>CM042554.1:19993194-20283194 GCA_023630585.1 Cranoglanis bouderius
TGTCCATCCATCCATCCATCCATTCATCCATCCATTCGTACCTCCAGCCATCCATTCATATATCTGTCCATCATCCATCTATCCATTCATACCTCCAGTCATCCATTCACATATCTGTCCATCCATCCATCCATCCATCCATCCATGCGCTTATGTAACTCTGCATCCACCCACACATATATCTACCCCCGATCCATCCATCCATCCATCCATCCACCCATTCATACCTTTAGCCATCCATTCACATATCTGTCCATTCATTCATCATTTCATATACAGTTCCCTCCACTAATATCGGCCCCCTCGGTAAATATGAGCAAAGAAGGCTGTGAAAAATTGTCTTTATTGTTTAACCTTTTGATCTTTTGTTAAAAAAAATCACAAAAATTCTCTGCTCTCATGGATATCAAACAATTGCAAACACAACACAGGTTTATCAAAAATATCTTTGTTGAATATAGATGTGCAACAATTATTGGCACCCAATGAATTCATATGAGAAAAATATATTTGAAGTATATTCCCATTGATATTTTAAATTTTTTTAGTACCCTTTGGTGACTAGGAACAGGAAATAATTAAGAAGTTCCAGTCAACTGGAAATGTTATGAATCAACTTGGAATTGGACGTGTGTCTATATCGTCTCAACACACTGTGAAGAGGATGGTTCAAGTGACCAAAAAATCTCCAAGGATCACAGCTGGAGAATTGCAGAAGTTAGTTGCGTCTTGGGGTCAGAAAGTCTCCAAAACTACAATCCGAAGTCACCTACATCACCACAAGTTGTTTGGAAGGGTTTCAAGAAAAAAGCCTCTACTCTCATCCAAAAACAAACTCAAGCATCTTCGGTTTGCCAGACACTACTGGACCTTCAGATGGGATCGGGTTCTATGGTCAGATGAAACCAGAATAGAGCTTTTTGGCAATAAACACCAGAGGTGGTTTTGGTGCACACAGAGAGGTAGCCATATGGAAAAGTACCTCATGCCCACGGTTAAATATGGTGGTGGTTCTTTAATGTTTTGGGGCTGTTTTTCTGCCAGAGGACCTGGACATTTTGTTAGGATACACGGCATCATGGACTCTATCAAATATCAACAGATATTAAATGAAAACCTGACTGTCTCTGCCAGAAAGCTTCAAATGGGCCGTGGTCGGATCTTCCAGCAGGACAATGATCCAAAACATACATCAAAATCAACACAAAAATGGTTTACTGACCACAAAATCAAGGTCCTGCCCTGGCCATCCCAGTCCCCTGATCTGAAACCCATAGAAAACCTGTGGGGTGAACTGAAGAGGAGAGTCCACCAGCGTGGACCTCGAAATCTGAAGGATCTGGAGAGATTCTGTATGGAGGAATGGTCTCAGATCCCTTGCCATGTATTCTCCAACCTCATCAGGCATTATAGGAGAAGACTCAGAGCTGTTATCTTGGCAAAGGGAGGCAGCACA
This sequence comes from Cranoglanis bouderius, assembly GCA_023630585.1. NCBI lineage: Eukaryota > Metazoa > Chordata > Actinopteri > Siluriformes > Cranoglanididae > Cranoglanis > Cranoglanis bouderius. The sequence continues at coordinate 19,994,651 of CM042554.1, forward strand.
AAGTATTGACTAAAAGGGGGCCAATAATTGTTGCACATCTATATTTAACAAAGTTTTTTTTTTTTTTTTGGATAAACCTGTGTTGTGTTTGCAATTGTTTGATATCCATGAGAGCAGAGAATTTTTGTGAATTTTTTGAACAAAATATCAAAAGGTTAAACAATAAAGACTTTTTAAAGACTTAATTTTTCACAGCCTTCTTTGTTCATATTTACAGAGGGGGCCGATATTAGTGGAGGGTGCTGCACCTGTTCATCCATATTTCCATCCATCTATCTGTGTTTATCTGCAACTCTGCATCCACCCACACATCAGCCTACCTACTGATATATCCATAATAATAATAATAATAATAATAATAATAATAATAATAATAATTATTATTATTATTAAAGTTGTTGAGGCCCAGATGGACACCAGATGAAAAAAAAAAAAAAAAAAGTAAACCATAAGCTCCACCCCCAGTGATACTGTAACCAATCAGATCACAATTCCTATCTCAAAAATTTCAACGTAACCAACCTCAGAAATTTTTTAAAGCACCATTTTACCATGTTACCATAATCAGTCTGAAATGATGTGATAATTGCAGCTTGACGCATCTCAAAATACAAAAAAAGTACACAAAAAAATGATTGTAACATTTCCTCAGGACTCATCAGAGCCTCGGCCGCTCACCGGGTCCCACAGCGCCACCTGTCTCTCACTCATGCGGCTGAAACCGGTGGTTAGGATTTTCCCCTCAGACACGAACACGGCCCGGACCGGCCTGGAGCCCTCGTGAGGCTTGTCCTTCTCCTGAAACACAGGCATGTTTAACGTGTTTAACACTGCAAAATTGAATGTAACTATAAACGGATAAAAAGTAGGTGATTCTTTAAGAAATAGAAAATTGTAATCGTTGTCAAATTGGTGTCATATAAGCGGGATAAAACACTGGAGGACGTGTTGTTATAGGAACACGATCAACAGTGACCCTGCTTCATCATATGTGTTAGTTTTAGGACGTACGATGAGGACGGTGCCTTTGCGTGGATCGAAGACACGCAGTTTCTTGTCCTTGCAGGACGTGAGGATGCGTGAGCCGTCGCTGTTCCAGCAGGCGCTGTAGATCATGTCGGTGTGCACGGAATCGATTCGCACCACGGCCTCGCCGTGAGCCACGTTCCACAGGATCACCACGTTATCGCAGCCTGTGAGGACAGAATGAGGATGTGATACGGGAAACACACAGCAGAGGGCGCTAATTACACACATCCATGTGTGGCCTAAACCTGGAGGGTTCTGTTTTTATTTATTTAAATATTAACCACCAAAACACTGGAAAACCCCCAGATGTAGAAACGTCGGCATGGTGTGTGAATTCTAGAGACGAGCAAAGGTTATAATAATAATAGTTATTGGTTTTGTTTGTTCCTGCATGCGATATTTTCTAACCAATTTACTTGGCTCTATTACCCAAAATATAAACAAATCAGTAGACTAATCCAAACCAGCATGACCCTGACCAGGCTGTTACTAAGGATGAATGAATAAATGCTGTAAATGCATCATGCAGCGCTGCACACATGTTAATGTTCATTTTAATGTTCATGATCATGTATGTTAATGTTTACGTTAATATTTGTGTTAATGTTAATGTTCGTGGTCCTGGGAGCTTCATATGAAGCGCATATCTGATCTTCGCACATGTGTGTGTGTGTGTGTGTGTGTGTGTGTGTGTGTGTGTGTGTGAGACCTGCAGTCATGAGGACGTTGTGTGCAGTCGGATGCCAGCTAAGGATCCCAACACGCTTCGAGTGACCGTCCAACTTCACCACTGGCTCCTTCAGAGGAACCATCAGACCCCCGTCAGGAATCTCCCAGATCTAACACACACACGCACACACACACACACACACATCAGATGATGATGTCACTCTCTCTCACACATGCTGAAGCAGCATCAGTCCAGATGTTCAGGACGTAGTTTGATAACACAGCGCCACCGCTGTAAAAAGTCAAAGGTCAAATTCTCTCACCATCACGCTGCAGTCTTCAGAGCCGCTGGCGATGATGTTGTCATTGTGTGGACACCACTCGATGTCCAGCACGGGTCCGGTGTGTCCGCAGACGGTGGGCTGAGACATATCGATACGTCCCGTCTGTAGGATAAGAGAGACAGACAGACAGACAGACAGTCAGGAGGAAATGAGAGAGGAATGATGGGAGTGTGTGGAATTAGTTCATCGTCACCAGTAGGGGACGCTGTGTTACAACACTGACAGGGTTCAATCAAAACATTATAGTCAAGAAAGCTTGAAAAAAGGCAATGATGGGAAAAAATTATTTTAAAAAACATGAGAATGTGTCGACATCTTAACAATTAACAAACGAGATCGTAACCAGCGTTGAGATGCAAATTAAGCAGGAGGCGTTTTACATAAAGAGAGAAGACTACAACAAAATGTTTCCCTAACAGCAACTGTAGAGCCCTTTATTATCCAATGAACCCTCAAAGAACCCTTAGGTGAGACAAAGTGAGACAGAGAGGGTGAGGCAAAGAGTGAAGCAGAGAGAGTGAGACATAGAGGGTGAGGCAAAAGAGTGAGACAGAGCATGAGAGAGAAAGTAAGACAGAGCGGTTAAAACAGAGATAGTGATACAGACAGAGTAAGACAGAGAGGATGAGACAGAGAGGGTGAGGCAAAGAATGAAGCAGAGAGAGTGAGACAGAGTGAGAGAGAGAAAGTAAGACAGGGCGGTTAAAACAGAGATGGTGAGACAGAGATAGTGAGACAGAGGGCGAGGCAGAGATGGTGAGACAGAGAGAGTGAGACAAATAGGTTAAAACAGAGGGGGTGAGACAGAGAGGGTGAGGCAGAGAGGGTTAGACAGACATAGTAAGACAGAGTGAGACAGAGAGTGAGGCAGAGATGGTAAGACAGAGAGGGTGAGACAGAGACCATGAGACAGAGAGGGTGATACGGAGAAAGTGAGACAGAGACATTAAAACTGAGAGAGTGAGTCAGAGGGGGTGAGACAGAAAGGGTTAGACAGAGAGGGTGAGACAGAGATAGTGAGACAGAGAGTGTGAGACAGAGAGGGTGAAAGACACAAAAAGAGAGCAGATGAGCAGAACTCAGTCAGCTGATGCCAATTATCCACACCAGCCACTAACCCTGTTACAGACTGTGTGTGTGTGTGTGTGTGTGTGTGTGTGTGTGTGTGTGTGTGTGTTTGCAGCTGCACTTTTTGCAGCTGTGAGGTGTTCAGTTTGTCCAGCTCGATCCTTTATTTTAGCACTGGAGCTATGATGTCCAAAAGTATGTGCACCCCTGACCGTCACACCCATGTGCTGCTTGTTGAACTCATTCCAGATTTATTCCTCTCTTTGCGGTTATAATGAGCTCCACTCTCTCTTCTGGGAAGGCTTTCCACTAGATTTTGGGGCGTGGCTGTGGGGATTTGTGTTCATTCAGCTACAAGAGCATTAGTGAGGTTGAGGTTAAGGTCAGGCGCTGATGTCGATGTGAGGAGACTCCAGTTCCAGTTCATCCCAAAAGTGTTTTCAATGTAGTTGAGGTCAGGGCTCTGTGCAGGACACTCCAGTTCTTCTACCTTCTTCAAACCTTCACGCACCACGTCTTCATGGAGCTCGCTTTGTGCACTTTGTGTCGTGCTGGAACAGGTTCGGGGCGTCTTAGTTCTTAGGGACACTGTAATGCTACAGCGTACAAAGGCATTCTATACAATTGTGTGCTTCAGACTTTGTGGAGATGAAGCACATACGGGTGTGATGATTAGGGGTGCACATACTTTTGGCCAATCAGTTCTCAAGTCGGGGGTAAGAAGAAAAAAAAAAAAAAGCTGAATTGAATTCACATGGAGAGAATAATCTGACCATAAATATGTTTACATGCACTTAAGCAACGTCACTGAAACCCACACGCTTAGAATACGGGTTCTTCAAGGGTTCTTTAAGGGTTAATGAGATAGTTAAGGGTTCTTAGCTTTCAAAAAGGGTTCTATTTGAAACTCAGTAGTAAGGGTTCTCCATGGAACCTTAAAGGGTTCCATCGGAGGTCCAAAAGAAGAACCATTAAGGGGTCTACATTTTAATTGAAGTGTTGAACAGTGGTTTCTGGAGGTTAAAAAAAAAAAAAAAGAGTAGAAATATTAAATATATGATGATATGATATTGATTTCATGATAAATTATTCCACAATAACTGTTAAAAATTACAGTGTTAACATACATTTCCTCTTCTCTTTTTTGGTAGGTGCCTTGACCTTCAGTGCCACAGTATGATCACCAGACACACCCACACCCCCACCCACACCCAAAGAGTGTGTTTCTGAAACAGGCAGCTGCCTTTCTTCTCACACACTCTCTCTGCTTGCTTGTCACCACATCCTGTGCAGACACACAAACTGCCCAAATATGGCAAGAAAAATTGTGCACAACACACGTTGTGAGGGGACGAGACAAAAAAAAACAAAAAAAAAACAGACGTGTGAAAGATCTGATGACGCTCGATGAAGAAACCTGACTTCCTGTTTGGCACTGAACGCTTGGTGAGATGAGTCAAGTGATGTGTCGACTCATTTGACTCAACTCTTTTAGATGAACGCTGAGCGCTGACTCGCGTGTAGGAGCATCTTCTTTCTTTTCTTTCTTTCTTTCTTTCTTTTCTTTTTTTTTTTTTTTAAAAAAAAACAAGGTAAATGTAGGTAACGTTGGTTAATCAAAACGCTTTCATCGAGACCTCTTTTCAGCATCCGAGCTGTTTGAATGAATCAACATGAAAATGTAAAATGCCGTGCACTGTAATGTCATCTCGGTAATTAAAAGGTAGACTACGATTTCATTAAACAATTTCCGGCAAGATAAGAACAATCGCACATCGAAACATCGCAACATTTGTTAGGTTTTAAAACAAAAAATGGCAGTGAGCTGAAAGAGTCGACTCACTGGTGAGCCGAGTCAAACGATTTGACTCACCGAACAGAGCTGGAGCTTTTTTCAAATTCAAACGCTGACAAATAACAGAGAGACAAAGTCACATGCGCAGTTTGTTCAGATACCGGCATCGCAAGCCGAGTTTACAAAGCTGACTAGTTTGTTTTAAATTATTATTATTATTTTTTTAAAATAAAATGTTAAAATGTAATTATTTTGGTCTCTGCTGTTAAATACAGTCCCTCTATTAAATGTGCACTGGTTCCTATAAACACTCCTGAGCACATTTTTGTGTTTTTCGGGACTTTTTAACAACACACCCATCACGAGACAATCAGAAAGTGTGTTAACGCAAGAAAAAAGAAAAAAACTGCAACGTGAAAACGTGACCTTCAGGTCTTCATGTTTATTTGTTTGTTTGTTTACTAACCAGTTTATCTAGAATGCCTCCATTAAAAATAAATTAATAAGAAACACATAAAGAAAACAATAAAATAAAACAATAGTTGGGCATTAATTCACTTACAAGAAATGAATATTGGTATTAAAGATATTTATAATATTATAATTACTAATCAGATTAGCATATTCATATAGTAGTGCATAAGTATGTTAAGCATTTTAGGGATATATTTTTTGTGCTCTGTGAGCATCTATGCATAATTCATTGCTGTCTTGCTGTGATCACATCAGAAGTTCACCTCCATTTTGTTTTTTTTTTTAAATTTTGCACAACATTATTTTAATGCCCACGATGCATTGCGGGCGTGTCTCGTTAACCCGGTGCTCACCTTGCTGAGCGGCAGGACGATGAAGGCTCCTCCTCCGCTGGCGTCCACGATCATGGCCACGAACTTGGGGTTGACGGAGCAGAAGTTGCTGTCCCACGTCATCTGAGAGATCCTGATGTCATCGTAGCACTGGTCCGCCTTCAAGGCCTGGCCGAAGACGTGGCGGAATTTACTGGTCCTGACGACTTTCCTGGACATGATGAGCTGCAGAGACGGAGAGGAAGCTGGAGCGTTAGCGAGCAGATCAGGAGCGGCCGTGTCTGTCCAACATCCTCAAATTCGCAGAATTCTAAACATTCTAAACAAGATGAGGATGAACCAATCTAATCGTCATTTATCCGTGATCGGATTCAGGCTCGACTGACTGACTAATCGAGTCAGTCGACTACGATATTACGACCTACTCATAACTTAGTTTGCTTTCACATACACAGTGTTCGATGTGTGTGAACGGTGTGTTCTCGTCTTCGGTGCGGTTCTTTACTCAGGCGAGAACGCATTCGATCTCACTCCGAATCTCGGTTCGGTTCCGGGTGAACTCAAAACTCAAGTGAGAACGTGATTCTGAATCGACTCACTGGAGGAAGTGAATCAGTCCTGCCGTGTGTTTTGGGTTGCTTCTAAATCTACTTCTAAACTGAGCCAAAGGACAGAGCTGCAGAGTTGCAGAAATGCCACGTTGTCATGGAGACGATTTGAGAAAATAAACGCTGGATGCGACACACAAAACGTTATAAACTCGTTATCTATATCGTTATCGAATCATTTATCGAGCGCCGGCTCCATGTTCTCCAGGCTCCGGTGATTTTTGTGATTTCTATGCACAACTTGTCACAACTATGTCTTACTTTCTCGCAGATGTTTCCAGCTCTACACGCACCTCACAAGTTTTTAAAAAAATTTTGATTACTTTAATTATGTGCATTGTGAAACCAAACCAAACAAACCAAAAGAACAAATTTCAATTTAATTCAGAAACTAGCCAATCAAACTCTCACACTGTATTTTTTAATCTGATGAAGAACTAAACATAGCTGGAAGGCCTACAATTTAAAAACAACAACAACAACAACAACAACTACACTCAAAGACAAAAATGGTTCCTCACTGAGGCGTGTATATCTTTGGAACATCATTAACGTCCATCACTGCTTTGCATGGTTTACTGTAATTGTCAAAGGCAGTGAAATTGCAGATCACTACAACATTGCAGGATCATTGCTGTTGTCCCTTTGACTAAGTTAAATGTCCATTCAGATGATCATAAAGGAATATATCAAGATGTATGATGCACCTGAGCCACTGGCTGATTCATTAAAAAAAAAGAAGAAGAAAGAATCAGATTTGGCGATAATAATTTACTCTATATTTACATGCACCTAAATAATGCCATGATTGCAACCCACACTCGGGGAAAAGGGTTCTTCAAGGGTTCTTCGAAGATATTTAAGGGTTCATAGCATCCAAAAAACAGAAATCGGTGGTAGGGTTCTGCGTAGAACCTTAAGGGTTCACTCAGAGGAAGAACTGAAGAACTCTTAAAGGTGCACCAAAGAAGAGGGACAAAAGGCACAATTTAAACTTCCTGCTATATTTTTTCTTTAATGGGGAGTTTGTGTGGAGGGTTTCAGAGAAAAAAAAGAATTCCAAGTTAGAGAATAATATTAAAAAAGTGTTAATAGAAATAATTGAGAGTGTGTGAGATCTCACACTTAGAATATGTTTTTTTTGTTGTTGTTGTTGTTGTTGTTTTCAGGCACGAAAGCAATAATTAAGGACTATCTGAGAAACTGAACGCTAAGAGTAAATGTCTTGATGCAGTTGTACGAAATGAGTAAATGGTGGGCCGAAGCAGGTTCCTTTCGGTTGCATGAAGGTGCGCTTTCCTTTTGTTCAGCATGGTGAAACTGTTACACAGGAAATGTCTTAAAAAGGAAGCGTACCGTTCAAGATGGCAGAAAAGCTAACGAGAGAAAGGAGAAAGTGTAGAGCAGTGTGATTTTTTCCGTCATTTTAACGCCAGACTGCGACAAAACGGTGCTAAAATAAACCCAAATTCCTAATAACTTTTATCTTAGAGGCTTTATCATTAGAGTGATACGTATTCATTATGTGCAGAGCTTCATCCTGCTTCATCACAACTGCATGAAATAGAGGAAGGAAAGAGAAAGAGGATGCTGGTGCATTTAGTTTTTCTTCTTTTTTTTTCTTTTTTTGTTGCTTTGCATCCTCGTCTCTCTTTACTCTCTCAGAGAGCAGGCTTATCTCGGTGTTAATCGAGGTCTTAAAGAACTTCCGGACACGAGAGGATGTGTGAAATTCACGCTGAAAATAAACTTATTCTTCTTCATGGTTAAAGATGGTGTTAATTTCAGTTACCGAGAAAACAGTGCAGTCATAAATCCTGGGTGTCCTGAGAAGACTTTTTAGCGTACACACCTTTCTAACAACCTTGCAACAGTTCCATAAGGTCTGACGTTGTGCTGGACAGCAGATAGAACGTTGTTGGAACGTTATTTGTGAAAAACGTTCAAGCCTGGCCTTCGAAGAACGTTCTCTGAGAGCTGATCCCTATCGTCCGCTTTACGATACGTCTCACGATATACAATAAGGTGTTAATTGAGGCGAGTGTGAGATTTCAGTTAAACCACATCCTAGTGAACAAACACACGGAGAACTGAGACACGCCTGAGTGTCCTCTACAGCTTGTTCAGCTTAATTGTTGGTCTTTACAATATGCAAATGAGCCTCTAAACAATCATGTACATCATTATGGGTAAACTTTACTACAGCAAGTGGTCTTCAACTGCAAATACTGCGTGCTAATATGTCCGTCATGATGTTCATATCATGCAGATGTCTGGTGTTTCACTGCAGCACTGAATTCAGGGTTTCACAGTGTCACCTTTAACGTCACGCCATTTTTGAAAGCATTAACGGTTAAAACAAGAGAGGACGCAGCAGTAAGATAACGGTGTCAGTGATGATCATTTGTACTCGACTACCTTCAAATTTAGCATCACATGTCCGTTATAACACAAAATGACCTGTATTAACTCTTAAACTGTACACTTTTACATGATTTAACCCCTTGCCAAGTGTTAACTTGGACTATTTTTCAGTCCTGCGCTCTCGGAAACAAAGGTACCGATCGGTACTTTCCTTGCCTTTGACATGGTCCCATCAAGAGCACATCATTTGTACCTTTAATGTATATTTTTTATACCTTCAAAAATACTTTCAGGCACATAATTTGACCTTAAGGACCTCTAATGTACCATTAAAGCTTTTCTCCTTTAAAAGTACTACATGCACCTTAGCAAGTGAATGATAATACACTAAAGGTACAAAAGGTACACCCTTGATGGTACCTTTGCTTACTTTTATCCTTCACATGGAAATATAGTGACCTTTGAAATGATTTAAGGTATCTTTTACATACACCTTTCTAGGTACAACACACTAAAGGTACTACAGGAGTATGCTTGGGGTACCCGTTTTTTCAAATGTAAAATTAAGCATGCCTACCATTTTTGCAAACAATTCTGCTACCTTACAACCCTTAGAAATTTAGTACGTTTAGTTTACTTAGTGTAACTGTACATGCCATCAGTGCACATGATGTCAATTCCACCATTAAGGCTTTTTTTTTTTTTTTTTTACACCCAAAACCATCATTTCTAAACATAAAGTTCACTTTTTACAGATTTTCAATGCAAAAGTCTCAAACGTCTCATATCTACTCATTTGCATATTTTTTTTCCCACGTCCAAATAAGTAATGAAGCTTTAGATGCGCTCACGCCGGTTCACACTGGTTCACCGTACCTGCAGCTGGAGGCTGGGCGGGGTTCGAAGCCGGTTCCGGTTCTGGCTACTGACTAAGTGGATAGCAGGAGAGAAGGAGAAGAGAGAGACAGACAGATGGACAGAGAGAGAGAGAGTAAGTGTGTAGAAGCCGGAGGATTTCTGCTTAAATGGCAGAGGAAGTGAAAGTTTTAGGTGCAGATGAAAATGGGAGGCGTCTCTCTTTCTGTCTCTCTGAGACGCTTCTGCTTTTCTTTTTTTCCTTTTAAAGAGTTGCTCGAGATTGAAAGAAGGCTTGCCGTCTTCTCTGTGCCATGTGACTTCAATTTAGTGAGTGAAAAAAAAAAAAAACGCATTCGAGTTCTCCAGTCCTCAATACACAAAACAGCACAAACCTCAACATTTCTTTGAGAAACTATATATATATATATATATGTAAACATACGTACATCTGAAGAAGACTCCACGAAGTAACTGCGGTGTACTTCAGTTCAGGTTGTGGATGTGGATGTAATAAAAGTAAAGCATGGTACACAAAATTTCAAGAGAAACTGGAAGGTTTGGACATTTTATTTTTTTTGTTGCAAGGGACAAAGTCTTGCCCGCATCCTGTTCTTTAAGATGCTTTGTGTACAACACTTAACTTTCACTAATTATACACAATATGGCCAAAAGTATGTGGACACCTGCCCATTAAACCTGCATGAGCTTGCTGGACATCCCATTCCAAAATCATGTGCATTAATATGGCAGTAACAGCCTCCAATCCTCTGGGACGGCTTTCTACGTGGTTTTGGAGCATGTATGTGTGAATTTCAGCATTAGTGAGGTCATTTTTGGCATTTGGAAGACGCCCTTATCCAGAGCGACTTACATTTATCTCATTTATACAACTGAGCAGTTGAGGGTTAAAGGCCTTGCTCACGGGCCCAGCAGTGGCAGCTTGGTGGTGCTGGGATTTGAACTCATGACCATCCAATCAGACACCCAGTGTCTTAATCACCGAGCTACCACTAGGTTGGGCACAGATGTTGGACGAAAGGCCTGGCTCACAATCGACGTTTCAGTTCATCCCAAAGGTTTTCATTGGGGTTGTGGTCAGAGCTCCTCCACACCAAACTCATCAGATCGTGTTTACAGAGCTTGCTTTGTACACAGGGCATTGTCATGCTGGAACAGGAAAGGGTCTTCCCTAAACTGTTGCCACAAGGTTGGAAGCATACAATTGTGTTAAATGTCTCTGTATGTCGTAGCATTAATCTTAACATTCCCCTTCACTGGAACTAAGGGGCCCAAACCCTGAAAAAACAGCCCCAGACCATTATCCCTTCTCCACCACACTTTACTGTTGGCACTCTGCATTCCAGTGGGTAATTCTCCTGGCATCCACCAAACCCAGCTTCATCCATCAGACTTCCAGATAGTGAAGCATGATTAATCACACCAGAGAACACGTTTCCACTGCTCCAGAGTCCAGTGTTGGTGCTTTACACCACTCCAGCCCATGCTTGGTATTGTACACATAGTGTGCACACATCTTACACTTGTGTGCAGCTGCTCAACCATGGAAATACCTTTTGTGAAGCTCCTGACTCACAGTTCTTGTGCTGATGTTGTTTCCAGAGGCAGTTTGGAACTTTGTAGTGAGTGATGCAACAGAGGATGGGTGATGTTTACACGCTACATGCTTCAGCACTCAGAGGCCCTCTCTGTGAGTATGCATGGTCTACCAGTTCGTGGCTGAGGCCTGAGCTGTTGTTGCTCATGGATGCATCCATTTCACAATAGTAGCACTTACAGTTGACTGGGGAAGATCTAATACGGCAGAAATTTCACAAACTGCCATGACAGTGGCACTTTTATAATCACTGTGCTTATTTAGTAAACAAGGCTGTGAAAAATTGTTTTTATTGTTTAATCTTTTCATATTTGAAGGACCTGGAGAGATTCTGTATGGAGCAATGGAGGGTCTCAGATCCCTTGCCATGTATTCTCCAACCTCATCAAGCATTATAGGAGAAGACTCAGAGCTGTTATCTTAGCAAAGGTAGGCAGCACAAAGTATTGACTAAAAAGGTGCCAATAATTGTGGCACACATATTTAACAAAGATTTTTTTTTTTTTGATAAACCTGTGTTGTGTTTTGCAACTGTTTGATATCCACATTGTTTGTTATTGTTTGTATATCCAATTGTTTGTTATTAACACTGTGTAGGTCCCCCTTGTGCCAAGAAATTAGCTGTGACCTTGAAGGTGTTCTGTGGTATCTGGCACAGATAAGTCCTGAAAGTTGCGAGGTGGGGACTCCATGTATTGGACTTGTTTCTCCAGCACATCCCACAGATGCTCTATCGGATTGAGATCTGGGGAATTTGGAGGCCGAGTCAACACCTTGAACTCTTTGTCATGTTCCTCAAATCATTCCTAAACAATTTTCATTCCTCTTATACCACAGCAATTTGCCAACGATTACCATTTTTATTTATTAAAGAACGACACATCATACTTTTTATCTGTTTATAGTTACATTTACGTGAATCACTGTACAGCAAAGACGGGTTGCACCCTAGTGTACCCAGTGCTAAATACAGACAATCTCAGCAAGGCTTTGAATGCCTGACTGGTGTTGACAGCATCGACCCACTGCAATGCCAACAATATCGAAACACTAGACAAACACAAAACCTGCACTTTGCTAACTTCCACCATCAGCCTACACAGGGTGTCAGTGCTTTTAATCTTAGATCTCTCGAACTTGCCCAAACAATGCTAAATTAACTTTATAAGATCATTTATAAAATCTTTAAGATTATTCTTGAACAAGAATCCTTTTTAAAGGATTTTTTAAAATCTTTTAACTTGAATTTCTTCTTCTTATTTTTTTTTTTTTACAGAAACTTGGTTGCAGATGTGCGATCACAAAGAACTCGTACAGCTTTGTCCCCCGGTTATGGTTCTAATAGTTCTCCTAGAATTCATGGCAGATGGTGGATTCGTGGTGGCTGTTTATTGGCTTCCTAAACCTTCCCAATATTTTTTTTTTAATCAGAATTGTCTGAAGTTATGGCTTCCGTAATTTTACATTACGACAAGATTATCATTGCTAGTGATTTTAACTTTCACTTTGATGATTCTGCAAATTGTGCTACTTCAGAATAGTAGTTTAACCTAGTTCCACATGTAAAAGGATGTAAAAAATACTCTGGATCTCGATCATGTCTTCTCTCATGGGCTTGATTTAAACCATTTGCCTTTTATGGACCTCCTACTGTCTAACCATCAGTGTATAATGTTTGATCCAATTGTATTAACTTCTGTTGCTCCTCCTAAACACAACAAAAGTTATTGTGCTTTTAATGAAGAGTCTTCTACAGAGTTTTCCTCATTGTTTACCTGATCACTGCATTAAATGGATGCATTCTCCAATGCTGAAGACTTGCTAGACCATTTCAAGCTGTTGTGTTTAACTGCTCTGGACACCACTGTGCCTCTTAAGTCAAAATCTAAATCCACTATTAAAGCTTCCCCTTGGATAAACACCGATATATGTACTCTAACAAAATGTGTGGAAGGACAGAAAGTAATTGACCAATCAGAATCCAATAGCATGAATTACACAGTATGTGGTGTAAATATATGCATTACTCTTATTTTGGCCTGTATTTCAATGGCAGGACAATTGACTGATAAAATCTAAAAATATTCCTCTTGTCTCTCCTTTCTTAGCTAGTGTGTTCACAGTCATGCGCTTCTAATTTCTGAGAAGCCATGCAGAATAGATTTTTATTTTGCTCTAATTAATGCTGATTAAATTTGTTAGTCAAAGGGCAAAAATAACAAGTTTTTATGTAGTGACATCATCAACAGGCTGTGTTAATTAGCCACAGACTCAAGGTCAATAATAACTGATAAATGTGACAGATCTCAGATATAATGACAGATTTCAAAGGTTTCTGTCTTTGATTGATCTTAAAGCATCAAACCTCCCAGAATAAAACTCTGATAAACACATAATCTGATAAACATATCATAGCTAAGAAAAATGTTATAGTTAGTGATACTACTGGAGTAACAATAAGAAATAAACAAAACCATCAATGTGGAAAATAATTGCAGATGTTATGAACGTGTGTATGGATTTGGAAGGATGATATACAGTTGAGGTACGATAAAAAATAGAACAATTCCCAACACTCTCTTAAGGGTTCTTTGGTTGTCCCTCTGAAGGAACCCTTAAAGGTTCTCTGAAGAACCCTACAACAAAGTGTTCCAAGTCAAACCATTTTATGAGGCTAAGAACCCTTTGTTTGTTTGATTGTCTTTCTGTTTTTTGATCTCATTTCTGATTTTCTCAACTTGCTTTTACCTGCACTAGTTGACTGTTGATCGTCTGACCCTTTCCCGCATCTTGACTTTGATTCTGGATTATGTATTTGTCTTGATTGCTATGTTCAATAAAACTCTGTACACCTGCTCCTGTGTCTATACCTGCATACCTGCCAGAATACTTCGCCAACTCATGGATGCAGCAGGTAATTGATACAATATTCATTCTACTTTGTGGTATCAAGAAGGGGCTCTGGGGCATACAAAGATTGCCCAGTTCATCAATCTGCTCACTGAAAAAGTGAATCCACCTCGATGACCTTCTCACCCAAATTTTGTAATACCAGTTCAGAATATCTCTTCCATTACAGCGCTGATCAACTCCGGTGAAGCTGGAAACTTCACCGACCGCACCCTTGCAGAAAAGCTCCTGCTGCCCATGCAACCTCTGAAACACCCCTTAAAAGTACAAGCCCTGGACAGTGGACCCATCAGAAGGGGGTCAGTCAGCCAATGTACCAAGCCCATTACCCTCTGTGTCAGCATCATGCACCAAGAAAGCAGTTCCCAGTGGTACTGGTCTTCCTGTGGATGCAGACCCACGATTCCTCAGATTTCCTGGAAGGAATGCGAAATCACACGCTGATCAGTGTACCGTATTGCGAAGTGTCTCCATGGCATGGCTCTGTGGTGCAATGGCTAGCATGTTGGACTTCTAGACTCGACATTAGAGCTATTCAAAGGTTGTGGGTTCGAGTCCCACCAGAGTCGATTGCTGGCAGTGGAAACTCAGTGGTTAAGACATTGGGCTACTGATCGGAAGGTCATGAGTTCAAACTCCAGCACCACCAAGCTGCCACTGTTGGGCAGCTTGATGCCACTGCAAGGGTTAAGGGCCACTGCAAGGCCCTTAACCCTCAACTGCTCAGATGTATAAATGAGATAAATGTAAGTCACTCTGGATAAGGGCGTCTAACAAAAATGCCATAAATGTAAAATGTCAACGTAGCCTCGACCACCATAGGAAGCCCATGTGCCATAGAACTGCTAGCGAGAGCCACAGCCCCTTGCAACCGTAGTTAACCCCATCTGCCAAAGAGTCCCACCTAGTCTCAAATTATGGAGGAATATATCGAAGAAGCCCTCAAACAGGGGTACATATGCCCCTCCGTCTCTGCAGGCTTCTTCTTCGTGGAGAAAAAGCCTATCAAGATCTACAGTAATGTGCAAATGTTTTATGTTTTATGCCTTCAAAATAATGAAATAAAATGTTTCGACATTAAAAAAAAAATACCATATAGACCAGTAAACAGTAGTAAATGAAACAAAATGTGACAAAAAAATAAAAATAAAAATAGTGGTCTCCGGTACAATGTGTGCAGTTTTATAAGGAAATGAGCTGGTAAGTTTTATTGAGCATCTTGCAGAACCAGCCACAGTTCTTCTGGACACTTTGACTTTCGCACTCGCTTCTTATTTCTGCAGCGAAACCCAGCAGCCTTCATTGTGTTTTTTGTCTGAAAAGTGTCTCTTGCGTAATATGCTATTTCTTTAATGATATACAAACATTTTTCTGTATTATTTCATTTTGTGCTAGAAAACTAATGTTTGGGAATCTAAAAATTTTTTTTTGTACTGACTTGATCATGTAGACGTCATAAAATAAAAAGTCTATAACAAAGTATGTACTAAAAAAAAATAGGGTGCCTAAAACTTTTGCACAGTACTGTAAATCAAGTCATAGTTAAGTATTGTTATTCTCTGCCCCTGGTACCGACAGCTCTGGAGCAGTTCTGGCCAAAGTCTTCACGAAACTCAACCTACGCAGCGCATACAACCTGTCTCGTATCTATAAAGGGGATGAATGGAAGACAGCCTTCAGCACCAGCGGTCGTTCATAAATGACGTCTTGTGGGACATGTTGGGAAAATTTGTCATTGCATATATCGACAACATCTGATATATTTCCCTGAGCAAGATACGCACATCCAACATGTCAAAAAAGTATTGTCTAGGCTCCTTGAACATCAACTTTATGTTAAGGGGAAAAATATAAATTTATTGTGCACAAGGTGGCATTTCTGGGCTACATGATTGGTCCAGAGGGGGTGCTCATGGACCAGGTCAAAGTCTCAGCGGTCACTAACTGGCCCACCATAGACAAGGAGCTGCAACATTTTCTGTGCTAGGCCAGTTTTTACAGATGATTCACAACAGGGTTTAGCATCATAGCATCTCCACTGACCACCTTGCTAAAGAAGAGAAGCAAACAGTTGCAGTGTAACCCATCCATTGAACAAGCCTTCACAAAACTCAAAGAAGCAATCATTTCAACCCCAATATAAAGCATCCAGATCCCTCCAAACCTTTCATAATGGAGGTAGATGCCTCGGAAATGGGTGTTGGTTCTGTTCTCTCACAGCGGTTTGGAGAAAGACCCAAGCTCCATCCAGTGGCCTTCTACTTGAGGAAGCTGACCCCCACTGAATGAAATTACATCTGCAACAGAGAGCTGGGACCTGGGAGATTGAGAATTCCCAAACAGTGCCCAGTGGGAAAAAAGTTTGTGCCCTCTGCCTTCCAAAACAAATTAAACACATGGGCCCATACCTCACAAGTGAATATTGATGTTTTATTTTCTGCCGCTGCTCTCCGGTTTCGGTGTTTATTTTAAAATTACTCTTTGGAACGACCTCCCGCAAAACCATTCTTTTAAATCGCTTAGAGTCTGTGGTTGGTATCAAGGGTCTGGCTTTACAGTGGTTTGAGTCTTATCTGAAAGATAGGACTTTGGCAGTAAACATAGGGAATTTCTCTTCTTCGTCGGCCCCCTTATCGCGTGGTGTTCCTCAGGGCTCCATATTGGGTCCTCTGTTGTTTTCCCTTTATATGCTTCCCCTGGGTTCTATTTTTCGGGAATATGATATTTCCTTTCACTGCTATGCTGATGATACCCAATTATATCTGCCGGTTATTGCAAATGGCATGAGTCCTTTTGGGTCCCTTTTTAAACGTATTGAGGACATTAAATGCTGGATGAACAGTTGTCTGCAGTTAAATGAAAACAAAACTGAAGTCATTATTTTGGACTCCCCTGCTGTTTCTTCTGCATTTCAGGCCCAGTTAGTTCCTCTCTCTGTTAACAAATATGTCAAAAATCTTGGAGTTATTTTTGACTCAAACTTGCACTTTGATAAACAAATCAGTGCTGTTTTTAAGGGAAGTTTCTTTCACTTAAGATCTATTACAAAGTTAAAACAGTTTCCCTCTAGAAACTAGAAACTAGACCTAGAAACCGTGATTCATGGTCTTGTTACATCATGGTTGTAATCAATTACTGTAATTCTTTGTATGTTGGCCTTCCTCAATCTGCCTTATCTCATCTGCAGCTTGTGCAAAATGCAGCAGCTAGATTTTTAACAGGGACCAAAAAGAGGGATCATATTTCCCCAATTCTGACATCTCTGCACTGGCTTCCTGTCAAGTTTAGAACTGATTTTAAAATTCTAATTTATGTATACAAAGCACTTTCTGTTTCCGCTCCACAGTACATCATTGACCTTCTTCACCTTTACTCTCCTGCTAGAGCTTTGAGATCATGTAATCAACTTCTCTTATCTGTCCCCGGGTTGTCGTACTCAGACACAGGGTGATCGAGCCTTTTCTGTGGTTGGTCCCAAACATTGGAACAGTCTCCTTATTCATGTGAGGTCCGCTCCATCTTTAGCTATTTTTAAATCTTTTAAAACTTATTTTTACTCTGTGTTATAATGTCAATTAAATTTGACTTGACTTGACTCGACTGGACCACGGACAACCCGGCACTCACAGGACACATCAACTGCTACAAGAGAAATACTGATGGGCAAACATACAGCCGTGGCCAAAAGTTTTGGGAATGACACAAATATTAATTTTCACAAAGTCTACTGCTTCAGTGTTTTTAGATCTTTTTGTCAGATGTTACTGTTACTGAAGTATAATCACAAGCATTTCATAAGTGTCAATGGCTTTTATTGACAATTACATGAAGTTTATGCAAAGAGTCAATATTTGCAGTGTTGACCCTTCTTTTTCAAGACCTCTGCAATTCGCCCTGGCATGCTGTCAATCAACTTCTGGGCAACATCCTGACTGATGGCAGCCCATTTTTGCATAATCAATGCTTGGAGTTTGTCAGAGTTTGTGGGTTTTTATTTGTCCACCCGCCTCTTGAGGATTGACCACAAATTCTCAATGGGATTAAGGTCTGGGGAGTTTCCTGGCCATGGACCCAAAATGTCGATGTTTTGTTCCCTGAGCCACTTCGTTATCACTTTTGCCTTGTGGCAAGGTGCCCCATCATCCTGGAAAAGGCATTGTTCATCACCAAACTGTTCTTGGATGGTTGGGAGAAGTTGCTCTCTGAGGATGTTTTTGTACCATTCTTTATTCATGGCTGTGTTCTTAGGCAAAATTGTGAGTGAGCCCACTCCCTTGGCTGAGAAGCAACCCCACACATGAGTGGTCTCAGGATGCTTTACTGTTGGCATGACAAACAATCAGAAAGGGGATTCATCAGAGAAAATGACATTACCCCAGTCCTCAGCAGTCCAATCCCTGTACTTTTTGCAGAATAGCAGTCTGTCCCTGATGTTTTTCCTGGAGAGAAGTGGCTTCTTTGCTGCCCTTCTTGACACCAGGCCATCCTCCAAAAGTCTTCGCCTTACTGTGCGTGCAGACGCACTCACACCTGCCTGCTGCCATTCCTGAGCAAGCTCTGCACTGGTGGTGCCCCGATCCCGCAGCTGAATCAACTTTAGGAGACTGTCCTGGCGCTTGCTGGACTTTCTTGGGCGCCCTGAAGCCTTCTTCACAACAGTTGAACCTCTCTCCTTGAAGGTCTTGATGATCCGATAAATGGTTGATTTAGGTGCAATCTTACTAGCAGCAATATCCTTGCCTGTGAATCCCTTTTTGTGCAAAGCAATGATGGCTGCACGTGTTTCCTTGCAGGTAACCATAGTTAACAGAGGAAGAACAATAATTTCAAGCACCACCCTCCTTTTAAAGCTTCCAGTCTGTTATTCTAACTCAATCAGCATGACAGAGTGATCTCCAGCCTTGTCCTCGTTAACACTCTCACCTGTGTTAACGAGAGAATCACTGACATGATGTCAGCTGGTCCTTTTGCGGAAGGGCTGAAATGCAGTGGACATGTTTTTTTGGGATTAAGTTCATTTTCATGGCAAAGAGGGACTTTGAAATTAATTGCAATTCATCTGATCACTCTTCATAACATTCTGGAGTATATGCAAATTGCCATCACAAAAACTGAGGCAGCAGACTTTGTAAAAATTAATATTTGTGTCATTCTCAAAACTTTTGGCCACAGCTGTACTATGAAACATTCATAATTTTGTCTTGTTCAGTTTGTGCCCAAAATACCTTGCACCTTGCAGGTGGGCAAACTCCCACGATGGTCACACCTAGACATCGATTTCATCACTGATCTCCCCCCATCTCAGCTCCACACAGTCCCTGGCCTCTCATCAGCTTTCGAAACAGCAGAAATAATATTCAACCACGTCTTTAGAGGATATCATGAGTAACCAAGGGCTCCAATTTACATCTGGAGTCTGGTGAGGTTTCATGGAAAAACTGAGGGCTTTGGTGAGCCTGACATCTGGTTATTATCCCCAAACCAATGGACAAATGTAGAGGGCTAATCAGAAGATCGGGCGCTTCATGCACACCTTTTGCACCAATAACCAGGAGGACTGGATTGTTGATCACCTGACTCTTACCTGCACTTTGACTTTGATTATGGATGACATATTTGTCTTGATCGCTACGTTCAATAAAGCTCTGTATACCTGCACCTGTGTCCACACCTGTGTAATCCAAACTCAAAATGATTGCTCATTACTTTCTTCTAGAAACTGTCAGAGTTTAACAGAGTTTAACATTTAGCCAAACTGTCTCTGTACTTGATACAAAAATGGTTCTTATGCTCCAATAAAGGTTCTACTGGATCGCTTTCTGATACGAAAAAACTGTTCTAGACTTGTACATAGAAGCTTTAAGCTTTTCCCCCTAGAGGGACAACCAAAGATCCCTCAATAGTTCTAAATTAGCTAGATGAAACCAGAATTTGTTTGCGACTCTTTCAGACAAATATATATAATTATTAAAAATCAGCATAAAACTTTACATTCACAGCATTTGGCAGAAGCCCTTATCCAGAGCGACTTACATTTATACATCTGAGCAGTTGAGGGTTAAGGGCCTTGCTCAAGGGCCCAACAATGGCAGCTTGGCAGTGCTGGGATCCGAATTCACGACCTTCCAATCAGTAGCCCAACGGCTTAACCACTGAGCTACCACTGCCTAAAAAAACCTTGAATAAATAAAAAAGCCTTGACTTACCGTCCTGTTATGACCTTGTCAGACTAGGCCTAAAAACACTTGCACACAAAAAACCCATTCAAACACACACTCATAGCTATAGCAAACTCCATAATTTTTGGCACCTTTCAGGAAAATAAGTAAAAATGATCTATGATCTGAAGTACTCTACAGAAGACTTAAAGTCTTAGATGCTTATTTTAAGTGTTCTGAAACTTTTTGATTACATTTTTTTTCCAGAAAATAAATGAGAGAGAAATGTTTGTTTGTGGTAAAGAAAGATTTGAAGTAATCAAGCAGATAAAACCATAACGGAGTCTCGGAGAACTGTAGCAGGTTCTCCAAGATGGAGGGAAATTTTTATGTAACGTGCGGGAGAGAATGCGGAAGGACGCAATTTTATTAGGGCAGATCCACTAATCATCATCATCTGTAGCAGGCATCAGAACACAAGCAGACGACATTAAACCCAAGCAATCCATAACCGAGAAACAGGAAACATGAGCGAGGGTCAAAACCAGGAAGTACTAGATACAAAATCACGGCTCGAACTTAACAACACGGAGTCACGATAAGATTCTGCAGTGAGACAAAGGCACAGGAGGATGTAAAACTAATCAAGGGCTAAACACAGAACACCTGGGAAACAATCAGGAAACACACCAATGACAGGACAGGGGCGGAGACAAGCCTCAAAATCCAAAACATTTCAGTGTAAACAGAGGTGCACATGGAGGGAAATCAAAACAAAACACGAGATCAACCCTCTGTACGCTCTGTGAGGGGGGATTCATGACCATTTTTTTGCTTATAAAACCGTAAGACCTGAGAGAACGTCTCGGGTTACTTGACTGTAACCCTGTTCCCTTGAAAAGTGGGAACGAGATGCTTGGTGGGGAGGGTTGGCTTCTTAAGCGATGACGAGCTCCCAGGGGAGAGATAGTCCGCGAGCGTCTCTTCGACCTGAGGCATCGTCACATATCCATGCGCTTTAGCACCCACGATAGTCGAATAAAACGACGTCGTGGGTACAAAGATACGTGAGGTGTAAGGCCTACTCCACGAATGAGATAACTCCTCATGGAGATCTGGGAAAAAGGGGAGAGATCGATGTTGGACTCTCTCCCCTTGGCCACCCGACAGAAATCTGTCGTCCAATTTGGAGTGCCTAGGGTTCTCTTGCTCCTGTGGCCAGTCTAACCTAAGCCTGGCCACTGCATTAGTCACTACCTCGAGTAGCTCCACAAACACCTTATCATCGTGCGAGGAGCGCTCAGAGGCGGCGCTCTCGGTCTCCATATCGCCGGAGGCAAGAGAAGCCGGCGCACGCTTCAGCAGCGGAGGCGGGGGCTTCGCGATCTGGGGAAAGCGCGAGAGAGAGAGGGGAAGCTCTCTCTCAGCCAACTTGACACGCGAGCCCCATGATTTTAATGAGGACGCCGAGCTTCGGAAGAAAGCGAGTCTCGAGCGAAGCACTCGGAGCAGCAATAGCATGCTCTTCCCCAAGGCACTCTAAACAAAAATCTTGCGGATCATCATCCGGAATAACTCGTGCACACGGCGGGATGCATCGCCTGACCGAGGCACAAGCCATTTTCTGATATAATTTACCACTTACCGACACTTACCAAGACAACACACACACACAAAGCGGTCTCGAAGACAAAGAAACCTGGAGGTATGCCTGTTTCACGTCTATTTATAACCTGCAGGTGCATGTTATCAATGACGTAACTCACCGAGGTTATTTAGGCCAAATTCTTGGCGTGTTTGACACACATACTTCGCAACCGGTCGAACAAAGAATGTTCTCATTAGCGTTTGATGCACAGCATCGAGAGTAGCTTTTGATAGGGAACTGATACAGCTTTAGACGCAAATTAAAATAATCACAACAATTACTGTAGAAATGTTCCATATCGTTAGCTTTAAAGGCATCTTTGCTATATAGAACTTCTTTCCTACGTCCTTAGACTTTCACACAGTTCTGTTTAACGTACTATAAATCCACAAACACAACGGTTCAAATTTCACCTTAAAAAAATGAAGAAACTATTCACTTTTCTTCTTTTAAACAGACCACAAAAGTAATGCGGCCAAAGTAATATTTAATAAAATGAATATAAAGATAAAACGTAGCCTAAAAAAATATTTCAAATGCGAAAGCAAACAAATTGTCATCCTCAACAGCAACAACAACAACAACAACACTGCTGTACTTGTAAATAAAAACACTAATACTGTAATAATATTCACTGGTCCCTTTTCATTGGTGTACGAGGTAGACGGGGGCCGATACTTTTTGTGACGCAACAAATGAACTACGGTCCGTAATTGTACACCACAAAAAGAGACTTATGGTAGGCGGAGTTAAAAATATCTGTAGATGATTGTAGATTCGATTTTAATAAGAAGAAATTGAGTGTAGATGGAAGTTTAAAAATAAAAACGATGGTTTATTGTGTGTTAAAAGGGTTAAAAGTGCGTGTGTGAAAGAATGTTGCAAAGAAACAAACACAGATATGAAAGCAAACATAAACAAGCGTGAAGATAAATTCATGTTAAATCCAAAAAACAAAAAAAAAGCAAACAAAAAAACAGGATGCTAAAAGTAGAGAACAGGAAACTCAACACGTTCCACGGCTTCTTCGCTCGGGTGTAATATATGTTTTTCATGTAGATGGAGCCAAACGACAACACTGTCGAGCAGGAAGCAGCGACGTGAGAGCTTCCTTTACCAGAATCAACAAAGTTAAACACGGCATTAGGAAAAAATATACAATTATTAAATGTGGAATGATGGAAATATAATCAGAAAAATAAAAACAAACGAACAAAAAAAGGTTCTAAGTACTATTTTTAAATCTACAATTGTGCCTGGGTATAAAATAATAATGATAATTACTGTCATATTAGTAATTAATCTAATGATCAGGGAATCCAGCACCTCTATATTATAACAAATATTCTAAAAAAAAAAAAAATTACATGTAAAATATTGTGTTTCTTTTTTCATATATATACAATATTTCTATGAAAGATCGTGTGCTGTAGTTCTCCTTTTCCTGTTCTTTGCCCTGAACGACTTCGAACGACTACGTCACAGTCACAGCTCAGTGACTGCATTTCAGTGTAGCACGACTGCGACACAGTGATGAACGTGAAATGCGATGCAAACGGGGAATTCCATTCACTTCTGACGTGAAGTCGGTGTGGTTTTGCTTTTCAGTCTGGAACGTTCTCTGAATGTCAGTAATGAAAAGCAATACCGTTTGGGTAATGTATTTCACATCGTTTTACACTGGTGTGATTGCTTTTCACTCAGGCACCCTCCATATCTTCTCCATACAGTACAGGATCTGAGCTGCACTCGGGAAAGACGTCTCAATTTATCTTCATTGTGCTCCCATTTAAAATATATACAGTATCTCAAAAAAGTAAGTGCACCCCTCACATTTTTGTAAATATTTTATTATATCTTTTCATGGGGCAACACTGAAGAAATGACACATTGCTACAATGTAAAGTAGTGAGTGTACAGCTTGTATAACAGTGTAAATTTGCTGTCCCCTCAAAATAACTCAACACACAGCCATTAATGTCTAAACTGCTGGCAACAAAAGTGAGTACACCCCTAAGTGAAAATGTCCAAATTGGGCCCAATTAGCCATTTTCCCTCCCTGGCGTCATGTGACTCGTTAGTGTTACAAGGTCTCAGGTGTGAATGGGGAGCAGGTGTGTTAAGTTTGGTGTTATCGCTCTCACACTCTTTCATACTGGTCACTGGAAGTTCAACATGGCGCCTCATGGCAAAGAACTCTCTGAGGAGCTGAAAAAAAGAATTGTTGCTCTACATAAAGATGGCCTAGGCTATAAGAAGATTGCCAACACCCTGAAACTGAGCTGCAGCACGGTGGCCAAGACCATACAGCGGTTTAACAGGACAGGTTCCACTCAGAACAGGCCTCGCCATGGTCCACCAAAGAAGTTGAGTGCACGTGCTCAGCATCATATCCAGAGGTTGGCTTTGCAGAATAGACGTATGAGTGCTGCCAGCATTGCTGCAGAGGTTGAAGGGGTGGGGGGTCAGCCTGTCAGTGCTCAGACCATACGCCGCACACTGCATCAAATTGGTCTGCATGGCTGTCGTCCCAGAAGGAAGCCTCTTCTAAAGGTGATGCACAAGAAAGCCTGCAAACAGTTTGCTGAAGACAAGCAGACTAAGGACATGGATTACTGGAACCATGTCCTGTGCTCTGATGAGACCAAGATAAACTTATTTGGTTCAGATGGTGTCAAGCGTGTGTGGCGGCAACAAAGTGAGGGGTACAAAGACAAGTGTGTCTTGCCTACAGACAAGCATGGTGGTGGGAGTGTCATGGTCTGGGGCTGCCTGAGTGCTGCCGGCACTGGGGAGCTACAGTTCATTAAGGGAACCATGAATGCCAACATGTACTGTGACATACTGAAGCAGAGCATGATCCCCTCCCTTCGGAAACTGGGCTGCAGGGCAGTATTCCAACATGATAACGACCCCAAACACACCTCCAAGATGACCACTGCCTTGCTAAAGAAGCTGAGGGTAAAGGTGATGGACTGGCCAAGCATGTCTCCAGACCTAAACCCTATTGAGCATCTGTGGGGCATCCTCAAACGGAAGGTGGAGGAGCGCAAGGTCTCTAACATCCACCAGCTCTGTGATGTCGTCATGGAGGAGTGGAAGAGGACTCCAGTGGCAACCTGTGAAGCTCTGGTGAACTCCATGCCCAACAGGGTTAAGGCAGAGCTGGAAAATAATGGTGGCCACACAAAATAATGACACTTCAGGCCCAATTTGGACATTTTCACTTAGGGGTATACTCACTTTTGTTGCCAGCGGTTTAGACATTAATGGCTGTGTGTTGAGTTATTTTGAGGGGACAGCAAATTTACACTGTTATACAAGCTGTACACTCACTACTTTACATTGTAGCAAAGTGTCATTTCTTCAGTGTTGTCCGATGAAAAGATATAATAAAATATTTACAAAAATGTGAGTGGTGTACTCACTTTTGTGAGATACTGTATATATTTTATGCCCTACATTAATAAGTAATGGAAGTCTGTCTCGAGCCACATCCAGTTCCTCAGTGATGTCTCACGGACGTCGCTGATGTGGTTCGGGACACAGTGAGACTTGTTATCTTGGACTCTGTTATCTATAAAAAATAAACATGAACTAAACTTCACCGTGTAGCTCAACACCGGAACGTTATTCGTGAGCAAAGACAGTGTGAAATGGAAATTCAAACCCTTTATTTTCTCCAGAGTGAAATGGCTCCCTCTGGTGCCACCGGCGGAAACTACAGCAGAAGCGATGTGGACAATCACCGAAATAACTTTGAGAGTAGAAGATCAGAAACATCTCTGGAGATGAACACTTGATTAGGGCTCTTTTTTATCCAGAACAAGACAAATTGCAGATAAACAGGTCCTGTAGGAATGCAGAGCAAAGAACTTTCTTAAAGAACATGGCAAACCGCTGGAACGTGGATTTGGCCGTGACTCGTTGTGACGAAAAGAAAAACAGGACAGAGGTACGGACTGGTCCAGGATCGGTTAAAGGAATGAATGTCTGAGTGAAATCCCGTTTTTCCTCATTAAATAAAAACGAACACACGTGTCCTTGTTGTCGATATGTTGATATTTGCACAGGTGTCTTATGGTT
The DNA here is from genome assembly GCA_023630585.1 of Cranoglanis bouderius. Lineage (NCBI taxonomy): Eukaryota > Metazoa > Chordata > Actinopteri > Siluriformes > Cranoglanididae > Cranoglanis > Cranoglanis bouderius. Next base: position 20,020,609 of record CM042554.1, read on the forward strand.
TTATCTCTCTCATACACAGTTGAGTTTGTTTGAACGGTGTGTTCTCCACCTTGGTGCGGTTCTTTAGGCAGGCGAGAGCACAGAACTCACACTCGGGTCCGAGAGCGTCTGAGCGAGGCGGTTTCGATTCGTGTTCGCGTGGAAAAGTGAGAGAGTGGTTCGACTCTGAATCGACTTACTGCAGGAATTAAATCGACACGCCGCGTGTTTTGGCAAGCTGCTGTGGTGTAAGAGTAATAAACAACTTTAGGACATGCTGTTATAGGAAAATAATCAACATCAGGGTGGTAACAGTAACTCTGTTTCATCACACCATCACAAAGTTGATTATTTTCCTATAACAGTGCGCCCCGAAGTGTTTTATCCCTTGTATATTTATATGACAGCGACCGGAAAAAAAAAAAAAAAAAAAAGCTCCAGGTTTGTAAAATCGATTTGTTTCATTTCATAAATAAAAGCCACAGAAATGAAACTTAAAAGAAACATTTCAAGTCAGCATTTCTGCTCTGAGAAAAAAAACTTTCTGCAGACCTTTTGCTCTTCACACTCTGCTAAACCCCCAGAAGTGTGACCGAGTCACAATCGGATGTGGTTTGTGTTTAGCGTGCGATCAGCTCACAAACGCTGCACGCTGCACGCGTCCTGCGTTAACATTCAGGAAAAGTTCCTGTCTGTTAGAAACGTGTCTTTATATTAAAATCAAGGATATAATAATTATTCGTCGTAACATCAGAGTCACGAGGTTTTACACCTGGACGCACAGTGCAAACTCTAGGCATGTGCCGATTAATCGGCTTCATATTTAAATATTTAAAGTGCATAATAATATTATTATGGAAATGTAACTATTAAAGTATCACCAGTAGAGGTGCTATGACTCATAATTTGCATAATATTTACAGATTTGTTTGTTTTTAATTTAAATTACATTTAATTTAAAAAAGTAAACAAGCAAAAGAAAGACACTGTTCAGAAAAATAAAGTTTATTGGTCTTTAAACAGGTCTTATATATATATATATATATGTGTGTGTGTGTGTGTGTGTGTGTGTATATATATATATATATATAAGGCTGTAATAATATCATAACTTAACGATTATCGTGATTTCAACATCGGCACATGCCTAGTCATTACTACGTCCCATACGTCTCTATCTACATTTCTGTACTATGACATCACACTGTTGTAATATAAACGATCGTTATAAAGTTATGGCGCTTCATTTGTGTTTTTTTTTTGTTTTGTTTTGTTTTTAAATCTATAAATGCCCGTTTCCAATCCCAAAACACATTCAAGTTCCACACCTTCTCTTTGTATACCTCTGCTTTATATATTAATGCATATAAAAACATATTAGTGTGTGTGTGTCGAGTGCACACCGTATGCATATACACATATCTACATTACCATATTTACATTATTCATTAGGTATCGATAATGATATTCACATTGATCCAAAGCCCTTTGTTGTTAAAAATAAATGTAAAAAATAAAGCCATAAATAAAAGAAACAGTACAGTTTGTTGTGGCTGTGTTTGTTGTTGTATTGCCTCCGTTTCATCTCACACACACACACACACACACACACACACACACACACACACACACCATTCTTGAAGCTGTAAGCTGGACGTAATTATATTGCACATGCAAAAATGTAAAAGCGTGACGGTGTGAGCGAGCGCCGGGGATTAGTTCAGGATTAGTTCGAGCTACTGGCGGGTGTTCCACAAAGCGAGCTCACGCACTAATCCAGGCTAATTTCAACCAGGCTAATTTTCATCAACTACGAAATAATCTAATACTATTATGTGTACCATATTGACTTTACGTTACTATAGCAACACATGCGTTTGGACAAACCTTATCCTGTACATGACGTAGGTTTTTAACGTAGGTTTGCACGTAACCTTTCCGAATTATATACCGATATATTTAACCTTTTAGTTATTGATATATATCTAATATATAAATCCATCACTTCAATCGAATAATTAACAAACAATTTAACAAAAATTAAGTCTGAATTTGGTCTAATTATGAATTAATCTTTCTTAAAATGTTTTCTTACGCATTATACCAGATCGTGAGTAGTCAACTAACGTAACGAGCGTGACCGAACGTCGGTTGCCTTTTAACGTTTAACCATTAGTGATTAGTTCCTTGCTATAAATATAAGACAACCTCAAGTTTTTACTTCGTTGTCCAATCAAATTTGAAACAAGCCATGTCAGTTCGTGAATCAGATCAGACAGAGTTTAAAAAAACTTTCAGCTCTAGCTATCTAGCTACTCTCTGGTCCGACGAGCTGCCTTCAGCTAAATAATTTGCATAAACGCGTGCGATTGGCCGAAACAGAGTTTCAACAAACATCGATCGGCCGTACAGTTTTACTCAACTGGCTTAATGACCGACGCCTGCTTCTCTCCGGAAGACATTTTGCTTCGTTTCTGCAATCATGGCTGGCTAGTTTAAGCTTAACTACTTCGAATAAGCCTGGATTATGCTAGCTCACTTCACGGAATCCCCTCAGCCCGGGTTCTAGTGCTATATATGTTCTGTGATGGCGGCGAAACGAGAAGTAGTTCTGATGAAACGTGATGAGCGTGTTAGGAACGTTCAGTGTGTAACGACGTTAATCAAGGCCCTGAATCTTTCATTTGGCAATCAGTATTTAAACGAGTTGTGTGTCTAGTACAAACAGCTAACATGCACTAACCCCCACCCAACCCCCACCCCTGCCCCCGAAAAACAAACAAACAAACAAACAAACAAACAAACAAAACAAAACTCTGAAGTGATTTTCACTCACTAATAGTGTTAAATCTTTAAACATGCATTCAGTTATTATTGGTGAAATATATATTACATCTAAAATAAAGTAGCACGTAAACAATACATATGATATGAACAAACTAAACAACAGTGCTTGTGCAAAGTAAACAAACAAACAAACAAAAAAAAAAAACAACATTTAAAATGAGTATGATTACAAAAAAATACATATATATGCCCAAATATAAGCACAGTGGTGATGAAAGTCGTCTAGGACGACGCTAAACGCTTAGCAAAGTGAAGGGATTCAGTCGTCCTTAACGTGCTTTTACTTTTACAGAAATCCAACCAGGCATGTGCAGATATTTATATTTTTATAATCAGCAGGAAGTCTTGAATTCTCTATCATGTTATTGCGTTTTCATTGGACTGTTCTTGTTTTTTGTTTTGGCCAAAACTAGCCGAAAAGAAGTGCAATATTTTAGATAATACGCAAAACTTGATACAAACACGACACAAATGAATATTACGATATGGTGTACGACTGGTTATCAGCACATGCCCAGTACGTCCAATCAGAACAAGTCTGATCTCATCTGCGTAATCTAAACATAAACGTACATTTAGTTGGTCACTTTTTTTTTTTTTTTCTTTTTTTTTTGGCAGAAATGTACATCATCGTCATCATCGTCATCATCATCATCATCATAAACATCAACATTGAGATATTAATGTGATATTAAAGTGTTTAGCAATAAGAAAATCATTAAATACATTGTTTTCCCAATTATTATTATTATTATTATTATTATTATTATTATTATTATTATTATCATCATCGTTATATATATCACCCGCGCCGAGATGTAAACTTTGGTTAGACGCCAAACGGACACCGATCTCAGAATACTGATGATGATTTTGGCAAATAAATGTCGTAGGCGCTTGACGATTTTCTCAGACGGACCCCAGACGGAAAAGCCAGCTGGCGTGCAAACAGCAAATCGTGAACGAAATTAAAATAAGAATCTGAAGCTATGTCTTTATTCGGGGGAGGGGGGGGGGGGGGATTCATTTGGAACCAAAATCCGAATGAGTGATGTCACTATAATATTCCGTTTAGACTTAATCGTTATGTAATCTTTAATTACCGTATTCTCTGGATTATATGACACACGGTGAGTTGAGCCGAGTCTAATTTAATAAGTATAGTATGTATAGTTTTTGCATCCGATTTGTAATTGCAATAATTGTGATATGAGCATTTTTTTTTTTTAGTGTATTTACGGTAAGCGCTTTACTCTAGCACTTACGGTAATTTGCTGGTAAGTAAATGAATACTTCTGCTAGTGTGACGCTAATAGAACATACGGAATAAAAATATGGAAATTACTGTATGGATTATTATTATTAGGAGTGATTGGAGGAACAGAATCTACTTATAGATGGTTACATTTGTTAGAGATTTACTTTTAAAATATTTATTTATTTATTTTCTCTGAGGTCCTCTGTGAATCCTATGAGTTTATGTTGGATTGTTTTTCCTAGTAGTACCCCAGTGAAGAAGCTAACTATAAAGCACACTTCGAGCTTAAGTAATGCTTAACCATGTAATCCCATCACGATGAAATTCCTCCAGATAAGCGACCAACATGCCCGAACGGCAACGGTTACCGTTTTAATGCGGAAACTTAAACAATAAGTTCATGTCTTCTCCGTCCAATCATCATTAAACATTCTGTTTTCATCGTCACACCATGCTGTCAGGTCACTAACCAGACCGGAGGAGGGAAATAAAATAAAAAAATCTATAAAAGTTTGTTTCCTTTCTCGAGTTCTGTAGCTAGACTCCGGTCCCATGAGCTGCCTTCAGCTAAATAATTTGCATAAAAGCAGCTGATTGGCTGAAACAGAGGACGTGCTACAGCTGCTCCATCGCACTACAGAACTACGGCATTTCTTATTTATCTTTTTAACGTTGATCGGTACAGTATATCTAAGTACTCGGTTCGGTCCACAGCTAATATTTTGCCAGTTGTCAGTATTAATTGGTCAGTTGTCTGTGTTATAATTTGATAAACTAGCGTAGCTGATGTGATTAAAAACAACCAAAATAAAACCAGCTTATGTGGCGAAAACATAAACGGATAGTTTTTCCTGCACTGCTGCTATTAGCGATATAGAGTTAGTATAAAAACGAGTCATTAGAAAGCCTACGTGTTGACATGCTGGTTAAATACGTGCCGTGTGACGCCCTGCGAAGAAAGGAACGCTCTGAAGTGCCGAACGTCACGTAAGATAAAAAAATGCCACTTATAAAACGAAAAAGATAAATGTTGTGCGTCGTGTTTGGCAAACACAGTCTGTTTTTTTTTTTTTAAATGCTGTTCCTCGGTATCGTAAAAAAGCACCAGAAACCTTGTAAACCTCACAAATCAAACAGCAAACGAAGGAGGAGTGAGAGCTTCCCTTTGCCTCGGATCAAACAGAAAGGAAAAAAAAAAAACGTATGAAGGACGCGGACACGTGATGATAAAATAACGAGGAAGAGGAGTGAGAGGTGGATGTGTATACTTAAATATTTCTTTATGCGTAAACTCAAGTGTGGACTTTTGTACTACATTGTACACAGAAGCCATGCTTTCCACCAGCTGCCGCGAGCGATGAGTGGTTGTGCGATGCAAATGCGCGTTGTGCGATGCAAACGTTTTTGTTTTTTTTCCCGAGCCGCCCGTTTCAACGGCTCCATTGCACCTTAGGATTTTCCATACATCAAAACAAACAACAACAACAAAAAAAAAACATCAGGGTTTCTAAAGTTAATGCTCTGAAGGCTGGTGTAAAAATAGACATTATGATATATAATATACGCGATAAATGCCATGTTTCAGTGTGTGTACGCAATCCGTTGGTCTCCCGGCAACTCCAGGTGTACCTTCTTGCATTCGAGGACACGTACACGCCTAAACTGCTTAACGTACGTGACGATCTGTCACGTCTTTAACGTACGAGTGCGTGCCCGTACCCCACCCCTGCCACCCCACCCAAATTTTTTTTTAACTATCACCAAAAACTGAGGTCAGAGGTCAAATGTTGTTACAACCCCCCTCCCCCCTCAACACACACACATATATACACTCCTTGACCCCCCCCCCCATTTCCTTTCAGTGCTTAATGCATGTCGAACTGCGCGGATGAACAATAATCTGCACCCCGAGGTCAAAGGTCAGAGCTCTAAACAGGGATCCGTGTTTGCAAATGAATCCTATGAATCACAAACCCTCTGGATTAAAAACAAGTCAAGAGGTCAAAGGTCAGAGCTCGTGACCCCTCCCTGAGTCTAAAGAAAACCTGATGCATGTCAAATTCTAAAAATGAAACAAAAAAAAAAATCTCATCGAGTCAAGTCGTATGATTCCTTGAAAAACCCCGCCCCAGAGGTCAGAGGTCAACCAGAGGTCAGTCTGCCGGACAGTCGTGGTTGTTGATCCACAGCAGGTCGTCCAGGACACCCCAGTGCAGTGAGAGGATGGAGCCGACCACCAGGACGTGCATGATTTGGTGGCTGTTGCACCAGTAGTCAAAGAGACCGGGGCAGAAGCGCTCGGGCACGCGGGCGATGTTGATGACTCCGCCCGACACCGCCAGCGCCTCCATGGTGAGGAAGTGGCGTAGCGCCGTGGGGCTTCCGCCGCCCACGCCCACCCACCGCAGCCCCAGGAAGAAGAAGCGAAAGAGCGCCTGTCCGGCGAACGAGCGCAAGCGGCGCACGCTGCTCCGTGCCGTCACAGCGCAGTAAATGGCGTAACTGGACAGACCGATGTAGGTCAGAAGGGCGGTGCCGCGCAGCAACGGGTAGCACAGCAGAGTGCTGTAGACGATGGGCAGAGCGCCTGCAGAGAGAAAAAAGAAAGAAAAATAATTACTCATACATTTCAAACAGGGCTGAACAGTGACGATCCTCGTTGTTCATTCTTTTCCTTTTGACTGTTCCCTTCAGGGGTCACCACAGCGAATCATCTGCCTCCATCTAACCCTATCCCCTGCATCCTCTTCTCTCAGACCGACTATCTTCATGTCCTCCTTCACTACATCCATAAACCTCCTCTTTGGTCTTCCTCTCGGCCTCCTGCCTGGCAGCTCTAACCTCAGCATCCTTTTACCGATATATTCACTCTCCCTCCTCTGAACATGTCCAAACCATCTCAACCTGGCCTCTCTAACTTTGTCTCCAAAACATCTCACATGTGCTGTCCCTCTGATGTACTCATTCCTGATCCTATCCATCCTCGTCACTCCCAAAGAGAACCTCAACATCTTCAGCTCTGCTACCTCTAACTCTTCCTCCTGTCTTTTCCTCAGTGTAACTGTCTCCAAACCATACAACATCGCTGGGCTCACTACTGTCCTGTACACCTTTCCTTTCATTCTTGCTGGTACTCTTTTATCACACAACAGACCTGACACTTTTCTCCACCCATTCCAACCTGCCTGCACACGCTTCTTCACCTCTTTTCCACACTCCCCGTTGCTCTGGACTGTTGACCCTAAGGACACCTTCTTCACCTCTTCTCCCTGTAACCTCACTGTTCCACTTGGATCCCTCTCATTCACACACATGTATTCTGTCTTGCTGCGACTAACCTTCATTCCTCTTCTCTCCAGAGCAAACCTCCACCTCTCTAGAGTTTCCTCCACCTGCTCCCTGCTCTCACTACAGATCACGATGTCATCCGCAAACATCATAGTCCATGGAGATTCCTGTCTGACCTCATCTGTCAGCCTGTCCATCACCACCGCAAACAAGAAGGGGCTCAGAGCCGATCCTTGATGCAGTCCCACCTTCACCGTGAACTCCTCTGTCACACCTACCGCACACCTTACCACTGTCCTACTGCTCTCATACATATCCTGCACCACTCTAACATACTTCTCTGCCACTCCAGACCTCCTCATACAATACCACAGCTCCTCTCTTGGCACCCTGTCATACGCTTTCTCTAAATCTACAAAGACACAATGCAGCTCTTTCTGACCCTCTCTGTACTTCTCCATCAACATTCTCAAAGCAAATATTGCATCTGTAGTGCTCTTTCTTGGCATGAAACCATACTGCTGCTCACAAATGCTCACTTCTCCCCTTAGCCTTGCTTCCACTACTCTTTCCCACAACTTCATTGTATGGCTCATCAGCTTAATACCTCTGTAGTTTCCACAACTCTGCACATCTCCCTTGTTCTTAAAAATCGGCACCAAAACACTTCTCCTCCATTCCTCAGGCATCCTCTCACTCTCTAAGACCTCGTTGAACAACCTAGTTAAAAACTCTACTGCCATCTCTCCTAGACACTTCCATACCTCCACTGGTATGTCATCAGGACCAACCGCCTTTCCTCTCTGCATCCTCTTCAAAGCTCTCCTAACTTCACCCTTGCTAATCCTTTCTACTTCCTGCTCAACAATATTTGCCTCTACTACTCTTCTCTCTCTGTCATTTTCCTCATTCATCAGTTCCTCAAAGTACTCCTTCCATCTTTCCCTCACCCTCCTGTCACCTGTCAACACATTTCCATCTCTATCTTTAATCACTCTAACCTGCTGCACATCCTTACCATCTCTATCCCTCTGCCTCGCCAACCGATACAAATCCCTCTCACCTTCCTTACTATCTAACCTTGCATACATGTCCTCATAAGCTTTCTGTTTGCCACCTCTATCTTAACCTCACGCTGCATCTCCCTATATTCCTGTCTACTTTCCTCTGTCCTCTCACTGTCCCACTTCTTCCTAGCTAACCTCTTCTTCTGGATACTCTCCTGAACTTCCTCATTCCACCACCAAGTCTCCTTGTCTTCTTTCCTCCTTCCAGATGACACACCTAGCACCTTCCTACCTGTCTCCCTGATCACTTTGGCTGTAGTAGTCCAGTCATCTGGAAGCACCTCCTGACCACCTAAAGCCTGTCTCAACTCCTCCCTGAAAACCACACAGCACTCTTCCTTTTCCAACTTCCACCACTTTGTCTTCTGCTCTGCCTTTGCTCTCTTCATCTTCCTCACCACCAGAGTCATCTTACACACCACCATCCTATGCTGTCGAGCTACACTCTCTCCTACCACTACTTTGCAATCGCTAATCTCCATCAGATTACAGTGTCTACATAAGATATAGTCCACCTGTGTGCTCCTGCCACCACTCTTATATGTCACCCTGTGTTCCTGCCTCTTCTGAAAGTACGTGTTCACCACAGCCATCTCCATACTTTTAGCAAAGTCTACCAACCTCTGTCCTTCTGGGTTCCTTACCTGAAGACCAAACCTGCCCATCACTTCCTCATCCCCACTACTCCCTTCACCAACATGTCCATTAAAGTCTGCCCCTATCACCACTCTCTCACATCTGGGAACACTCTGCATCACCCTCGTTGTTCATTGGCGATCGTTTTTAAACTACAAGATGGTACACGCTCCCGTAGACATCACAAGTCCGTCTGATTTCAACTTTTCATTTCAGAACTACGTTACCCAGAATCCCAAAGCGAACCCCACAAATCAGAGACGCCTCTGTAATCATGTAACCGGTGGCACCTTAACTGATCTGACGTCGTTTTGAGTTCGGTATCCGTACCGATCGGTGCCATTTTCTGAAAAGATGTCTTTGTGAATCATAACGTCTCTGAAATCAGGCTCTGAGAAACGACAGTCCTTTCCCTTATAAAAGACAATAAACACTTTGTCTTGTAACGTTATCGTCAGAGTTAAGATAAGAGTGGGCCAAAATTCCACCACAGCGCTGTGAAAGTCTGAGCTCCAGTTCAATCCACTTCAGCAGCTGCGTAACACGACTCTGAACACGAGGAACTTTCCCCGCGTTAATGTACAGTACTGTGCAAAAGTTTTAGGCACCCTATTTCTTTTAGTACAAACTTTGTTATAGATTTTTTTATTTGATGACTTCTACATTATCAAGTCATATTACGTAAGAGACACTTTTCAGACAGTAAACACAATGAAGGCTGCTGGGATTCGCTGCAGAAATAAGAAGCGAGTGCGAAAGTCAAAGTGTCCAGAAGAACTGTGTCTGGTTCTGCAAGATGCTCAATAAAACTTACCAGCTCATTTCCTTATAAAACTGCACACATTGTACCGGAGACTACTATTTTTATTTTTTTGTCACACCAGATATTGACTTTGTTTCATTTACTACTGTTTACTGCTCTTTACGGTATTTTTTTTTAAATGTAGAAACATTTAATTTCATTATTTTGAAGGCATCTTTGCTCTACAGCATTTCTTTGCATGTGTCTAAAACTTTTGCACAGTTCTGTAGTTGTAACAATAACAATAACACAAATTATGGTTGTTACTCAATCACTGCTTCAGTCTTCACCGTAAATAAACCCAGAGCTTCATGCTGGATAAGACGGTTTCTATGTGTGATCACTAAGTAATCATTTTCCTGATTCTGATTGTTGTTTTCCTGAGCAGCCACGTCCTCCATCTGTTCACGACAGCCGATGGAACTTTATTGCTTCACCCCGTTAGCGAGTTAGCGAGCTGAATGACTCAGAGAACAGAGTGTGAAGGAAACGGAGTGTAAATCTCCACGGAAATCTCTTCAGCTACAGTGCTGCAGCTTCCAAGGTCGAGTGTGTCCCTGGTGGAAAACTCCACTGGCGACACGCGCTCGGAGATGAGGGGAGTCGAGGAACGATGAGATTGTCAGGTTGAACGCTGCAGTGGGATTCACAGCAGCCTCAAAGTCATTTCAGGAATGTGTGTGTGTGTGTGTGTGTGTGTGTGTGTGTGTGTGTGTGTGTGTGTGAATTAGTACAATCTTTTGCAAAACCCTTTTCCCCCAACATCTTAGAGACCAGAAGTCGGCTCTGATATCAGGAACAAACAGAAAAGCACAAACTTCATTTATATATATATATATATATATATATATATATATATATATATATATATATATATATATATATATATATATATATATATAAATTTTATATATATTTTGCTTTATATACTCTAACGTTTGAAAATCTAACCGAGGCGAACGCTGTCTATAGTTATATAGTTATCCATAGGCTTATAGTAGATTTTACCCTCCGAGTGCTCCTGCCTTTAATAAAGCACCCACACTAGGAGCGGAAAGTTCAACACAGGTTTAGCTTTCTTCATGTAATTACTAATAATAGCGAGTAATAAAAGGAATAAAACACTTTAGAGCGTGCTGTTATAGGAAAATAATCGATTTCAGGGTGTTAACAGTGTCAGGGTGTCCCTCTGTCCTGAAGGTGTTACAGTTTTACCTCTGACCGTTGCAGAGCGCTGACACTGGAGACTCCTTCCATAAATGTTTACATAAACATGTCCTCACTGAAAACTTCACCATATCAATGATTAGCTGTTACTATAGAAACCATAATATATTAGAACGAGCGCATTAATCATAAGTAAAGCTGTGATGTGCAGCCGCAATACTGTCAGAGCTGCTGTTATAGAGAATTAATCAACAACCTTCTGACCGATCAGAATCCAGAACCCGACAGCGCTCCACTGCCTCTTTATTTGGGATCACAGTAAGTCACGGTATAAATGTCTTGTTGGTGTAAATTAATTTGGTGTCTTGTCACAAACGTTTGTGCTCAACATGATTATATAACATTTTATCTTTTAGATGAATTCTCTTAGGTTTTACATTAATTTCTTTGTTTTATGTCCTGTAAATGTTGTTACAAATAAAAACCTCAGACTAAAACTTTAACACAACTGTTTGTCCAATATATATATATACAGTGGGGGGAAAAAGTATTTGATCCCCTGCTGATTTTGTACGTTCATTGTAATGTTAATGGTAGGTGTATTTTAACAGTGAGAGACAGAATAACAACAAACAATTAGGAAAAACGCATTTCAAAAAAGTTATAAATTGATTTGCATTTTAATGAGTGAAACAGTTAAAAAGTTAAAGCACATGTACAGGCCCATCTGAAGTTTGCCTGAATGATTCAGAGGAGAACTGGGTGAAAGTGTTGTGGTCAGGTGTGGTCAGATCTCTTTTGGCATCGACTCAACTCGCCATGTTTGGAGGAGGAGGAATGCTGCCTATGACCCCAAGAACACCATCCCCACCGTCAAACATGGAGGTGGGAACATTATGCTTTGGGGGTGTTTTTCTGCTAAGGGGACAGGACAACTGCACCGCATCAAAGGGACGATGGGCGGGGCCATGTACCGTCAAATCTTGGGTGAGAACCTCCTTCCCTCAGCCAGGGCATTGAAAATGACCTTAATGACTTGGAGAGGATCTGCAAAGAGGAGTGGGACAAAATCCCTCCTGAGATGTGTGCAAACCTGGTGGCCAACTACAAGAAACGTCTGACCTCTGTGATTGTCAACAAGGGTTTTGCCACCAAGTACTAAGTCGAAGGGGTCAAATACTTATTTCCCTCATTAAAATGCAAATCAATTTATAACTTTTTTTGAAATGTGTTTTTCTGGATGTTTTTGTTGTTATTCTGTCTCTCACTGTTAAAATACACCTACCATTAAAATTATACACTGATCATTTCTTTGTCAGTGGGCAAACGTACAAAATCAGCAGGGGATCGAATACTTTTTCCCCCCCACTGTATATATACACATACATACATACAGTACTGTGCAAACGTTTTAGGCACCCTATATTTTTTAGTACAAACTTTGTTATAGATTTTTTATTTTATGACGTCTACATTATCAAGTCATATTACATAAGAGACACTTTTCAGACACAATGAAAAACACAATGAAGGCTGCTGGGTTTCGCTGCAAAAATAAGAAGCGAGTGCGAAAGTCAAAGTCTCCAGAAGAACTGGTTCTGGTTCTGCAAGATGCTCAATAAAACTTACCAGCTCATTTCCTTATAAAACTGCACACATTGTACCGGAGACTACTATTTTTATTTTTTATTTTTATTTTTTTGTCACACCAAATATTGACTTTGTTTTATTTACTACTGTTTACTGTTCTTTACCGTATTTTTTAATGTAGAAACATTTAATTTCATTATTTTGAAGGCATCTTTGCTCTACAGCATTTCTTTGTATGCGTCTAAAACTTTTGAACAGTACTGTATATATAAAGTATTTATGCACACTGACACACTGATAATTAAACCACAGTCCTAAATTAATAATAAAATCTCACTTTCACTACACCTTTCGGTTTCTGTTCCTCACTGCCTTTAGGCATATTGTTTTACTTCTGTTTACTTTGATCGTACTATTTTATTTAGACATTACAGATCTTACTCGCGCTCCCATTGTTTATCACCGCGTCTACATCGCGAGTGTGGAGCAACGAGGCCTCGTTACTAACAGGTCACTCACAGATCGCTCCCGTTATAATAAAAAACAGAATTTACGAGGTATCGTGTAAATACAGCATATACAATAAACTTGAATTAAATTAAACCCGCTAAGCTTTTAACTCGCACCAGTTTCCCCAACCCCTTGCACACAGTAGAGCATTTTGGATATAAACATAAGTCTGTGCTCGTGCATCACTGTCGTGTTTCCGTGCTACACAAGCTCCACTTTGCAAAGTTTACAGGTCATAAACATATCATTTTATATGTCTATGTTGGAGGTCACAGTCTTCTTTGCGGCATTTAATATAAAATGCTCCGCCGCCTTAGAGGACTTGGAGGTCGCACACTATTACTTCCGGTTAGTAAAAAAACGCTAGTGTTCCATTTGAGACGATTATACCCTTCTAAACTTCATACAGAAGTAACGCTATGAGTAACACAATGAGTTCTCAGACCAACTAATCGATAATGAGAGTCGTTGACAACGATTTTCACAATCGATTATTATCAATTTTATCGATTAGTTGTTGTAGCTCTAGTCATCTCGCAGCAGCAGCTAAAAATGAAAGTCGTGAATTAAAACGTATTTGTTTTTTTTTTTAAATTAATAATACGTTAAATCTTCATTCATTGTTGAAAAAAATTCTAAATAATAATTTTTAAAAGCATAAAAATTTGTATATCGTATATTGCACCCTATAACAACGTGCAAGACTTGTATTTTTGGAACTGGAAATGTTTACATATAAAGAGACTTTTGTCCTCTCTGTTAACACAGATTTTTGTACTTTTGTAAGATATTTATACTTTATATGTACAAGTGATTTCTGTGTAAAGGAGTTTAACTGTGAAGTGCAGTTAAAAATACGTTTTAACATAAAATAACATTTTAACATAATATCAGACGCTTTCGAGTTTCTGTATCAGAAAAGAAAAAGTGAAATAGTTACCAATATGGCGTCCAAAACAAGAAACAATACCGTATGCCGGCTTGCGTAGAGTAGACAGCTGGCAACGTACGCAGTACGTAAACATTGTATACGCATATACATTTTTTTGTGAATATATAAATTATAACAGATTCAAATTAGCACTAGCAATGGTGGCTACTGCTGAGCGATCGATTGAAAAAATGAAGTCTCTGACCTGGGGAAAATGTTCGATTGAAACCTAACGAGGTGGCTAAAATGGCCGTCTTCCGAGGCCTCTTTCTCGTCACACCATTTAACGGTTGCTGCGATCCAGAGCTTTCGATTCCTGTTTTGTTAATGGCGCAGGCTCTCCACGGAAACAACGTGATCACGTGACCGTCGATAGCGGAAATATTCAAACTGTGCCGTCTAGTGGAGCGAGAAAGAATTGCAGGTGCGGCACAGGTGGGATACATCAAAAATATCTCTTTCAGACCTGCCAAACTTTACACGTTTTGCGTAGGAGCTCCACGTTTTAACAAAAGAATGAAAAAAACATGGCAAAAAGAGCAGCCCCCCCCCAGATGAGCCAATCAGGACGTTAATCAGGAATGATTGACAGCTGAGCGGGTGTTTTGAGCTCTCTGCTCTCTTGAAAGGAGCTCTGATGCGGTAAAATAGAGATATATTTTTATTTCATTAATGTGAAATAAAGTCTTTCCATCATTTAAACTATCATAAGTAAATACAAATAAATATATATAACATCAGTTAACTATAATTATCGGTGTTGAGTGGGTCGGTGTTGAGGCTCTTACCCAGCGTGTTAATCATGCAGATGCCGCACATGTCTAAGGTGAGCAGTTTTTTGTAGACGGGTTCTCCGCCCTCGTGGTTCATGAACAGGTGATAGAGGACGGAGCCCAGCTGAGGAGACAGACAGGCCAGGAAGTGGACCACGCCCAGCCACGTCACACTGATCTGAGACCAGGGCATGTAGAGGGGGAGCAGCACCAAGAAACACAGCAGAGGGATGCCTGTCAACAACACACACACACACACACACACACACACACACACACACACACAAACATGTCAGATGATTACTGCGCAGGAGAGCCTTTGAAGAACATGGAGGAAGCAAAAGAAATGATATACTATGATGTAAGGTGTGTGTGTGTGTGTGTGTACAAGCACACGATGATTAGCTTATGCTGAGCTTTATGGCTTAAGATGAATAATCACAACTTACACACACACACACACACACACACACACACACACACACACACAAATAAGAGTTATGGAGGTGAGTGGAACTGTGCAGCGCATAAAGACGTCACTAAGCTTTACACACCACAGCGCTGCTGGGTTCTGGATTGTGATTGGTGCAGGAGGTGTTGATTAATTCTCTATAACAGCAGCTCTGACAGTAGCGCAGCTGCACATCACATGTTCATTTATAATTAATGCGCTCGTTCTGACCCGGTATCGCTTCACAGGGACACACGGACGCTCCGAATAAAGATTTCTGTGAGGAGATTTTTTTTTTTTTTTTTAACATTTGTGTAAGGAGTCTCCAGTGTCAGAATCCCGAATTCAACAGCGCTGTGGGAAAGCCAGCACGACGTGAACATGTTTCAGATTTCTTTTTAAAAATGACCGTGCTTTTGTAACAGATAAACGTTCCTTATCTGAATTATTCATCACTAATCCCTCTCTCTCTCTCTCTCTCTCTCTATCCATGACTCTGAGCTCTAACCCGAGCTCCTAATGGACAACGATTTTTCCGAGGCAGGTAAAAGCACACCGTCCGTCCAGCAGGTCTGTTTCCAGGTGTTTATTTTTCCCTGAGAGAAGAAACCAACAGCTGGGCTGCTAAACATAGAAACACAGAAAGACAAATGTGCGTGTGTGTGTGTGTGTGTGTGTGTGTGTGTGTGTGTGTGTGTGTGTGTGTGTGAGACCACAGATATTGTTGCATTAGTAAGACTAATGAAACTCAACCCACTTTATTAGATGTGTGTTCATAATAGATAACATGTTTATTGTCGTGTGTGTGTGTGTGTGTGTGTGTGTGTGTGTGCGTACATTAGCGCTTTTTCCTCTCCTCTGTTTAAACAGCGACGCTGAAGGACGCAGGTGAACGAAAGTGGAATTTGAGCTGATGAATCATCCCGCAAACCGCAGACGTTTGTTGCCGATTATGGTAATAACGTGGCGTACGGATCAGGTGTCACACCAGATGGACCGTTTTGAGTAGAGTTGAGCGTACAAGCGAGGATTTACTACCTGAAAACACACCCGAGACGTAACTACAGACTTAAGCGCTAGTCAGACGTGGTCGCGTAAGAGTTACGCGCTTGTGGGCGGAGTTTATGACCTCGAGAGAGAGCCACAATCTGACAGTTTGACCACAATATGTAGAGCCGGAATTTATGTCTCGGCTGTAAATACGCTCAAAGAAAACGACGAAGGATTAAATACATTAAATACATAAATATAACACTGTTCATTAATTAATGAATTAATACTATTGTCACTTTAAAGACCTTCAGAAGAGACGCAGTTTTTTCCTCGATGTAAAAAATATCTTCTGGATAAAATGATGGTTTCTCTGTGAGAGTAGCAGATGAGTGCTTGGTCAGATTATCCTTCAAACCGTGCGCAGGTTGTCTTTACAGGAGAGGGCGTCGAATTAATGACGGAAAAACAGCGAATTAAAAGGGGGATTTAAGAAAAAAAGTCATGCACAACAACTCCGAGTAACTGTCAGAGCACGATATAAACAAATAAAACGAGATGAGAAATAACAGCGTGTGCTGGATCAAGTGCTATTCCATACGCATTTTGATAACTGTTGCAGTGTGATTAATGTGAACATTACAACTAGGAATATTCATGCAGCGACATCTAATAAACCAGACTCCTATTAGATTTATTTCACCTCTCGTCGTCTTCCCGTTCATATCATCGTAAATCTCTGTTTATTTCTTTTTATTTTTAACATTCTCTTGCTTTTGACAGCAAAGAAATAAATGCTTCTAAATTTCCTTCTACGCTCCGCATTTTCTATCCCTGATTTTTTTTTTCTCCAGGTTTAAAGGCGAGTGTCTGAAAATGTTTAAAGCGTGAAAGACCGGGCGTGTCGAAAATGTTGTCCCGACGTTCCAGAACGTTCAGGATGGAATAAAACACAAGGTCCAAAAAAAAAAAAAAAAAAAAAAAACCTTCGGTCACAGAAGAAGAAGGACTCTGAATCCCGGCGCTGTCGTCCACATCCACCCGGTGATGTGGAAGGCAAATGTGAGCTCCTCGAGGGCGTGTTCAAACAAAACACATGCAAAAACACTAGGCCTGCTAACACACACACACACACACACACACACACACACACACACACACACATACACACAATATTGTAGGGCTCGAATGTCACAGCACTACACCGATCCGATCAATCCGATCAATAAGCCTCGCTAAATCACGACGAATATCAACATGAGATCAAAAAAAAAAAACAAAGTTTTTCCACCACACAGGAAAAATCCTGCAACTCCACACATTTATTCTCCCGTTTCCTCCAAGCAACGTCAGCGTCAGGCTCCAGTTCAGCTGCGTCACCTGTTTAAAGATGCGCTTTTCCTGCTCGCATGACAAAAAATGAAAACGCTCGCAGAACAGGGAACAGAAAACAATGTCACGGATTCCAGTGGAGACGATTCTGTCATCATATTATTCATAAAAGAGGAGAAAATCTCAACTAGATGAAAGGTGAAGTGGTGGTGAAACTGCAAAATAAAATAAAATTAAATAAAATTTAATTTAATTTAATTTAAAAAAATAAAACAAACTTAAATATAAATGAATAAAATTGCAAGAAGGAGAAACCACAAAATAAATAAATAAACAAACAATAATGAAACTATTAAAAAAAAAAAAAAACTTAAGCATAAATTTGCAATAAAAAGTTCAAAATATTAAAATATAAATAAATAAATAAATAAATAGACTTTAAATAAATTTACATATAAATTAATAAAATTTAAAGACTTTGATAAATGTTGAAGCCTCTTATGTATTTGCATTATTTCAAATACAATTCATTTAATTTTTAAAAAATGTAAATTAAGCTTAAACATAAATTAATAAACGTGCAAGACAGAACCAATATTACTAAATTAATTGATAGATTGATTAATTAATTAATTAAATGAACAAAAACTAAATTCATTATTTTTTGACACCTGGTTTATTAAACTTTTTTTTCTTTCTTTCTTTCTTTTCTTTTTTTTTTTGTTTTCTATTAAAAATCCAAATTTCTTACAACATTTTCAACCACATCAGTGTAAAAAAAAAAAGTGTTCAAAAAAATTAATAAATAAATAAATTTTTTAGCTGCAATATTTTGGGTTTTTTTCCCTGAATTTTTTTGGCTTGTTTACCGATTTTATTTGCATAAAAAAGCTCGATGGAAACACTTTACACTGGTTAAAAATAAATAAATAAATAAATAAACACCTCAGCAATTTGTACTCGTGCTCAATAATCAATTATAAGTCGGTTTGATATTTAAAAGCAATAAAAAAATATATTTTTTGAATCTCCAAAGTGATTTGGAGTGTAAAACTCAGCTATGGATGGAATGAGAAATGGACAGTAGTGACACTGAGGAACAAAAACACAAAATATTGTCACTAATTTAATGATGTCGATCTCTCTGTGTTCCACTTCACTTTAATTTTTAAAATTATAATTTTATCCAAACTGATCTAAAGACGAGGCAGAATCTGATCTAATCACAGAGGGTTAGAGGTGAAATCCTGAGAAAGCCAGAGATAAACACTTTCTTTCTCTCTCTCTCTCTCACACACACACACACACACACACACACACACACACCTATGTATAAATATGTACATATTCGATAAGATTAGTTTTATGTACATGCACATGTTTAGATCGGAATAAGCGTAAATCTAACACACACTGACTCCTTGTCCTTTATTACAAGTGCTTGCTGTAGGGGGCGTGGCCACACTTTGTCATTAGCAGGTCACATGACCATAACTTGTACCTCTGCTACATGTCAGTTAAGACAGGATATATACAGTTCCCTTCACTAATATTGGCACCCTTGTTAAATATTAAATGTTGTCTTTATTGTTTAACCTTTTGATTATTGTTCTAGAAACCCATAGAAAACCTGTGGGGTGAACTGAAGAGGAGAGTCCACCAGCGTGGACCTGGAAATCTGAAGGATCTGGAGAGATTCTGTATGGAGGAATGGTCTCAGATCCCTTGCCATGTATTCTTCAACCTCATCAGGCATTATAGGAGAAGACTCAGAGCTGTTATCTTGGCAAAGGGAGGCA
This sequence comes from Cranoglanis bouderius, assembly GCA_023630585.1. NCBI lineage: Eukaryota > Metazoa > Chordata > Actinopteri > Siluriformes > Cranoglanididae > Cranoglanis > Cranoglanis bouderius. The sequence goes on from CM042554.1 coordinate 20,040,029, forward strand.
GCACAAAGTATTGACTAAAAGGGTGCCAATAATTGTTGCACACCTATATTTAACAAAGATATATATATATTTTTTGGATAAACCTGTGGATTGTTTGATATCCATGAGAGCAGAGTATTTTTGTGAATTTGTTTGAACAAAAGATCAAAGGGTTAAACAATAAAGACAATTTTTCACAGCCTTCTTTGCTCATATTTACCGAGGGGGCCGATATTAGTGGAGGGCAGTGTGTGTATATATATATATATTACCTGGAGTTATTTGTAACAGCATAATGTTTGAAAAAAATTAAATATAAAAGACTGACATGGCGGATTCTGACAAACTAATAGAGTCCGAATAAGGTTAACGTGAACCTCTACCGATCTGTGATTTTATATACGGATTACGCCGTCAAGTTTAATTCACTTATTTATTTCAGTTACTCACCATTTTGTGAATCTAAGTCGCCTCATATTAATGACCTGAGCTAACATACATCAAGACAAATAAGACAGAAGTAACAGCGCCCTATAAAAGGAGGAGGAGTTAGTGTGGGTATATGGTAGCCGATGCGCCGCAGTGGCTGAGCTGCATTACTGGAAGACTTGCACAGCGCATGTTGTGCTTAGGAGGCCCTCATTAACCGTTTTGTTGTTTTCAGCTCACTGTGAGCCTTTTACGGAGCTCTGTGGGCGTGGCTAAATGCAAATCAGCAGTGAATGCATTTGGTAATTTACAGAACGAGCGAGTACGAAGAAGAAAATCAGACACTTTTGTCAATGGGGTGGGAATTTTTTTTTTCTTCTTTTTTTTCGTTTTGACCATGAAAACATTTAAACCCGACAGAGACAAATGAGACAGGTGAGGATCCGGTGTATAACTGATGATAAGCACAAGCCTGAACTTCAGCCTATTCACTTAAACTTGATTTAAGAACAAACAGGTTTTAAATTTACACACGTGACAGGAGTTAAACATTTCTTGTGAGAAATTCACACTATGAAACATTAATGTCATTTTTCAGACACAGAGAACCCAAGAAAATCACATTTAAATCTAATCCCGTCCGAATAGGGCTTCACGTCACGAAGAGCTGGCACATACCCAAATGAGTCGTCCGGGTTTATTTTAGCCGACGTGTCCTAGGTGTGACGGAGGTACTTGCTTTTCCTACTTGCAAATTGAAAATGGAAAAAAAATGGTGAATAAATTTGAAGTCGTTTGAGTTAAACGCAAAATGATCTGAAGTTTGATGCCGAGCGACACTTTTCTGGGAGCGTCGGATGTATAATCTGTACCAAGTGTTACTGTTGAACTTCTTGCTTCAGTTTAAATCATTTATTTTTAATATGTAATCGATGGAAATAAAAACATCGGACTCATAGACTTTTTTGATCTTCATGAGAACTGAATATCGAGACAAAATATCGAGGAAGTATCGCGATGTGAAGTTTTCGCCACATCGTCCAGCCTCGGGTGTCAAAGTGTTTAAATCAACACGCTGAATGGAGCGTTGAATTAAACATTAAGACTGCTCGCTCAACCCAATCTCACCGTGTCGCATTAATATTAAATGTTAAAGTAGTGCCCAGAGTGTGTAATAAGCATGCACTGGTTTAAACATCTTAAACATCTTTCAGAAGCATGCATGGTTACTGCATAAGGAAGTTCAAAAATCTTTGAGATGATGGCGTAAGGATGCAATGCATTTTCTCCAGAGGTGCATTCAGGCTGTGATAATGCATAGAAAGTTTTTTGTTGTTGTTGTTGTTGCACTCACCGTGTGTATAGATGTTTCCCAGCTCATTGTGCAGGTAAAACAGACTCCTGATGCAGTCCTGCACGGAGGAGTAGGGTCTATAGCCGGTCAGGACGTATCTGTTGAACTGGAGGTGAGGAGGAGAGTTCGACCAGTCCAGTAATCTGGGTCCATTTAGATAGGCCATTGCACAAAAAGAAAAAAAAAACACACACACATACACACACAACATACAGCATGCAACATGCAACACAACACACTGCAGAATCTCCCAGTCTGGATTACACGCGCTGCTGACAGGTGCGCGTGCATCGGGATGTGGAGCGCGTGCCTGCAGCCATGGTGAGCCGAGGAAAAAGCCGTCTGAGGAAAAAAATTTAATAATAAAAACAAAACAAAACAAAAAAAGTAGAGCTGTTGTTTTGTTTTTCTTTTCCTTATTTTCCAATTATCTCAAATGTCTGATTTGTTTTTTAACAACAACAACAAAAAAAAATGTCACCTAAAAAGAAAAATCTGACATCCGACCTCACATACACATCGATCTTGCGACATCTCCACGAAGCAGAGAGCTAACTCTGCTAGCTAGCTAGCGGGCTAACCTCTGACTGACTCCTGGGTAGCTCGCGCCTAACTGTCATTTGCATAAACGCTAATTAGCATCATTAGCATGTTGGAACGAAAGGACGGTTTTTAAAAATAATAATAATAATAATAAATTAAATAAAACCACTACTTTCTACTCGAATTGACTGATACTTTTTTTTTCTTTCTTTCTTTAAAGTCGCCACTTGGTTGGCAAGTTTCATTTAAAAAAAAAAAAAAAGCACTTTAAAACTTAACTAAATCTCATTTTCATCCGCTTTGACTGACTTCACATTCACTCCACCTACTATGCCAATAATAAATTCACCGTGACCTCAGATTCACTTAAAACCTTTAAAAAAACAACATTTTAAGTCTTTAGTGGCTAAAGTAAAATCATTAAAATAAAAAAAAGGTAATAGGGACTGAGGAGTGGCTTTCAGTGAACACAAATCAATTATCCGTTTATAACACTGTAATTAACCAATAATTATAGCTTATTTCACCACTTTTAGTCAATTCAGAAACTCCACCGTGTCGGAATTGGGTCGATTATTTAATCTGGTCGTAAATGTTGTGTTTAACGATGTGATTTATGTCATACTTTAATCTTGGTGTCCATTTGTTCGATTCTTTTCAAGTTTTCAAGGTAAACCGAATGAGATTAGCTAGACTAACGCTCTCTCATAAACATTAAAGCTCAATAAAGTATTTTTGTGTTCGATTCGTGGCGTATAAAAAGGAAATAACAAAAAAAAAAAAAAAAAAAAAAAAAAGGAGAGAGAACACAATCTACAAAAATCTCCATTCAATCACATCCAGTCATTTAAGCAGGTTGTCCACACACACACACACACAAGCACGCGCGCGCGTGTACACACACAAACACATACATGCACACACATAGCTAGCTAACATGTAGCCGCCACTTGCTAACCCAAAGCCAGCTGATGTAATCAGATTGGCGAAATCATAACGTGAGATTTAATCGGTATTCCTACAAAACAATTAGGCAAAAAGTCAGTAAATGTGGCACTGTTGAAAGCCAGCGGTCATGCCCGGTGCTGTACGCCGCTATGGGCCGACAGGCAGATGGACTGGAGCCGGGCAAAAACCATAACACACTCCCCGGCTCGCTTGATTTTATTCCGGAAGAAAGAACTTGGCGCAGAAACACACAGGATCCGGCTTTTCTGTGTGATTATCCTCGAAACAAATTTTGACCTCCAATCCGCCTAAAATCCCCTGAACACCTCTCTTCTGCCATCTTCTATACCGGCGTCCATATCAGTCGGTTTTGACTCGGTGCAGCGATGAACGACTCGAGAATGAATCTGTTCCTTCTTTTTGAACGACTCTTTGAAGTGAGTCGACTCGCAAGCACAAATGATTTTTTGTTTGTTTGTTTGCATAAAAGTGTATTTTTGTTATAGTATCACATATTCGTCTTTCGTACTTACAACCGGAATAAATGTTTTACGTCAAATAGGTGTTCAAATTAATATTTCTGGATGCTGATCTGACTGGTGAATCGAATGAATCAAAGCTCGCTAACTTTGACCGGAGTCGCTTAAACGAGCGCGTTCAGAAGAATCGAATCAGCAAATTGATTCATAATCGCAAGCCGTATGAAGCGCAGATGATCCGGATCAGTTCCCCCTCTACGGAAGGACTACAGTGATGAAATACACCACACACTGGCACCCCGTTCATGACTGTGAAGCTTGTAGGCCATGTGAGATCAATATATGATATTTTTAAGCCATTGCAATTTAGCATATTGAGCCTAGTGCTAGAGCTGTGCATGTAAAAATGACATGGACTAACAATAGCACCATGCAGCATGCAGGGGTCAAATCTAGCCTGTGAATACAATTTCTCGTTTTAATTAAGCAGAAGTATAAAGCAATATTGTAAATGGGATTCGGGAGATTTAATAACCTCTAGAGAGACTTAAGTTGGGTATGGGGGGCAAAGCTGTATATCATCAGCACATATTCTCAATTCGCAAATTTTCCTTTTCTCCTTTTTATTTTCCCCCGCTGGACACATGGCAAAAAATGATACCTCTGCAATGTCAGTGTTTAAGAACAAAGATCAGATATATCATTTGCAGAGACAATACAAATATAAGCTACACTGGTAATACCAGTGTTACTAATAATACCATAATATTAATATAATTAATTATAGTAATTGACTTAATATAATTAAGTCAACCTAAATATCATGATACAACACGATATGGTTTTAATTCATATTAGGACAAAAATAGCTTGTTTATAGCACATTTTCAAACAGATTTTCACAAATTAGCATTACAGAAATCTAAACTCTGCATGAGTTATTTTAATATCAGATAGTCTAGGAATCCGAATTTATATGAAATGTAAGTTAAAGTTAGCTATAATGATATGAAAATAATATAGTATACTGTAAAAGGGATAGATTGGTCATAATCAGCTGTCCATAGGGGAAGAAGAAGCAGGAAGTAAAAATATTAAACTCAAAGGCGTGGCACATATTTGTGACTGTAGTTGGCTCAGATTCCTATCAGCATGACTAATCCTGGTCTGCATAAGGGCCAGGGTTACGGGTACATCCGAGGTCTAAGATCAAAATGATTAGGTAAGAAATGAATGTGTGTATCAATATCATAAAGGGAATCACACTGAATCTTTGAAACATTTTAAGATAATACACTCATTAAGAATTAAATATTAAAGGTAAATGGCTCATTCTGTCATATGTCTTTACAACATTTGTGATAAGTACCAAGCGGACCTACAAGGTTTAAACTGCAAAAATAGGCATTTTGTTTGTTTGTCCAAACTACCATAACTTCATATGTTTTTATTTGTACAGTTAATGACGCTAAAACAGTAAATCTGTAAAATCTTAGTACTGTTTTTCCTCACACGGACTTGCATATTCCCCTCCACCTTGCACTATATTTACTAAAGCTCACAAATATCGCAAAGCGTTCTCTATGAATATTAATCAATACATATTTTGATTCATTATGGAAGAAATAAAACGTGACTGGCCAATTTGTTACAGGAAAATAATCCATGACAGGGTGGTACGATATGGCTGGACATTAAGTGGACTGGATTATTTCCATACAACAGCACATCCTGACCTGTTGTATTCCTCTTATACCACAACAATTTGTCAATTAAAAAAATTACAGAATGAGATGTTGTACTTTTTATCTGTTTATAGTTACATTTAATATTGTGGAGCACCAGCGAAACAAGTTAGTTCCTGTTCTCACTTACGTTATAGCAGCTATAAACAGTCATTCCCTCACCAGCCCTCTCTTTTTTTCTCTCTTGAAGTCAATAAGCCAAAAAAACAAAAAAAACAAAGCGTAACTTAAAAGCAAAGCGTAAACTCCTCTGTCCTGAAGATGTCAGAAAACGGCTTTACCTCTGACTGTTACAAAGTGCTGACACTGGAGACTCCTTCCATAAATATTACATAAACACCTCCTTACAGAAAAACGAATTCATACGTTTTATAGTTCAAGTTCACTAGTTCAAGTTCAAGTTCAGTTTATTTGTATAGCGCTTTTAACAATGGTTATTGTCCCAAAGCAGCTTTACAGAAGTATATAAATTCAGGACATAGATTTCAAATTTATGCATTTATCCCCAATGAGAAGCCAGAGGCGACGGTGGTGAGGAAAAACTCCTTGAGACGACACGAGGAAGAAACCTTGAGAGGAACCAGACTCAAAAAGGAACCCATCCTCATCTGGGTGACAACTGAGGACTCAACTGAGTGATAGTGCGATTATAAATAAATAAATAAATCCCTTCTATAAATGTGCTAATGCTACATGGTCAAATAGTGCAGTTGTGAAACCATGAAAATTCATTACAGTTTTTATATGAAGTCTGTTTTGTTGAACTTCTCCACTGTTCACTGATGGAGACTTGAATGTAAAACTGTTTGTGGTAATTGTAGTCCTAAAGCCATCATAGCATAACTGTTTATATGAATTGAGGTCCAAAGCCATCTTTATGGTTTTTAAGTGGCACCATCCTCAGTAATCTCAATGATCTTTAGGCTGCACCGTGTGGGGACTCAGCAGCAGCATGGGACTTCCAATTGATGAGAACTCCAACCAGAAGTAGGGCATCAGGATGGATCAGGCAGGTCCAGAGACCAGAAGGGGTCAGGATCACTGGCATCTCAGGAGTATCATGTGTAGCTCGACAAAGACAGAGAGAAAGAGAGAGAGAGAGAGGGAGAGAGAAGGAGAGAGAGAGAGAGAGACAGAGAGAGAGAGAGAGAGAGATTATTAGGTATGCTTATTGTCCCGTAATGGTTAAGGACAGTGTACTTTGCGTCAGTGAAAGCAGGGACTCCGGCAGGACTAGCTATGACAGCATAACTAAAAGGGAGAGCCAGAAGGTAACACAGACATGAGGGCTCCCTGGGACATAAGGCAGCCAGCCACTCCACCATCAACACACCTGGGTGAACACGTGAAAGTGGGGGGGTGACAGCATCCAAACATCCCAGTTCACCACAACACTCTATGCCTGTGAGACCTCTAGATCTGCTCCTTTACCTAAGGAAAAAAACTATTCACGAAAGGCTTGATTAAACAAATATGTTTTCAGCCTGGACTTAAACACTGAGACTGTGTCTGAGTCCCGAACACTAATTGGAAGCCTGTTCCATAACTGTGGGGCTTTGTAAGAGAAAGCTCTTCCCCCTGCTGTAGCCTTCACTATTCAAGGTACCGACAGATAGCCTGCACCTTTTGATCGAAGTAGGCGTGGCGGATCATAAAAGACCAAAAGTTTGCTTAGGTACTGTGGTGCGAAGCCATTTAGTGCTTTATAAGTCAATAGTAGTATTTTATAATCAATGCGAAATTTCACTGGGAGCCAATGCAGTGTGGATAAGATAGGGGTGATGTGGTCATATCTTCTGGTTCTAGTGAGGACTCTTGCAGCTGCATTCTGGACTAACTGGAGTTTGTTTATGCTCCTACTGGAACATCCAGACAGTAAGGCATTACAATAATCCAACCTAGAGGTGACGAAAACATGGACTAATTTTTCTGCATCATGTATTGACATTATATTTCTTATCTTAGCAATATTTCTGAGGAGAAAGAAGGCTGTCCTAGTAATATTATCTACATGGGCATCAAAGGAAAGACTGGAGTCAATAATCACACCAAGGTCTTTTACTGCTTACTTCTAGCTGCATGTGGTCCTAGTATAAGTACTTCTGTCTTGTTAGAATTTTAGTAAGAGGAAGTTAATGAGCATCCAGTGTCTAATGTCCTTTACACATTCCTCGACTTTATTAAATTGGTGTCTGTCATCTGGCTTTGCTGAAACATACAACTGTGTGTCATCAGCATAACAGTGGAAGCTAATTCCATGTTTATGAATAATTTAACCCAGAGGTAGCATATATAAAGAAAAAAGCAGTGGGCCTAAAACAGAACCTTGAGGAACACCAAACTTTACTTCAGTATGCATAGGGAATTCACCATTTACATCTATGAACTGATAACGATCAGTCATATAAGACCTGAGCCAGGAGGGCCGATCCCTTAATGCCAACAACGTTTTCTAGTCTATCAAGGAGAATAGTATGATCAATTGTATCAAAAGCTGAACTAAGGTCAAGCAAACCTGTAAAAGCATATTATAAACCTGTGATTTGCAGCTGCAGTATTGCACCTAGGGTATTATCTGGGCAATGGCAAACTGCGACCTCAGATGGGCAAGGTGGAAGCAATCCAGCACAGTCCTGGACCCAGGACAGAGGTAGGTGAGATCCTTCCTGGGCCTAGTGCGCTGGTACCACCAATTCATCATTCACTTTGCCACGATTGCGACACCCTTGACAAACTTAATAAGTAAAACTGCAAAGAACCCTGTGGTATGGACCAAGGACTGCGAGGCAGCAGAAGATGTGCTCCAGTCCCGTCCTACAAAGGCCGGACTTCTCGTAAAGGTTCCTGGTACAAGTAGACGCTTCTGAGAAGGGAATTGGAGTGGTACTGGTCCAGGGGACTGAAGGAACAGAGAAGCCAGTTGTCTTCCTGAGTAGGAAGCTGTTGCCCAGAGATACCAGGTATTCAACCATCGAGAAAGAGTGTCTCGCTATTAAGTGGTCCCTGGAAGCTCTCCTGTACTACCTCCTGGGGAGGGAGACAGACCATCAAGCATTGACATGAATCCACTGGATGAAGGATTGCAACACCCGAGTGACAAGATGGTTCCTGGACCTCCAACCCTGCACCTTTAAGGTGTGACATTGCCCTGGGAGGAAGAACCCAGTGGCCGACTACCTGTCCAGGTACCTGGACAGTGCGTGGCTTGGAGAGGGGGCAGGTGTTGTGATGAAGTAATCATCACCACTGGGAACGGCAGCACTGGCAACACACACACTCACCTCAATCACACTTCATTTCATCCTACGCTGTTTCTGCTGTCGGAAAAGCGGGTGCACATGAAGTTTACTTTGATGTTTAATAATTTTGATTTGCCCTTTGTTTTGTCTTTGGTGTATGGCAGTAGTTGGACTAAAACCATTTATGTCATCTTGAGGGAAATAAGGAGAATAAGGATACCTGTGAACAGAAACCAAAAAAGTAATTAAATATTGGTGGATCATGAAGTTAAAAAGAAATATGTTAATTCACTAAAAGCTGTGTCCATATATATGTATATGTGTGAATTTTGGGTCTTAGATACTCACCTATTTTACCTCCCTGTTGGCAGCACCCAAAAGGGGCGGAGTCGGGGCCTATAAAAAAAAAAAGGGAGCTCTGATTCATTTGGGGAGTGTGGTAGAGTGGTGGATGGTTGAATTATTGAAGTTTGGAAACGTGTGCTGCGAGGCATTATTTTTATGTATTTATATATTTGTTTATTTGGTTTTGTTCCCGATTACAAACCGTAATAATCAAGACTTAAACAAAAAAGGCTTGAAATATTTCACTTTATGTGTAATCAATCTAGAATATATGAAAGTTCCACTTTTTGAATTAAATTACGGGGAAAAATGAACTTTTCCACAATATTCTAATTTTTTGAGATGCACCTGTACATTTCAGCAATAATCTACCCAACACTGCTGTACACTACAGTAAACAAATTAAAATGTATTTGCAATTTTGATGTTTTTGTAGAATTCAGTGAGAGGAAAGATGTAGCAGTAGGTTTAGACAGCTCTGAAGATGCCAGTCGCTCAGGCTGTGAAGACCAGAGTGAGCAGAGAAAGAGAGTGATGTTGATATTCAAGATAATTTCCCAGAATTCTGGACAGCACAAATGTTGAGAGCCAAAAAAAAAATTGCATCCATGGCTTATTTCATAAAACAAAAGTCTTGGCTGCTCCATTTGTCAGAAGGAAAAGGCATCTGCACCAGAGGCAGGTTCTGGACACCTGCATGTTGCTGAGGAATGGGCCAAAGTAAAAGTGATGCCTTTGGGGTCAACTAAAAATGCATAGCAGCAGTCTCTGTGTAAAAAAAATACACTGACACAGGACATCAGATTACCACAGCTCAGCAGAGAAAATTTTTTACGAAAAGTGCAAGACAAAACCTTAGAAACCTTAACCACTGAGATGATGAGGGATCATTTCCTTACCACCTCTGCACAGTTTTAAAAATGGTCAAATCAGGAAGACCTTTCACTGATCGGCTTTTTTTTATTGACTTGCAGGTCCTAAATGGAATAGACACTGGAAGGACTTTACACTCTGACAAGTCTTGTACAAAAATTAGTCAGCATATAGCTTGTGAAATAAGAAAGACAGTGGTGGCAAGGGTCCTTGTGAACGGAACAAAATTGCCCATTCTGATGGATGAATCCCCAGCTATCAGTGAGAAATGTGTGTTGATCATCTATATTAGAGCAAGCTTAGAGGGGGATGAAGAGCCACTAACATTCTTTTTAGATTTAGTGGAACTTGCAGCTACCAATGCAGAGGGAATTTATCAAGCACTTATGGAAAACCTCGCACACCATGGTTTCACAGAAGCTGTTCTGAAAGAATTTTTGTTTGTTCTTGCTTAAGATGGTGCCTCTGTCATGCTTGGAAGTAAATCAGGTGTTGCAGCAAAAATTGCTCAACTGTTTTCCAAATGTGCTTATTTGGCACTGTATGAAGCATCGCCTTGAACTACAGTCATGTATAAAAAAATAAGCACACCCCATGGAAATTGTTGGCTTTTTTGACTTATTTGGATGAGCAAACATTTGATCATCATTGAAACAGCACCTATTAATAAAGTTGATATACTTGAACAAAACCACAAAGAAAATTAGCTGTTTCAATAATTTATTAAACAGAAATATCAATAGATATTTGAAAAAGTAAGTACACCCTTGGCCCCAGAAACTAGTATTGCCCCCTTTAGCAGAAATAACTTCCTGTAAGTGTTTTGCATAATTGTCCACCGGGCTTGCTGGAATTTTTGACCACTCTTCCATGCAATATTCTTTCAGGGGCAAGATGTTCGAGGGTTTTCATGCATGTTCTGCCTGTTTCAAATCCCCCCACAACATTTCAATGGGATTCAAATCTGGGCATTGACTAGGCCATTCTATAACCCTCCATTTCTTCTTTTTGAATCATTCCTTGGTGGATTTGCTAGTGTGCTTAGGATCATTATCCTGTTCAAAGGTCCACTTTTGGTTCAGCTTCAACTTTCAGACAGATGGCCTCACATTATCTTCAAGAACTCTTTGATATGATGCAGAATTTATAGTTGAATCAACGAATTCAATCTGTCCAGTCCCTGAGGCAGTGAAGCAACCCCAAACCATAACATTTCCACCACCGTGGTTCACAGTTGGTATGCGGTGCTTCTCCTGAAAAGCTGTCTTTGGTCTGCGCTTACTGTGGCCAAACAACCCTATCTTTGATTCGTCTGTCCAGAGCACATTATTCCAAAAGGCCTGGTCTTTGCCTATAGAGCTTGCATGGTAGCTCTGCTGCCATTGGTGTGTGAGTGTGTGAGTGAATGGGTAAATGCGACACAGGGTAAAGCGCTTTGTAGAACCACGAAGGTTAAAAGGTGCTATATAAGTGCAGACCATTTACCTCAATAGCAAAGGGAACACTAGACACTAGATATGAGAGGGGTATAAATAAGACAGGTTCCACCTGCACTCCCTAAGCAGGTTCTAATCACTGGCACCCAATCTTGAACACCTGATTCTAATGTTAGGATTTGAGGGTATGATAAATGTAGGGGTGTACTTACTTTTTCCATGTGACTGTTTTTTGTTCATTTAAATTGTGAAAATTACTACAAAATGTCAATTTTATATGTCATTTGATAGAGTGTATCACCTTTATTAATAGGCACTGTTTCAAAGAGGATCAAATGTTTGCTTGTCCAAATATGTCAAAAAAGCCAACAATTTCCAATGAGTGTACTTATTATTTCACATCACTGTAAGTGTGGGAGATGCTGTAGAAGAGGTTGCTGAGCTGAACCAGTTCCAGCCATTTTTTGACAAGGTCTACAGTCTTTATTATGCTTTTGCTAAAAAAAAAAAATGCAGTGAACTAAGTTCATGCTGTCAAGGACTTGCATTGCAGTGTCTGAATATAGGATTATATTATAGGGAGGATTCTTGGCTAGCCTCTAGTTATAGAACCATTAAAGCTGTATGGCAACAGTACCCAGCACATTACAAACACTTTTCAGATACCTTGACTGATCCAAACCACTGGTAAATGCATACCCCCAAAGAGCTGAAATCCTCTTGCAGACGGTAAACACACAGGTTATCTCCACAGCAGAGTGTGAGTGTGTGACTATGAAAGAGATTTGAAAATGGAGTTACTGGGCCTTCCAGTGAAGAAGATGCTAAAGACAACGGTAATTCCATCTGTATTTAGTGCAAAACAGAGAGCAGAGCGATTTGCATGCACGCTCAACCTGACAAAAGGAGCTGACTTGAGGTAGGACAGCTAGTCTATACACTGTAGAAAAATTATGGATATTTATGACTGTGCAGCAACAAAAGAGAGATTTGAGATTTTAAAAAGGGAGGTTAAAAGGGATAGTAGTAGTAGCGAGGTAGGACAGCTAGTTGTCCATCAGCAAAAGCCTGTCTTCACCCATGTAACTACTAGTAAGATGGCTAATAAGACACTAACTCAAAGATAATCATGTAAAATTGCTAACTAATGCTATGATAGTGTGATTTTAAAAGACCTACAGTTGCTCTCTGCTTGTCTACTGTTTCACTTCTCACTGGTGCAATTCTTCTTCTGCATATTCTGGCTCAAACATGTATGGTTGGATGACACTGTAGTTTAACAGTAACTAAAAAAATGTACTCCTTTGAGTAATTCCCATCACTTGAGTAATCCATTCACTCCATTGCAATAATTTACTTACAAAAAATGTTACTACTTATTAGCAGTAGCCAACTAGCTATCTCAGTTCCCTGAACATAAAATTATCTAGTGAGCACCACGCCCAATTCCCCCTTTCTCTCTATACAAATGTAGTCTATACTGTAAAGGGTCAGAATATAAAAGGAATGCAAGGGTTACATATCTTGTACAAGTCTGAATTTCTTTTAATACAAATTCACAAGTCCAGCCATGCTGTAGTCACTTCTGATTTGGGACTTGGGAAATACATAATACAAAAACAGAAGCTAGTCATACATGGTAGGTAAGAGGTACTCAGAGTCCAAAACATTCCAACCTTCGATGTCAAGACAAAGGCAGAGATAGGTACACAGTAAGGCCCAGATAGGGGCAATTCCAAAAATCCATAAATAGAGACAAGCAGGCAAAGGTCATACACCAGGATCCAGTGAGGCTAACAAAGGCTCAAAACTTGAGGAGGAGTTGAGGAGCTAGATTTGAGGCCTTTAACCCATCCTGTCTCAACTGTAAGTTGCTTTGTATAAAAGCATCAGCTGAATGAGGTCATAAAACACTGAATATCGAAAACATCACCTCCACTAAGACTCTAATAGACCTCAGACTTCATACACACCATCCTTTCACACCATTCTGTCCAAACACCCACAAACTTACACCTATAAATCCTGTCCCATTTCTTGCATGTGTATAAATTCCCGATAAAGAAGGAAGAACAACATTTAAAAGGTTCTAGAAGGTTAATTTAGAAGACCTATGTAGCATGCACAAGATAACACACATCAAGGTAAGTGCAACAACCCTTAAGGTTGAATTACATCTACTCTTATTGGACATTTTCACAAAGCTATTGGATGGTAAATACTATTGGTACAGATTTATTAATGTTTGGGGGGCAAATCACTCTAATTATAAGCTACGAAATGTTGATATCGATCCACAAATTAATAAAGTAAGGACATAATAGTAAGAGCATTACTGAGAAACTGTTCAAATAAAACTAGTAAAATGTGACGTCAGTGTTCTCTGTATATATATAATATTATTTGAAGCAGTTTTCAGTATATTCATCATGGTCATTTTTGTAGGAACTTTTGCATTTGTTCCACATAACAGTTCTCTGTTCCCAGGTCTGACCTCAGTCTGGCTGGTGTCCCCAACCACTATCCAACTTCATTCATAAAATAGACGGCGATGACCATCGGGTAAGAATTAGTAGAGTAAGCGTGGAGCCAAATTACCATCCTAGAAAATCCATCGAGCCATCGTCTATACTGTCTCAGATGTTTAGGACGCCAATGCAGTGTCCGCATACTAATAATAATCTTGTCAACGTGGCTTAATCCTAATAAAATGTCTTTGTAGCTTAAACCGAGGAGAAAGTAAAAATAAATCAGTTCAGTTAAATGTGCCGTGATGGCTAGCACTAGCCAAGAAAAGCTAAATTCATTTACTGTTCCATAACAACATCTGTTCCGTTCTGTATATGGTTGACTACTGTAAGTGTCGATGAACGTAACAAAGAGTGAGAAATACGTTGTCATGTACAAAATGTTGTTTTAACAATATAATATGTTGTTATTACAGGAAAAATGTCTTTTTACAACATAATATGTCGTTATTATGACATAATTGAGTGGAAAAAATAATACGTATGTGGCAGCAATGTGCCACTGTACAGCATTGTGGAGCTGAGAAAAAAAAGTCTGGAGTTAAGCATGATACGACACATATCTACTATGTCATATATCTATCTTAGCTTCTTTACTTTTACTACATCCTTAATCTCTGCTAAAGTACACTAGTTATTTAATATGTATATAGTGGATAGTAGACGTAAAAGCTGATGTTCATCAGCTAGACAAGTAAACTGCTTCTGAAGCTGTAGAAGATATAAATATACACTCACTGTCCACTTTATTAGGAACACCTGCACACCTCAACCAATCTTGCGGCAGCAGCACAATGCATAAAACTATGACTAAAGACAAACAGGTCTTTCAAAAGTTGAGTAGGAATAGGATCTAAAGGAGTGGATGTTGGTTTCATATGGGTGACTATGTCCACTAAGGTTGTCATTCATGTACCAAGATGGCAGAGCCATAGCACCCAGCTGCCACTTCGGGTCCACTAATATGGTGCATGTTACGTGTAACCTACACCAATTTGAAAACATTTTAAACAGATGTACATCGGAAGCACTGGTGTACATGTCCGCCATCGCCAAATTCTGCTGAACATTGGAGAACACAGCTCAGGAGGAATAAGCGATGGACTGCAAGATGAGCTACGCGACCTCAGGTTGCTATACGAACGAGGCCCTAGGACCGCGGTATTGCCTGATGCCGGTGGCCGGAAGAGATGGTGCTGGAAACGGTGTGCGAGGCAGAGGAAGCTTGGAAAGCAAGCCGGCATCCGTGCTAGGCTAAAGGCTAACCCAAGCCGTCCAGCTCTACCATCTATTCTCCTCTCCAATGTTTGCTCTCTTGATAATAAAATGGACTTTCTCAAACTACAGCTAACTACCCAGAGTGAAATCAGCAACTGCTGTGTTTAAATTTTTACAGAAACATGGCTCAACGACAGCATTCTGGATGCAGCCATTCAGCAAACTGTTTGTGGGCTTTCTTGTGCATCATCTTTAGAAGAGGCTTCATTCTGGGACGATAGCCATGCAGACCAATTTGATGCAGTGTGCGGCATATGGTCTGAGCACTGACAGGCTGACCCCCCACCCCTTCAACCTCTGCAGCAATGCTGGCAGCACTCATACGTCTATTCTGCAAAGCCAACCTCTGGATATGATGCTGAGCACATGCACTCAACTTCTTTGGTGGACCATGGCGAGGCCTGTTCTGAGTGGAACCTGTCATGTTAAACCGCTGTATGGTCTTGGCCACTGTGCTGCAGCTCAGTTTCATGGTGTTGGCAATCTTCTTATATATACTAGGCCATCTTTATGTAGAGCAACAATTCTTTTTTTCAGATCTTCAGAGAGTTTTTTGCCATGAGGTGCCATGTTGAACTTCCAGTGACCAGTATGAGAGAGTGTGAGAGCGATAACACCAAACTTAACACACCTGCTCCCCATTCACATCTGAGACCTTGTAACACTAATGAGTCACATGACACCGGGGAGGGAAAATGGCTAATTGGGCCCAATTTGGACATTTTCACTTAGGGGTGTACTCACTTTTATTGCCAGCGGTTTAGACATTAATGGCTGTGTGTTGAGTTATTTTGAGGGGACAGTAAATTTATACTGTTATACAAGCTGTACACTCACTACTTTACATTGTAGCAAAGTGTCATTTCTTCAGTGTTGTCCCATGAAAAGATATAATAAAATATTTACAAAAATGTGAGGGATGTACTCACTTTTGTGAGCTATTGTATGATGCTACATTAAATGTAACAAATTATTATTTATTATTATTATTATTACACAATAGCTTATAGTTTATGGTCTGTGTTTACAGTTTACAGTCAATGTTCTGTGTATTTATTGTCCTGTGTATTTACTATTCTGTGTATTTATTGTTTTGTTTTGTGTACTTATTGTTTTGCACTCGTCTCACACTTGTCAGCCTCAGGCATGAGGAGGGCTTTGTAGGCCATCTCGTCAGCTACTGGCTTGAGCATGGCATGGGAGGCCGTGTCGTCGGCCTCTAGCAGAAACAGTACTTGGGAGGCCTCATCGTTGGCCTCAAACTGGAGCTTGGTGTGGGAGGACATCTTGTTGGCCTCAGGCGTGAAAAGGGCTTGGTACATCGTCTCGTCAGCCTCTGGTGTGAGCATGGCAAGGGAGACCACGTAGTCAGTCTCTAGCCATCGGCCTCTAGCAGTAACACAGCAGGAGAGACCACCTCGATGGTCTCCTCCCAATTTTCCCGAATAACGTCGAGCACGCTGCACGGTTTGCATCCATACAGTAATTCAAATGGGGAGAACCCCATGGAGGCTTGCGGGACCTCTCGTACGGCAAATAACAGGGGCTCTAACCATTTATCCCAATTTCGTGCATCATCCTGAACAAACTTACGAATCATGTTTTTAAGTGTTTGATTAAAGCGCTCCACCAGCCCATGCGTCTGCGGATGATAAACGCTGGTGCAAATTGATTTAATCCCCAATAACTTGTAAAATTTGCATAGGGTTCGTGACATAAATGATGTGCCCTGATCAGTCAGGATCTCTTTTGGGATCCTGACTTGGGAAATTTGATGACGATGGGCACTATTGGGTAGTCATGAACATCCCCGTGAACACACCTCACCTTCACCAAAAATGCATTCCCCAATGCCTCCCCTTGCATTGGTGAATTGAGGTCTGATTACAGCCTGAATCCACCAAAGCATGGTATGTACCCCCCTGAACACTCATAGGAATGTGGTACGTCCCAGCTCGATCGGGGGCAGCCTGCGGACCACCGCTCCCACCTCCATCACGGGACACTGGTCCTGGAAATGCCCAGGCTCCCCGCAATGCCAGCACATCAAGGACGGGGCATGGGTCGGGGGGGAATGCCGGGACAGAGAAAGGATGGGGAGAGACACAAGGGTGAGAGAGAGAGAGAGAGAGAGAGAGAGAGAGAGAGGAAGAAGGGAGGTGCTCGCCTGCCCCCGGATATGCCGCCAGGTGGTCCTCTGCCGGCTGGACTGCCTAAACAAGCGACACTGGGTGATGGCACTGGACCCACTACGCCTTCCCTTCCGGAAGTCGGGCGACGAACTGCTCCAGTACCACCAGGTTGATCACCTCCTTGGCGCCGCGTCCCAACCACCTCTGGCAGGTGTCCCGGAGCTTCTGGATGAAGGCAAACAGGTGGCCAAGCTCTTTCAAGGTCAGCAACAGGAAGCGCTGATGGTGCTGTTCCGTGGTTCGGCCGACCCGCTGCAAAATCACCCATTTCAGGTCTGGGTATTCCAGCATGTTGGCAATTGGCAGCTGTTGGGCTGCGAGCTGGGCCTCGCCCAAGAGGAACGGCAACAGACAGGCCACCCACTGACCCTCGAGCCAGCCCCACGCCACCACAGAGTGCTCACATAACTCCAGGAAGGCCTCCAGGTCATCTTGCGGTCCCATCTTGGCAATCACAACGTGGGGCGGGGCCACAGGAGCTGCTGGGGCTGCGGCTGGAATACTGGCCTGCTGTACCAGGCCCTGGAGCACCCGCTATTCCTCTGCCTGCACATCGAGCAGGTCTTTAATGTGCTGCTCCTACTCCTGATGAAGCAGGAGGAGGGCCTGGTGTTGGGTCTGGTGGAGGTTTTCCAGGAACGTGATGAGCTCGGCCAGTGGTGAGGATTCGATGGCGGCGACTTCCTTCTCTAATCCTGGGTTTCGGCACCAGTGTGGAAGACTGAGCAAAGAGAGGGAAGGTGGAGGCAGGCTTGATCCTACTCACTCGAGCCCCTTGATGAATTGTTGCCAACTAAGAAGCTGAGCTGAGAACATCTGCGCAACACCATCAAGGACTAAATACTCCAGAGAGGTCTGTGGGGAAATTGCAAGACCGGAGTTAAGACAGATCCTAAGGAACCATGCATCTGCAGCTGCCACAACAACCCAGGTCTGGTCCTCAACTGCTGCCCCACTCTGATTTACTCAGATCACTGTAACTGCAATCAAAGACAAAGGTTTATGGGAAGATTACTTTAAACAGACTGACCAGAATGGGCCAACATGGAACTGGGATTTCAATCTTTGAACTGAGGACCTGACTCAGTTCAGCAGTGTGAAGTTTGGAGGTGTGGGACAGGGACAGTGGCTGGGATGATGATATTCTCAGGGCATGCACTGTTAAATTGAAATCTGGAGTGGAAGAGAACTTCTGTGCCCTCAATCATGGAACACTGTATTATAAAGTGCTTTTGTGCGATTACATACTGAAAATGTTTTAGCATATTTCCCAACCTCTTTCCAAGTTATCTTTTAAACTTGTGCTCTTCATGACATAATGTCTAATTTGTAGAATTCTGAAAAATTCTGATTTTGGGAGTTCATATTTATCTACAGTTGCTGAAATTTCATTAGGTTATTGTCAATATATAAATCTTTAAGCCTGACAATGCCCCTCTCACACCAAAACCTAAAGGTGGCATCCATCATCCATGACAGAAAATCTGGGTTAATGACAGAGGTAAACTAGGGCCTGTCCTTCAAATGCTAAACTAACCACCATGCCTTACGTGAATCCACATCTGCTCCATGCTGACTGGTGTCCCACAAGGTTCAATGCTGGGTCGTCTTCTATACTCCTTCATGCCTGCTCTTTTGGTGAGGTCATTGTGGCACTGGGGGCATAGTCAAGCATGTGGACAGAGAGGAGGCAGGTTGAACAGGGAGGAAATGTGTGATGATTCTGCACTGAGGTGATCATCACACGTTACCTGTCAGTTCAACCCGCCTCCTCTCCATCTGCAGCTGACACTTGACAGGGTCACATCCTGACACAGGTTTTCATACTACTGCTATGTTAATAACACTCAACTCATCCTCCCCTTAGACACTCATGTTTCTGCATGGATTTCAGCATGTTTTGTGCACTCATTATGGATGGCAGTTCATCAGCTGAAATTTAATCCCAACAAAACTGAGCTGCTGTACATGGGAGAGTTTGCAGACAACGGTGATGTGTCCCCTATGCCAAGATCTTGTGATCTTGTGACAACTCTCAGATCTCACCACCTGTCATTGCACACAACATTGGGGTAACGATAGACAACCAACTATGCCAATGACAAATGACTCACACCTCATTCTGCACCACACTATATACATATATACTGTATATGTATAAAATTCTGTCGTAGAGCATTGTATTGCTTAGTGTCATGCTTTAACACAATTTGTGATTTTCTATTGGTTTCCTGTTTTTCATACCTCGATGTGACAAAACTGGAATACTCAACATTCATTGTGCATGTAATTCACCATCGGTAATCCATACTTGATCAACCAATTCGGACGTCTAAGTGAGACACATAATTCTGTCGCTCTGATGCTGCTAAAACAGAAAGAGCCTGCCTCACTTACAAAAACAAGGGCAGCAATTTGTTTCCTAAAATGTCGCATTGTGCTACTGGGTGTCGGAATTGAAAACATGTTTATAAATTTGTTAATTTTCCTGCATACTATTGAATCGGACACCTTTCCAAGCCATCTTTCCAGAAGATGGCTGAAGGACAGATAACCCCATTAGCATCAAGCTAATCATGCTATGCTAATCACATCATTTTGTTTACAAACACTAAAAAGGTTTTTACACCAGCAAAACATTTTGGATATTTCCAAAGGTGTAGCCAGCACTTCAAATCAGAGGACTATGAAATAGATTTGGAAGCACAGATACTGGGTCTTCCACTGAAGAGGATGCTATAGACAATGGTAATTCCATCTGTATTTAGTACAAAACAGAGAGCAGAGAGATTTGCATGCACGCTCAACTTGACAAAAGGAGCTGAACTGAGGTAGGACAGTTGGTCTACACACCACCATCTATACACTATACACATCCGTTGAGTAATTTCCATCCCTTGAGTAATCCAATTGTTCCATTGCAATAATTTACTGACAAAGCAAAGTTATCACTTATTAGCAGTAGCCAACTACCTATCTCAATTCCCTGAACATACCATTATCTAGTGAGCATGGTACACATCTAGTGTGATCACTAGCCGTGGCAGAACGTTAAGTATAATTGAGTGCAGGCCAGTGGGGGAGGGGGGACATTGTGCTTGGGCATGGTATGAGCATGTGCTTTTGATGGAGACTACAATGCAGTTCTGTAAAGGATAATGGTGTCTGCTAAATGCCATGAATGCAAATGTAGTCCATACTGTAAAGGGTCAGAGTATAAAGGGAAGGCAAAGGTTAAATATCTTTACATGTACGAGCCTGAATTCTTTAAATACAAACTCACAAGTCACATGCTGTCGTCACTTCTGATTTGGCACTTGGTAAAATGAGAACTGCTATATGTGGTTTTGATTTTGACAGCTTCTGGGACGATGTGCCCACCACGTATTTTAACTTTCTCACACAACATTATTTCCTGTTTTTCCAAACCTGTAATTAAGTTAAACACCCTGTTTCACTGCAAACTTTGGGTGCTTTGCTTTATTTTTATTACATCCACAATCTGTGCTAAAGTACACTAGTTAATTAATATGTATATAGTGGATAGTAGACATAAAAGCTGATGTTCTTCATCAGCTGGACAAGTAAACTGCTTCTGAGGCTGTAGGAGGTATAAATATACACCCACTGTTCACTTTATTGGCACACAATAGCAATAGCAATAAGGGCAATACTGATACACGATGTGACACTTAGTTGTTTTCTACTTTTAGTACCAGAGGTACTAAGCATAGTCCTGTAATATATATATTACAGGAACAGGACACACAACAAATCCAGCCATGCTGCAGACACTTCTGATTCGGGCCGCGTTTGCCGCAAAATTGCATAAGCAGTGCACGCTTGCTCAAAGAGTACCATCAAAAAGAGTGATGGTACATCTGGAAAACATGCTCATGTGAGCACGTTTTACCCCCAAAGTCCAGTACGTTTGACTAGTGTGATTGCTGAACAGTGCCCAGGCCTGCTCGAAGAGGCTTGGATATGGTTCAGTTGGACTTAGGCATGGTACACATCTAGTGTGATCGCTAACCGTGGCAGAGCACGAAACCCGAAACATGACGTCAATGATGTGACTGTCAGCTGCCTCCTTAAAAATCTTCTGATACATGCAGTACGATTAAGGGAAAATCGCTGCGCTGCATAAGTGATAAATCTATTAGGCATGTGAGAGTGTTGTGTGTCACCGCTCCCCAAACGACTCCAATTAAGCCACAATAATAATAATAATAATAATAATAATAATAATAATAATAATAATAAAATAAACAACTTTATTTTATATAGCACCTTTAAAACAAGCTTCTCAAGGCACTTTACATAAAAAACACAATCATGTATAGATACAAATAATAAAAAATAAGCATACATACCAACAGTTGAATTTTTTTTTTCAAAAGTCAAGTAAGAGCTAACCTAAAATAGTATGTTTTAAGATAAGTAACGTTACAATTATGGACTCCATTGTGCTGTGTGAGAGCGCTTTTCATCCTGTTTTCTTCAAAACAAAAAGTCACATTGTACTGACTGTGGGAAAATGAGACCTGCTATGTGGGGTTTTGATTATGACAGCTTGTGGGAAGCCATGTCCACCACATCGTTTAACTCTCTCACATAACATCGTTTAACTCTCTCACACAACATTACTTCCTCTTTTTTCAAACCTGTCATTAAGTTATTCCCATATTAATAGACCTATAAATTGTCCTGCCCCATGTCTTGTAATATATATATTGCAGGAACAGAACACACAACAAATCCAGCCATGCTGCAGACACTTCTGATTTGGGCCGTGTTTGTCGCAATTCTCCCTCCAACCAGCCAGAGTTGCTTCAAGGCCAACGAGTCTCAATGTCACAATGTGGACTTCGCTCCAGGATCCAACCTAGCAGGAGAAGGCTTTGACATCACCACCATGCAACGAAAAGGGGCGTTTGTCCTTGACATGAGCTCCTGGCTCCAGAAGGACAAGTCCTGCACTCTGTGTAAAAACCCCCTACATGGGAGGTCAAACGCAGAAGCTCCCAGTTTCTGTGGTGGACTGGAGACCGAGTCAGAAGTGCACCATGAAGCTGTCCAGCTCCGTCTACCAGTCCAGCGAGGCCCTGGTCAGTGCCAGCACCTCCACTATCGAGAACAACTGGAAGGTAGGCTTGCCAATAATCACTCCAAAAGTCCAGGGATCACTGATGCTGGCGGGCAGCAACTCCAAGCTGGCCAAATATTCAATGGGGAAAACAAAAAAAGACAAGTTCAGCTTCACCAGCCATGAGGTCTCATGTGGCTATTACAGGTAGGATGTGAAAACATGCGTTTTGATAAACCCATATGTTTATTTATATTTAATTATACAAATACAGCATCATTTATCTTTGTTTTTGAGTTCTGCTTTATGGTCTGTCCTCTAGATATAGGGTTTTGAGCAGTCCACTCCTGCACCCAGAGCTAATCAATGAATTTGGACATCTTCCTGAGAAATATGATGAGTCGACAAAGCACCTCTATTACAAGCTGATTGACAAGTTTGGTACTCATTATATCACAAAGGTGAATGAGATAATAGATTTCCACAATAGAGTATGGAGCAGACTCATCCACCTCAGTTTTAAAGTACTGAAAAATGAATACAACTTCACAGTTCTAGGATGAATACATGTGTGTTTTTGTTGACTGGAAACTCAGTGGCTGTGTGCAGGTGACTCTGGGAGGAGAGGTTCGCTCTGTGACCAGCATCAAGGAGTGTGAGGTG
Source organism: Cranoglanis bouderius (assembly GCA_023630585.1). Lineage (NCBI taxonomy): Eukaryota > Metazoa > Chordata > Actinopteri > Siluriformes > Cranoglanididae > Cranoglanis > Cranoglanis bouderius. The sequence continues at coordinate 20,063,146 of CM042554.1, forward strand.
ACCCTGCAGGGTCTGAATGTGGACGAGGTGAAGATGTGTCTGGACGTGGAGGCTTCTGTCAGTATAAGAATAGCTGCAAATTTGCTGCCAGAGGCTCGTCACTGCAAGCAGATCAAGGACAAGACTCTGAGCAAAAAGAGCTTTGCTAGCATCTTCAGTGACAGGTTTGTACCGCTCATCTCTCTCTCTCTCTCTGTAATCTAATTATTGTTGATATTGTTGCAAATCACTGTCGATAAATACGGTGCCTGAGTGAACACTTAAGTCAGTTGGTTAAATTACTTCAAATATATATAAAATATCAGATTATTCCAAAAAAAATTTTTGTATCATCCCCAAAAGGGAAACAAGTGTGATTGGTGGCTATACTCAGAGTGGCGACATCCTCTTCTCATCAAATACTGACCCAAAGGCCTATAAGGAGTGGGTCTCATCTCTGCCCGCTCACCCTGATGGGCTTTCCTACTCGCTCGAGCCCCTTCACGAGCTGCTGCCGATGAAACAACCAATCCAAGCACATTTGCACACGGCTATCACGGACTACATCCTCCAGAGGGGCCTGTTGAAAAACTGCACAAGCCCATGTAAGACCGGTGTGAAGACCAACCCCAACGAACCATGCAGCTGCAGCTGCCACAACTACCCAGGTGTGGCCCTCAACTGCTGCCCCACTCAGAGAGGATTTGCTCAGATCACTGTAACTGTGATTAAAGCCACGAATTTATATGGAGATTACTTCGATGAGACAGATGCATTCGTGAAGATCTTCCCCAGTGGAAAGATTTTTTTAGGCCAGATGCCTGTGATCCAGAATAATAACACCCACTTGGGACTGGGATTTCCATCTTGGAACTGTGGACCTTACTCATGTCAGCAGTGTGAAGCTGGTGGTGGGGACAAGGACAGTACATTAAATGATGACCTTCTTGGGTAATGCAACGTTCAACTGAAATCTGGAGTTGAGACAAATGTCTGTGCACTCAATCATGGACTACTCTATTATAAAGTGGAGGTAAACTGCATTCATGGTTTGGCTGGTTCTTCGTGCATGGAGCACAAGCCCTCTCCCATGGAGGCTCAGCTGGAGAAAGTGTACGTCTCCCGGAACGCTCGCCCGATTCCCAGAGGCATGCTGCTGGAGATGGGAGTGCTCCTCGATGAACGCATTCCCCGCTTCAACCAGAGCAACATTCGCAAAGCTAATGGTCTTGAATTGTAGACCGATTGTGTTCTTTGTGCAACTATTGCATATTCATGCCAGCTTTCATGATGTTTAAAGTAGAATAGGTGCACATAATATTGGTGCCTTTTATAATATTGCTGCCTTTTGCCTTTGTGAAAGCTTAATAAAAGTCTCATGACACAAAATATTGCTACGATTGCATAGTTTGTAAATTGCATATTCACGTCAGCTAATATAATGTTTAAAGTAGAATATTTGCACAGAATATTGGTGCATTATAACTATCTACCTTTCCTGCTCATTTGTGCTGCCATTGTCTTTAATAAAAAGCTTAAAGAAAGTGTCACAAAGTAAAATATTCTTGAAATATTGCAAATAAAAACATATATTGTGAGGCATCTCCAATAAACCCATGCACTGCACAAAAGGTATTTCAAGAAAGTAAAAAAAAAAAAGTCTTGTTTCAGGGAAATTAGTATTATTTTTTGTGCAAAAAGAAATATAATCTTGTCAAGCATGTTTTGCATTACCCATTACATTACCCATCAGCCCCTGTTTCAATAAAAATTCTAAAAATAACAATGTTTCTGGTGCCTTAATTTAAGACAGTCACTTATTTTTATTATGCTGTTTGAAGAAACTGTTTCTTGTTGTAAGCTTTTTCCTAATTAATTAATCTTAGAGGGATAAAGTCAGCTCAATCAAGCAACCAAAATCCTCATTTTAAGTAAGTCTATCTTAAATAACTGAGTTTTCATTGTTTGTGATAAACACAACTTGCTTAAATTTGGGGCATTTTTGTCTAGTTTTAAGATTCAATAGCATTTTTTAGTGACTAGATATTTATGCTATTTTCAAGAATTCTTACGAAGTCAGTTTTGTTTACCCCATTTTTTATAAAAAATATTTTGGTTGATTTTAATACACTTTAACTAGATTTAAGTGTGTCTTGCTGGTTTCAAGAACGGCATCTTTTGCAGTGTGGGTTACATTTGCAACTTTTAAAATGCATCAAGAAAACCTCCTCAACAAAACCCACAAAACGTACCGAAAGTGAGAACTGCTGAACGTGGTTTTGATTTTGAGAGCTTAAGGGCAGGTGTATCCACCAGGGCAGAACAAAAGCTATTGCTCTCTCTCTCGTTGGTTCTAAAGAAAGTTTAGATTAACATAAATCATATGTGTTTTGTTCTCCACACACACACACACACACACACACACACACACACACACACACACACACACAAAGCTGTAGCTGTAATACAAAAACAGAAACAAGTAATATGTCGAAGGTCCAGACCCTCAAATGCTAACTTATATCGTGTCTCAACTGTAAAAGCATCAGCTACATGAGGTAACTGTAAACCACAGAGTATCGAAAACATCACCTCTCACCACTAACATTCTACCATTTCATACATACTGACCTTTAACACGTTTCAGCCCAAACACCCACAAACTTAGACCTATAAATCCTGCCCCGTGTCCTACACAGGTATAAATACCCCAAGTAGCCCCATATACCCTATGTAGAACTGAAGAAGAACATTTAGAAGGTTTATTTAGAAGACCTACGTAGCGTGCACAGGTTATATCAGGTAAGTGCAACAACACATAAGATTGAATTTTATATTTTTTATATAATGCTGTACAGCAAAGATGCCTTCAAAATAATGAAATTAAATGTTTCTACATTTAAAAAAATACAGTAAAGAGCAGTAAACAGTAGTAAATGAAACAAAGTCAATATTTGGTGTGACAAAAAAATAAAAATAAAAATAGTAGTCTCCGGTGCAATGTGTGCAGTTTTATAAGGAAATGAGCTGGTAAGTTTTATTGAGCATCTTGCAGAACCAGACACAGTTCTTCTGGACACTTTGACTTTCGCACTCGCTTCTTATTTTTGCAGCAAAACCCAGCAGCCTTCATTGTGTTTACTGTCTGAAAAGTGTCTCTTACGTAATATTCTGCTTTCTTTAATGACATACAAACATTTTTCTGTTCTATAAAACTAATGTTTGGGAATCTAAAATGTTTATTGTACTGACTTGATAATGTAGACGTCATAAAATAAAAGATATGTATAACAAAGTTTGTACTACACACACACACACACACACACACACACACACACACACACACACACACACACACACATATATATATATATATATATATATATATATTCTTTTTTTTTTCTCATTGGATACTTTATTACTCTTACTCGTCATTATTAACATTATTACTTTTATTGTTACTTGTGTAATTCTTTTTATAAGTAGTTTTACTTGTACTTAAGTAAACTTTTTGGGTACTCTACCCACCTCTGCATGCTATCTTTATTGCATTCAGCGATTGAGTGTACATTGCGTGGTATTTCCCACATTTAGCCTACTAATAGTATGACCTTTTAGGGCAGGTCAAACTTATATTGACATTTTCTTTTCAGATAGACTCAGCAATGTGAGCTGATTTTCACTATTGAAACTTAGTAGCATTTGAAAATTTCAAGTCACCGATAAAACACATTCAGCATTGTGGAGCTGAGATTTAAAAAAAAAAAAAAAAAAAAAAGTGTCTGTCTGGAGCTAAGCATGATAAGACACATCTCATATCTGCTATGTCATTTATCTATCTTGAATATCTACTGGTTTCATCTCCTATAGCCTCAGAAGCACTTTGCTTGCACATCTGATTAAGGACATTTGCCCTTAAAATCCTGTTTCACTGGAAACTTTGGGTACGTTACCTTTATTGCATCCATAATCTCTGCTAAAGTACACTAGTTATTTACTATGTATATATTGGATAGTAGTATCGGCACAATCATGTGACAGCAGTCATATGACACATTATTACACATACACATATTCAAACAGTACAGTAATAAACAACTGTTTATTATTGTCAAATAATGATTAACAGACTAAAACTAAAACTGCTATTAATGTTACAAATGCTTTATGCTAACAATGCATAACACATAATAAACATATAAATGTGGTATGAATTTTCTTCCATTTCTTGAATTATATATACAGTGGGGGGGGGGGGGGAGTATTTGATCCCCTGCTGATTTTGTACGTTTGCCCCCTGACAAAGAAATGATCAGTCTATAATTTTAATGGTAGGTGTATTTTAACAGTGAGAGACAGAATAACAACAAACATCCAGAAAAACACATTTCAAAAAAGTTATAAATTGATTTGCATTTTAATGAGGGAAATAAGTATTTGATCCCCTATCAATCAGCAAGATTTCTGGCTCCCAGGTGTCTTTTACACAGGTAATGAGCTGAGATTAGGAGATCTCTCTTAAAGGGAGTGCTCCTAATCTCAGTTTGTTACCTGTAAAAAGACACCTGTCCACAGAAGCAATCAATCAATCAGATTCCAAACTCTCCACCATGGCCAAGACCAAAGAGCTGTCCAAGGATGTCAGGGACAAGATTGTAGACCTACACAAGGCTGGAATGGGCTACAAGACCATCGCCAAGCAGCTTGGTGAGAAGGTGACCACTGTTGGTGCGATTATTCACAAATGGAAGAAACTGTCAGTCTCCCTCGGTCTGGAGCTCCATGCAAGATCTCACCTCGTGGAGTTTCAATGATCATGAGAACGGTGAGGAATCGGCCCAGAACTACACGGGAGGATCTTGTTAATGATCTCAAGGCAGCTGGGACCATAGTCACCAAGAAAACAATTGGTAACACACTACGCCATGAAGGACTGAAATCCTGCAGCGCCAGCAAGGTCCCCCTGCTCAAGAAAGCACATGTACAGGCCTGTCTCAAGTTTGCCTGAATGATTCAGAGGAGAACTGGGTGAAAGTGTTGTGGTCAGGTGTGGTCAGATCTCTTTGGCATCGACTCAACTCGCCGTGTTTCGAGGAGGAGGAATGCTGCCTATGACCCCAAGAACACCATCCCCACCGTCAAACATGGAGGTGGGAACAGTATGCTTTGGGGGTGTTTTTCTGCTAAGGAGACAGGACAACTGCACCGCATCAAAGGGACGATGGACGGGGCCATGTACCGTCAAATCTTGGGTGAGAACCTCCTTCCCTCAGCCAGGGCACTGAAAAAGACCTTAATGACTTGGAGAGGATCTGCAAAGAGGAGTGGGACAAAATCCCTCCTGAGATGTGTGCAAACCTGGTGGCCAACTACAAGAAACGTCTGACCTCTGTGATTGTCAACGAGGGTTTTGCCACTAAGTACTAAGTCAAAGGGGTCAAATACTTATTTCACTCATTAAAATGCAAATCAATTTATAACTTTTTTGAAATGTGTTTTTCTGGATGTTTTTGTTGTTATTCTGTCTCTCACTGTTAAAATACACCATTAAAATTATAGACTGATCATTTCTTTGTCAGTGGGAAACCTACAAAATCAGCAGGGGGTCCAATACTTTTTTCCCCCCTCACTGTATGTAAACGGCTTCACTGAAAATATTAATTAAACACTTTTTTTAAAAAATGATTTTACTTTTATTTTATTTTAATTAATTAATTTTTTAAGTGAATCTGAGGTCACGGTGAACTTATTGAACTTGAAGCTGATTATTAGCATAGTAGGCGGAGTGAATGTGAAGAAAATGAGATTTAATTAATTTCAAAGTATTTTTTATCAAACTTGCCAACCAGCTGGTGAGTTTAAGAAAGAAAGAAAGAAAAAATGATCAGTCAATTCAAGTAGAAAGTAGTGTTTTATCTTTTTTTAAACCGCCCATTTCGTTTCAACATGCTAATGTTGCTACTTAGCAGCTTACAATTCCTTCAAAGTGTGAGAAAAGTTAGCTAGCCAACTAATTACAGTGAGACTCACAATATGTCAGTCGAAACAAGGAGCTTGCCATAAAAGTCCATTTGGAGAAAAACAGCAATATAGATAACAATCCTGATTCTGGGCAATTTAGTTTATGATATAAACTATAATATAAGCTGAGACTTTATAAGAAATCATGTAAAAATGTATATGTCTCAGCTTTCAGAGCTAACTAGCATTATCGCAAGCTATTAATAGTCTGACTCTGGTGGCCAACTAGTCAGCTGTCAACATAATGTTATAATGAACAAATACAAACAGAAACAACTGTTCGGTCAAGTGGAAAACTGTTCTGTGGTCAGACAAAAAGAAATTTGAAATAATTTTTGGAAACAGTGGATGCGGTGTCCTCTAAACTAAAGAGGACTAAAGAGGAGAGGGACCATCCGGCTTTTTATTAGCGCTCAGTTCAAAAGCCTACATCTCTGATGGTATGGGGGTGCATTAGTGCCTATCGAATGGGCAGCTTGCACATCTGGAAAGGCACCATCAATGCTGAAAGGTATGTACAGGTTTTAGAGCAACATCTGCTTCCATCCAGACGACGTCTTTTTCAGGGAAGGCCTTGCATATTTCAGCAAGACAACACTAAAAAACATGCTGCATCTATTACAACAGCATGGCTTCGTAGTAGAAGAGTCCGGGTGCTGAACTGGCCTGCCTGCAATCCAGACCTTTCACCAATTGAAAACATTTGGCGCATCATGAAACGAAAAATATGACAAAGAAGACCCAGGACTGTTGAGCAGCTAGAATCCTGTATCAGACATGAATGTGACAACATTCCTCTCCCAAAACTCCAGCAAGTCGTCTCCTCAGTTCCCAGATGTATACGGACTGTTGTTAAAAGAAGAGGGGATGCTACACAGTGATAAACATGGCCCTGTCCCAATTTTGTTGAGACATGTTTCTGCCATCAAATTCAAAATTGCCTTATTTTTTCCTTAAAATGGTACATTTCCTCAGTTTAAACATTTGATATGTTTTCTATGTTCTATTGTGAATAAAATACGGGTTTATGAGATTTGCAAATCATTGCATTCTTTTTTTTTATTAACATTTTACACAGCGTCCCAACTTTTGGGGTTGTATGTAGCCCTCACTTTTTGCTTCCTCCACCTCTAAAAGGAGGTCGCCGAGCTCTCTCAGTTTACAAGAGCCCTTATTTGTAATCTTGGGAAAATGTTCCATCTTCCTAAAGAGGGCTCTCTCTAATGCTTCTGGTGTGCCATGGCACTCTTTCAGCCACTCAATTCTCAATTCTCACATGTCCCTTGAGCCATCATGCAGCTGTCAGTGTTCACATTGTTGTTTCAATCTCCTTGAAAGTTAGTGTTCAGATAAGCCTTTTTCTTCACTGTTGCTCCCCTGCATAGCTATTCAGACAGATTACTCTTCCACCAGTAAAAAAAAAATGAACTCAAGTCAAATGTTTCAAGTTTGTTGTCTTTACTAGATGAACCAAGAGAAAACTAAAAGACACAGCAAAAATAAAGCCTTCCATGAATAAACATGAACTTCCATGAATGACACAAATCAAATTCGTAAGCCTTGTATTATCAGTTTACTCGTAACATATGAGGCAAGCTACACTAGATGCTAAATGGTATAAAATGCATTAACCTTGTATTAACCTGTTTACTTCTACAGGGCAAACTAATGCTAAATGGAAAATGCTAATCTGTTATAAAGACAGTAAATTTGACAGTGCTTTAAACTCATTTTTTTACTCCTTTAAATTCTTAATGACAATGTTAAACATTACAAACTTATAAATTAATACATTTCATAGGTGAACTTACAGGCTATGCCCAAGTGCATGAACAAAAGAGATAACAACTGTAATGGCAGCAGCAACAATAAGCAAACCCATGTCAACATACTTCCTACTTCCTTCAGAGGTCAAAGGTTATACAGTGTTCCCATGGAAACAGGATACTAGGTAGTATTGTTCTAACAACACTCATCCTCCTCATGTTTCTGCATGGATTTCAGCATGTCTTGTGCACATCTCATCATGGGTGGCAGTTCATCAGCTGAAACTTAATCCCAGCAAAACTGAGCTGCTGTATGTGAGCGAGTTTGCAGACAATGGTGATGCATCCCCTATGTCAAGATCTTGTGATCTCCCTCGACATCTCTCAGATCTCACCATGAGTCACTGCACACAACCTTGGGGTAACGATGGACAACCAACTATCCCAAACTGACTCGTTCACAAAGTCAAAAACCTACATTAAAACATTTCATACCCCATTCTGCACCACACTCCCTTCAAGGCTCTAGCACTGCTTGGCTGGACCAACCATCTCTCAGCGTACAAGTAAGAAATGTGTCAAGGATCTTCTCTGCCCTGGCTCCCAGGTGGTGAAACAAATTTCCCCTAGCTGTCCGAACAGCTGAGTCACTGGCTGTCTTCAAATAAAGACTAAAGACCTACCGTTTCACCAAACACTTACAGGGAAATTCCGGCATTAAATTTTAATTTAACATTTAATTTGAATTAAATACTATAATATAATATGAATTTAATGTTTTTTTTGTTCTGGTATACATTATTCTGTCACAGAGAATTGTATTGCTTAGTGTCGTGCGTTAACAGAATTTGTGATTTTCTATAGGTTTCCTGTTTTTCATTCCTCAATGTGACAAAACAGGAATGCCCAACATGCACTGTGCAAAAACGTAATTCACCATCGGTAATCCCTACTTGATCAACCTGTCTTCACCCATGTAACTACTTGTAAGATGCTAATAAGGCACTAACACAAAGATAATGATGTAAAATTGCTAGCTAACATTATGGTAGCAACTTGTGTTGTTGCAAACCAGTTATTTGGCTCAGTGTAATTTTGAAAGACATACAGACCTACAGAGACCTTGCTCTCTGCTTGCCTCCTGTTGCACTTCTCGCTGCTGCAATCCTTCTTCTGTATATTTTGGCTCAAACATGTATGGTTGGATGTGACTGTGCAACAGTAACTCAAAAAAAAAAAAAAAAAAAAACTCATCTGTTGAGTAGTTTCCATTGCCTGCATAATCCATTCACTCCATCATAATCCATTCACTCCATCATAATCATGGCAGTGGTAGCTCAGTGGTTAAGATGTTGGACTATTGATCAGAAGGTTGTGAGTTCAAACCCCAGCACTGCCAAGCTGCCGCTATAGGCCCTTGAGCAAGGCCCTCAACTGCTCAGTTGTATAAAATGACTTAAATGTAAGTTGCTCTGGATAAGGGCATCTTCCAAATGCAAAAATTCACTTACCAAGCAAAGTTATTGCTTATTAGCAAGCTAGTGATCTCACTTCCCTGAAAATACCATTATTCTATTCAATTCAGTTTTATTTGTATAGCGCTTTTAACAATGGACATCATCACAAAGAAATATATAAATTTCGGATCTAAATTTTAAATTGATAAGTTTATCCCCAGTGAGAGAGGGAACCCATCCTCTCCATCTGGTGACACCGGATAGTGCGATTATAAATAATTCCCTTCTATAACTATGTGCTACATGATAAAACAAAAGTGCAGCTGTGTAATCAGGAAATTCACCACAGTCTCAAAATGAATTTCTGCTGAAATCATGAACTGTCCACCGATGGAGACCCGAGCGCAAAGTCTGTTTGTGCAGTTGTTTGTGGCAGTTTCAGTTCCAAAACCGTCACCGCAACCACAGTCCCAAGACACAGCACCAAAACTGCTCGCATCAATAGCAGTCCAATGCCATCTTCACGGCTTCCAAGTGTGTCCCCAGGTTGTTCGTATGGGGCCATCCTCAGCAACAGCAAGTGGCCTCCAAGCGACGAGAACTCCAGAAGCAGGGCACCAGGACGGACCAGGCCAGCCCCGGGGGCAGAACGGGTCAGGCCCACTGCTACCCCAGGAGCAACATGTGTAGTGCTTGTGATAGTGACGATTAGACATTGGTATCATCCAAAATCTTCACAGGTGTTGGCGTCATCTGGAATTTTCGTAGGGGCTGGTTCTGAACTGGAGCTGGCACGTTCACTGATTTTATCAGAGATGATAGGAGTACAAGGTCATGAGATGCGATGAAGTGAATGTTAGGCCAAAGAAATGTGTCTTTATTCTGGATTTAAAATGAGAGGGTGTGTCTGAACCCCGAACATTATCAGGAAAGCTGTTCCAGAGTTGTGTCAAAAAGCTCTACCTCCTTTAGTAGACTTTGATATCATCGGTATTATCAAAAGTCCAGAGTTTTGCGACCTTAAAGAGCGTGATGGCTTGTAACGTGATAGAAGATTGGTTAAATACAAAGGGGCTTGGCCGTTTAGGGCTTTACAGGTGAGTAGCAGTATTTTATAATCAATATGGAACTTAACAGGTAACCAGTGTAGAGATGATAAAATTGGGGTAATATGTTCATATTTCTGTGATCTGGTAAGCACTCTTGCAGCTGCATTTTGGACTAACTGTAACTTATTTATCGAGGATGCAGGACAATCACCTAGTAGTGCATTACAATAGTCCAGTCTTGAGGTCATGAACACATGAACTAGTTTTTTTGCATCAGAAACAGATAGCATATTACGTAGCTTGGCAATATTTCTAAGGTGGAAGAAGGCTGTTTTTGTTACCTGGGAAATATGATTTTCAAATGACAGGTTGCTGTCTAATATAACACCCAGGTCTTTGACTGTAGAGGATGAAGTAACTGTACACGGTTCTAAATGCAGATTGTATTCTAAGAGCTTTTGTGTACAGATTTTTGGTCCAATTAACAATATCTCTGTTTTATCAGATTTTAGTAGAAGAAAATTACCGGTCATCCAGTCTTTAATGTCTTTAATGTGGAAAATTTAGAAATTTCATCTGGTCTTGTGGAAATATATAGCTGAGTTGCATCAGCATAGCAGTATTTCCAAGGGGCAGCATATATAAAGAAAACAGCAGGGGGCCTAACACCGAACCTTGTGGCACACCATATTTTACTGCCGTTAAGTTAGAAAGTTCAACGTTTAAACAAATTTTAATGTCTGTCCATGAATATCAATGTGGTTTTGTAGTCTATCTAAGAGTATGTCGTGATCTATAGTCTTGAACGCAGAACTAAGATCAAGTCAAACTTGTAGTGTAATGCAGCCTTGGTCAGATGCTAGAAGCAAGTAATTTGTAATTTTGATGAGTGCAGTCTCTGTGCTGTGATGGGGCCTGAAACCTGATTGAAATTCTTTATAGATACCATTGTTATGCAAAAATGAGGATAATTGAGCAGACACAACCTATTCTAATACTTTAGACATGAATGGAAGGTTTGAGACTGGTCTGTAACAAATCCAAGAATATTACTGAACTGGAGGCCATTGCTCATGAGGAATAGGCTAAGATTCCTCAGGAACGCTGCCAGAAGCTGGTGTCTGGCTATGCATCTCGTTTGCAGCAGGGTGCTCTACTAAGTACTAAAGATGCTTGCCATGAAGGGGTTGAATAATTTTGAAACTGGAGAAGTCATTATAAGTTGCATTTTCAGTTGAATTTGGGGAAACCACTTGAAGCATTCATTGTGTTGAACTATTTCAATTGCTTTTGTTTGATCTGTTCATTGCAAACAACTGAAAGTCTGTAAATTTTGACAATAAACCTGATTTGCAATGGGGGTTGAATAATTCTGACTGCAACTATATATATATATATATATATATATATATATATATATATATATATATATATATATATATATATATATATATATATATATATATATATATATACACACACACACAGTATCTCACAAAAGTGAGTACACCCCTCACATTTTTATAAATATTTTATTATATCTTTTCATGGGACAACACTGAAGAAATGACACTTTGCTACAATGTAAAGTAGTGAGTGTACAGCTTGTATAACAGTGTAAATTTGCTGTCCCCTCAAAATAACTCAACACACAGCCATTAATGTCTAAACCGCTGGCAACAAAAGTGAGTACACCCCTAAGTGAAAATGTCCAAATTGGGCCCAAAGTGTCAATATTTTGTTTGGCCACCATTATTTTCCAGCACTGCCTTAACCCTGTTGGGCATGGAGTTCACCAGAGCTTCACAGGTTGCCACTGGAGTCCTCTTCCACTCCTCCATGATGACATCACAGAGCTGGTGGATGTTAGAGACCTTGCGCTCCTCCACCTTCCATTTGAGGATGCCCCACAGATGCTCAATAGGGTTTAGGTCTGGAGACATGCTTGGCCAGTCCATCACCTTTACCCTCAGCTTCTTTAGCAAGGCAGTGGTCGTCTTGGAGGTGTGTTTGGGGTCCTCATCATGTTGGAATACAGCCCTGCGGCCCAGTTTCCGAAGGGAGGGGATCATGCTCTGCTTCAGTATGTCACAGTACATGTTGGCATTAGCTCCCCAGTGCCGGCAGCACTCATGCAGCCCCAGACCATGACACTCCCACCACCACGCTTGACTGTAGGCAAGAGACACTTGTCTTTGTACTCCTCACCTGGTTGCTGCCACACACTCTTGACACCATCTGAACCAAATAAGTTTATCTTGGTCTCATCAGACCACAGGACATGGTTCCAGTAATCCATGTCCTTAGTCTGCTTGTCTTCAGCAAACTGTTTGCGGGCTTTCTTGTGCATCATCTTTAGAAGAGGCTTCATTCTGGGACGACAGCCATGCAGACCAATTTGATGCAGTGTGCGGCGTATGGTTTGAGCACTGACAGGCTGACCCCCCACCCCTTCAACCTCTGCAGCAATGCTGGCAGCACTCATACGTCTATTCTGCAAAGCCAACCTCTGGATATGATGCTGAGCACGTGCACTCAACTTCTTTGGTTGACCATGGCGAGGCCTGTTCTGAGTGGAACCTGTCCTGTTAAACCGCTGTATGGTCTTGGCCACCGTGCTGCAGCTCAGTTTCAGGGTGTTGGCAATCTTCTTATAGCCTAGGCCATCGTTATGTAGAGCAACAATTCTTTTTTTCAGATCCTCAGAGAGTTCTTTGCCATGAGGTGCCATGTTGAACTTCCAGTGACCAGTATGAGAGAGTGTGAGAGCGATAACACCAAACTTAACACACCTGCTCCCCATTCACACCTGAGACCTTGTAACACTAACGAGTTACATGACACCGGGGAGGGAAAATGGCTAATTGGGCCCAATTTGGACATTTTCACTTAGGGGTGTACTCACTTTTGTTGCCAGCGGTTTAGACATTAATGGCTGTGTGTTACACTGTTATACAAGCTGTACACTCACTACTTTACATTGTAGCAAAGTGTCATTTCTTCAGTGTTGTCCCATGAAAAGATATAATAAAATATTTACAAAAATTTGAGGGGTGTACTCACTTTTGTGAGATACTGTATATATATTACAGGAACAGGACACACAACAAATCCAGCCATGCTGCAGACACTTCTGATTTGGGCCGTGTTTGCCGCAATTCTCCCTCCAACCAGCCAGAGTTGCTTCAAGGCCAACGAGTCTCAATGTCACAATGTGGACTTCGCTCCAGGATCCAACCTAGCAGGAGAAGGCTTTGACATCACCACCATGCAACGAAAAGGGGCGTTTGTCCTTGACATGAGCTCCTGGCTCCAGAAGGACAAGTCCTGCACTCTGTGTAAAAACCCCTACATGGGAGGTCAAACGCAGAAGCTCCCGGTTTCTGTGGTGGACTGGAGACCGAGTCAGAAGTGCACCATGAAGCTGTCCAGCTCCGTCTACCAGTCCAGCGAGGCCCTGGTCAGTGCCAGCACCTCCACTATCGAGAACAACTGGAAGGTAGGCTTGCCAATAATCACTCCAAAAGTCCAGGGATCACTGATGCTGGCGGGCAGCAACTCCAAGCTGGCCAAATATTCAATGGGGAAAACGAAAAAAGACAAGTTCAGCTTCACCAGCCATGAGGTCTCATGTGGCTATTACAGGTAGGATGTGAAAACATGCGTTTTGATAAACCCATATGTTGATTTATTTTTAATTATAAAATTCAGCATCATTTATCTTTGTTTTTTTTAGTTCTGCTTTATGTTCTGTCCTCTAGATACAGGGTTTCAGGCAGTCCACTCCTGCACCCAGAGCTAATCAATGAATTTGGACGTCTTCCTGAGAAATATGATGAGTCGACAAAGCACCTCTATTACAGGCTGATTGACAAGTTTGGTACTCATTATATCACAAAGGTGAATGAGATAATACATTTCCACAATATATTATGAAGCAGACTCATCCACCTCAGTTTTAAAGTACTGAAAAATGAATACAACTTCACAGTTCTAGGATGAATACATGTGTGTTTTTGTTGACTGGAAACTCAGTGGCTGTGTGCAGGTGACTCTGGGAGGAGAGGTTCGCTCTGTGACCAGCATCAAAGAGTGTGAGGTGACCCTGCAGGGTCTGAGCATGGACGAGGTGAAGATGTGTCTGGACGTGGAGGCTTCTGTCAGTATAAGAATAGCTGCAAATCTGCAGACCGAGGCTCATCACTGCAAGCAGATCAAGGACAAGACTCTGAGCAAAAAGAGCTTTGCTAGCATCTTCAGTGACAGGTTTGTACCGCTCATCTCTCTCTCTCTCTCTGTAACCTAATTATTGTTGATATTGTTGATTATTAAAAAAAAATAAATAAATTCTATCATCCCCAAAAGGGAAACAAATGTGATTGGCGGCTACACTCAGAGTGTCGACATCCTCTTCTCATCAAATAATGACCCAAAGGTCTATAAGGAGTGGGTCTCATCTCTGCCCGCTCACCCTGATGGGCTTTCCTACTCGCTCGAGCCCCTTCACGAGCTGCTGCCGGCAAAGAAACCAATCCGAGCACATTTGCGCACTGCTATCACGGACTACATCCTCCAGAGGGGCCTGTTGAAAAACTGCACAAGCCCATGTAAGACCGGTGTGAAGACCAACCCCAACGAACCATGCAGCTGTAGCTGCCACAACTACCCAGATGTAGCCCTCAACTGCTGCCCCACTCAGAGAGGATTTGCTCAGATCACTGTAACTGTGATCAGAGCCACAGGTTTATATGGAGATTTCTTAGATGAGACAGATGCATTCGTGAAGATCTTCCTCAACGGAAAGATCCTCAGAGGCCAGACGTCTGTGATCCAGAATGACAATTCGCCCAAGTGGGACTGGGGTTTCCGTCTTGGAACTGTGGACCTTACTCATTTCAACAGTGTGAAGCTGGAGGTGTGGGACGAGGACAGTGCATTAAATGATGACTTTCTTGGGGCATGTAGCATTCCATTGAAATCTGGAGTTGAGAAAAATGTCTGTGCGCTCAATCACGGAATGCTGTATTATAAAGTGGACGTAAACTGTATTCATGGTTTGGCTGGTTCTTCATGCATGGAGTACAAGCCCTGTCCCATGGAGGCTCAGCTGGAGAAAGTGTACGTCTCCCGGAACGCTCGCCCGATTCCCAGAGGCATGCTGCTGGAGATGGGAGTGCTCCTCGATGAACGCTTTCCCCGCTTCAACCAGAGCAACATTCGCAAAGCTAAAGCTTTTGAATTGTAGACCGATTGTGTTCTTTGTGCAACTATTGCATATTCATGCCAGTTATCATGATATTTAAAGTAGAATAGGTGCACATAATACTGGTGCATTTTATAATATTGGTGCCTTTTGCCTTTGTGAAAGCTTAATAAAAGTCTCATGACACAAAATATTGCTACGATTGTGTAGTTTGTAAATTGCATATTTACGCCAGCTAATATAATGTTTAAAGTAGAATATTTGCACAGAATATTGGTGCATTATAACTATCTACCTTTCCTGCTCATTTGTGCTGCCATTGTCTTTAATAAAAAGCTTAAAGAAAGTGTCACAAAGTAAAATATTCTTGAAATATTGCTAATAAAAACATATATTGTGTGGCATCTCCAATAAACCCATGCACTGCAAAAAAGGAATTTCAAGAAAGTAAAAAAAAAAAGTCTTGTTTCAGGGAAATTAGTATTATTTTTTGTGGAAAAAGAAATATAGTCTTGTCAAGCATGTTTTGCATTACCCATTACATTACCTATCAGCCCCTGTTTCAATAAAAATTCTAAAAATAACAATGCTTCTGGTGCCTTAATTTAAGACAAAGTCACTTATTTTTATTATGCTGTTTGAAGAAACTGTTTCTTGTTGTAAGCTTTTTCCTAATTAATTAATCTTAGAGGGATAAATTCTTAAAGTCAGCTCAATCAAGCAACCAAAATCCTCATTTTAAGTAAGTCTATCTTAAATAACTGAGTTTTCATTGCTTGTAATTGTTACACCACCGAAGGAGAGCTGGATGTAGATGCGGTGCAAAAATCCGTCACTTTATTAGGAACTGTTACGTAACACAGACGTGTAGGACGGAAGAGGGAATCAGGATGCATGCGCTGGGGAGACGTCAGTAAATGCAGAAAAGTTTATTCTCAAAAATAAGAATCCATACCACGAACAAAACAAACTATAATCCAGGCTGTACTAAACAAGAGTAGTGATCTGGGAATCACCAGAACAAAGCGCACAGTTAAACACATCTAAACTCTAACAAACTAAACTATGATTAACAAAACAAATACTATGATTAACTAAACAAATACTATGATTAACTAATACTAACCCTAACCCTAACCCGCTGAAGCGAAAACGGAGTGGCGTATTTAAACACAAAGAAAATCACAAACAGCTGAAACTCATGATTACACAGAATGAATTAGACGAACCTGAACCAATAAGAATTAAGGAGGCGGAGACATGACACAAACCAAAACATGAGCACATGGGGAAACACAGGAGGCTGAGACATGACGTGAATGAAAACAAAAAGCACATGGCAGAGGTAAACAACACGTGAGTTTTTATGAATGACATGTCCATCGGAGAGTTTTTGAATAGTGCTGGAAAGTGCGCAGTGGAATGTGGAAGTGTTCGAGTCCGCCGCTCGCCTAGCGAGCAACTCAGAAAGCAAGAGGAAACTCTAATAGAGCCCCCCCCCAAAGGCACTTCTCCCGAAGCACTGAAAGTTCCGACCGTTCTGGCGGACCCGGGCCCCTAGGCAGGATCATAACATCTGCCCCCCAGGACCCGAGGCTGGCGATGTCCAGTGTCCTGAGGCCAGAGCAGAGCGTGTCGGGCTGTCCCTTCGGCCTTGGTCGAGAACTGGGTCGAGAACTGGGTCGAGAACTTGGTGTGATACTTGACCTGGTGCATGACTTGGAGCTCGGAGTGATGCTTGACCTGGTGCTTGACTTGGAGCTCGGAGTGATGCTTGACCTGGTGCTTGACTTGGAGCTCGGAGTGATGCTTGACCTGGTAGTGGGCCTGGATCTCGGAGCTGCGTGTGTCCCCGTGCTTGACCCGGAGCTTGACCTCGAGCTTGACCTCGAACCAGAATCGGAGTCTGCTCTGGAACCAGGATCGGAGTCTGCTCTGGAACCAGGATCGGAGTCAGTTCTGGCACCTGGATCAGAGAAAGTCTTGGAAACAGATTCGGAGAAAGGCTTGGAAACAGACTCGGAAACAGACTTCAAGAAAGACTTGGAAACAGATTTCGAGAAGGACTTGGTAACAGACTTTGAGACAGACTTTGAGAAAGACCTGGAAACAGACTTCGAGACAGACTTGGAAACAGAACGGAGAACTTGTTTAGACCGAAAACCATAGACAAAATCAAAAACTTGGTTGGAAACAGCATTGGAAATTAAACTGGGGACAGGGCTGGAGACAGAGGAGGAGACAGAGGAGGAGACAGAGGAGTGAGCTGGGTTGGAAGCGGAGCTGGGAATCAAATCAGCCTCCGAACTGAGAAGGAGAGCAAACACCCATCCAGAAATTAAACCTATATAGCTAGCTATGAAATCAGAAACTGGACTTGGAACTGAACTAGGAACTGGGCTAGGAACAGGGTCGGAACCTGGACTTGGACATGGAACTGAACTAGGAACTAGACTGGAACTGGGAACGGGAGCAGGACTGGGAACAGGACTGGAAACCTGACTGGGAACTTGACTGAGAACTGGCTCAGAGATTGGCCTTGGAATAGGGCAAAAATCTGGACATGGACTTGGACATGGATTAGAATTAGGGCAGTAACCTGGACATGGATTTGGACATGGACTAGGATTAGGGCAGGAACCTGGACATGGACTTGGACATGGACTAGGATTAGGGCAGGAACCTGGACATGGACTTGGACATGGACTGGGATTAGAGCAGGAACCTGGACATGGACTTGGACATGGACTGGGATTAGAGCAGGAATCTGGACATGGACTTGGACATGGACTAGCTTGAGAAGAGGTCCTCCCATGGACCTCAGACATGGACAGGGCAGGAGTGGAGGTTTCTTCTCGAACCTCTGACGTAAGCAGGCCAGGAGAGGAGGTTTCCTCTTGAATCTCTGTTGGCTGCTTGGGGCTGGATGTTGCCTTGTTAACCTCCTTGAGCAGCTCCCTTGAGGAGACCTCCTGCTGGGCCTCCTGCTGGAGCTCGGGGCTGGAGGTCGCCACGTTAATCTCCTTGAGCAGCTCCACTGTGGAGACCTTCTGCTGGGTCTCTGGCTGGAGGTCGGGGCTGGAGGTTGCCACGTTTCCCTCCAGGTGTAGCTCCGTAGAGGACACTTCCTGCTGGGTCTCCTGCTGGAGCTCGGGGCTGGAGGTCGCCATGTTAACCTCCCTGAGCAGCTCCACTGTGGAGACCTTCTGCTGGGCCTCCAACTGGAGCTCGGGCCAGAGGCAGCCATGTTAACCTCCAGGGGCAGCTCCGCTGTGGAGACCTTCTGCTGGGCCTCCTGCTGGAGCTCAGGGCTGGAGGTCGCCACGTTAACCTCCAGGGGCAGCTCCGCTGTGGAGACCTCCTGCTGGGCCTCCGGCTGGAGCTCAGGGCTGGAGGTCACCACGTTAACCTCCAGGGGCAGCTCCGCTGTGGAGACCTCCTGCTGGGCCTCCGGCTGGAGCTCTGGGGTTGCCCACCTGTGGAGCCATTTGTGCGCTCACCAGCTGCCCTTAAAACAGGTTTGTGAGCAGAAGTAGCTGTTCCTTCTTTCCTGTTTCCTGCAGGTGGGGCACTGGAGAATGGCTGGTCGGGTGCAGCCCTCGGTTGCGCACTCCTGAGACTGGGGCTGAGAGGTGCAGGCCGCCACATTTGCCTGCTTCCTCTCATAGTATTCCAGGAATGACTGGCCAGGCTGATCGGGCAGGTGAACTTTGCTCAGAAATACATTGAGGTCCGGCTCAAATTCTACGCTCCCGTATTCACGGATCAGGAAATCCACGAAACCTGTGTAACTCATGATTACACAGAATGAATTAGATGAACCTGAACCAATAAGAATTAAGGAGGTGGAGAAAACACAAACCAAAACATGAGCACATGGGGAAACACAGGAGGCGGAGACATGACGTGAACGAAAACAAAAAGCACATGGCAGAGGTAAACAACACGTGAGTTTTTATGAATGACATGTCCATCGGAGAGTTTTTGAATAGTGCTGGAAAGCACGCAGTGGAATGTGGAAGTGTTCGAGTCCGCCGCTCGCCTAGCGAGCGACTCAGAAAATGAGAGGAAACTCTAACAGGAACAAACACAGATAGTGGAACAGGACAAAATACGCAAGATTTAGGCAGGTCAAAAACAGGCAAAAGTTCAAAATACTGGCAAACAGTTATAGCAAGGGCTAGGCAGAGTACAAAAACCAGGAAACGTGTAGCAGTGTTCAAAAAACCAGAAACAGTCTAATAGGGGCAAATAGGCAAATAGGCAAAATCCGTAATTCAAAGGTACTTAGCAAAGTTCAAAAACCAGATAAACAGTCCAAGGTAACGTTGCTCGGTATTGTTGATAACGGGAACAAACGAATACTTCGCGAAGAGTGTGACAAACTAAAGTCCTTAAATAATGTGCTCGTGAACAAACTTGGAAATTATAAACAGGTGTGCAATCAGAAGGTGGGTGACTGTGCGCATGGGAGTGAAGGAGTGTTCCGGGTAGTGTAGTCCATGACGGCCATGTCTGTAGGCCGCTGAGCATGCTGGGAAGTGTAGTGCTGTGTGTGTAAGTGCAAGTTGGTGGCGGCCATGTTCGAAGGCCGCTGTGAGTTCTGGGAAATGGAGTCACGCTTGTAGCGCGACCTAACAGAGCCCCCCCCCCCCCAAGGGCTCACTCCGGGAGCACTATCTTGCCTGAGTCCCTGGGTACTCGGGATGCTGACAGTGGAAATCGTTGATCATTTTGGGATCAAGAATGTCCTGGGCTGTGACCCAGCTCTACTCCTCGGGCCCGTAGCCCTCCCACTTGATGAGGTACTGGAACCGCCCTTGGCGGTGATGGGACTTAAGGATTTGGTGGACCTGGTAGGCCGGTTGTCCTCCAACCTCCAGTGGAGGAGGTGGGGTGTCATAAGGGCGTCTAGTGTCGAGGATGCCTGAATGGCTGAATGGATGGGTTTGAGAAGGGAGACATGAAAGGATGGAGCTATACGCCAGTGCTGGGGAATGGCTAATTTGTAAGTTACCTCATTGATGGGTTTGATTATCTTGAATGGACCGGTGTATCGAGGACAGAGCTTTTTGCAGGGGTGGTTTGGTTTCAGGTCCCGGGTCGAGAGCCACACCCACTCCCCTGGCCAATACTTAGGGGTTATTTGGCAATGACGATCGGCCTGGGCTTTAGCTTGGTGGGCCGCTTGTTTTAGCCATCAATGCGTGGCAGCCCAAACCCGCTCGCTATGATCAAACCATTCGTTAACAGCCGGGGTGTCTGTGGCGTTCCACAGAATCAAGGGAGGTTGGTATCCCAGAGCACACTGGAATGGGGTCAGGTTAGTGGCTGAATGGCCACTGAGGGAGTGGCCACTCCCACTGAGGGAGTTTGGGCGTATTCCACCCAGGGCAAGAAGCATGACCAATCTGACAGGTTTTGGCTACAGAATGAACAAAGCATTCTCCCTACTTCCTGATTAACTCATTCTACCTGACCATTGGATTCGGGGTGATAACCGGAGGTTAAACTGATATTCACGCCCAGTTTTTCCATGAACCCTGACCAAACTTGTGAGGTGAATTGGGGCACCCGGTCACTTACTATGTCCTCCAGAATACCAAAGTAACGGAAAACGTGGCTAAAAATTAGTTTGGCCGTGTGAAAAGCGGATGGGAGACTGGGGAGAGGAATCAAACAAAGGGACTTAGAGAAACGATCGAGGATAACGAAAATGGTGGTGTTGCCCAGTGAATTGGGAAGATCTGTGAAGAAATCGATAGCTAAATGTGACCAGGGATGCTGGGGCATGGGTAGTGGCATAAGCTTGCCAACAAGGAGTGCTCTGGGTACCTTGGTTTGAGCGCAAACACTACAAGAGTTTACGGCCTGTTGAATGTCCCATGACATGTGGGGCCACCAACATTTGGGTGCTAAGAGGTGATAGGTGCGTTGAGAACTGGGGTGGCCCATGGCTGGGGCCATATGGGCCCATTTTATTAATTGGTCCCGATGGGCCCCGGGAACAAACAACTTAGCGGGTGGACAAGTAGAGGGAATCTGCTTTCGCGGGATTTTGGCTAGGAGCTGATCTAATTCCCATTGAACGTTGCCGACAAGGCAGAAAGGAGGCAGGATGGGATCAGGGTGCATAGGTTGGGGATATTTACTATGAATACAGGAAAGGGCATCAGCTTTGTGATTTTTGGATCCAGGACTGTAGGATAGGGTAAACTGAAATCATGCAAAAAAATAGGGACCAATGGGCTTGGCATGTATTTAAACGCTTGGCGGTGCGCAGGTATTCTAGATTCTTGTGATCAGTAAAAATCATAAAGGGGTGCTCTGCTCCTTCCAGCCAATGTCTCCACTCTTCCAAAGCCAATTTTATGGCCAATAGCTCTCGATCCCCCACATCGTAATTTCTTTCTGCTTGGGATAATTTTCTCAAGAAAAAGGCTGCTGGGTGAAGTTTGGGTTTTTCCCCTAGGCGCTGGGACAGAACGGCCCCTACTCCTGCCTCGGCGGCATCTACCTCCACTATGAAGGGACGAGAGGGGTCGGGGTGTTTCAGAATAGGTGCAGTGGTGAAGGCAGTTTTTAGACAGGAGAAAGCCCTCTCGGCCTCCTGGTTCCACAGGAGACGGCGGGGTCCGCCACGCAGTAGGGCTGTGAGAGGCTGGGCAATGGAGCTAAAGCCCCGGATAAAACACCTGTAAATGTTAGGAAACCCCAGAAAACTTTGTAATTCCTTGATTGTTGTTGGATTGGGCCACTGTGTCACAGCTGTGACCTTACTTTTGTCCATGGCAACCCCCTCGGGGCTGATAACATAACCTAAGAAGGTCATGGTGTCTTTGTGGAATTCACATTTTTCTGCTTTGACATACAATTGATTCTCCAGGAGGCGAGAGAGGACCTGGCGCGCATGGGCCACATGAGTTTCATAGGTGGGGGAGTAAACTAAAATATCGTCAATATATGCAATTACGAATTTTCCTAGCATGTCCCTCAGCACGTCATAAATAAGGCATTGGAATACCGAAGGCGCGTTACTGAGCCCATATGGCATAACTAAGTACTCGTAGTGTCCTGTTGGTGTGCTGAAGGCGGTTTTCCACTCGTTCCCCTCTCGTATACGTACGAGATTGTATGCGCTGTGCAGGTCTAGTTTCATGAAGTAGTGGGCCTCTCGCAGTTGTTCCATGGCAGAGGGGACGAGTGGGAGTGGATACGGGTACTTGACTGAGGCCCGGTTTAGACCTCTATAATTGATGCATGGCCGAAGGCCCCCTCCCTTCTAGGCCACGAAGAAGAAGCTGGCCACTGTCGGGGAAGTGGAATGGCGGATATACCCTTGTTGGAGAGTCTCCTGAATATACGCAGACATTGCCTTCTACTCAACTTGAGACAAAGGATAAATGTGGCCACGCGGCAGCGTCATTCCTGGGAGTAGGTCAATCGCACAGTCATATGGACGATGGGGAGGAAGGCCACCCACTTTGGTTTTACTGAAAACTTCTCTGAGGTCTTGGTACTCGGGGGGTATGTGTACCTTTAGCGTGGTCTCAGGGCTTACGATGGTTGTGGTTGAAACCACCAGCGTGAGTGCGTTGAGACAGTGCTGCCAACAGAAGGGTGACCAGCCCATGATCTGACGGTCCGCCCAGGAAATCTGTGGGTTATGTCGCTCCATCCAGGGCAATCCCAAGATGATGGGATAACGAGCAGAGGTGGTGACCCAGAACGGCATTTCCTCACGGTGGAGGGCACTGACTCGAAACCACAGAGGGTGCGTGTGATGAGTGACGTCACCGATGGGTTTACCGTTGATGGCTTGAACACTGAGAGGAGGAGATAAAGAGCAGGTGGGTATGCCACCCTGGAGTCGAGCATGGCTGTGAATAAAGAAAAGGTGCCTGAGTGTTCAAGGATAACTGGTAAAGTGAAAGCATGAGAAACTGCATCAGGATTTTTACTCACTGGGGATGAGCGGGTGCATGGTCCGCCCCTTACTGGGGATACGCTCAAGGGGCGGAACAGGCAGTGGTGAAGGAGGTGGTCAGCTTGGCCGCAATAGAAGCATAGGTGGTTCCGGCGTCTCCTCTCTTTCTCACCGCTGTTGAGCTTGGCGTGGCCGATTTGCATGGGCTCCGCGGGAGCGAGCGTCGCAGGCAGCTCTATTTGACGTGGGTGAAAGCTGCGGCTACGCAGCAGCTGGTCGAGCCGGATGGCGAGGTCGATGAGCGTGTCGATGGTTAGGGGTTCGTCGCAACATGCCATTTCTGTGAAGATGGCGGGATTGAGGCCCTGACGGAAGGCGGCAATCAGAAGGTGGGTGACTGTGAGCGTGGGAGTGAAGGAGTGTTCCGGGTAGTGTAGTCCATGGCGGCCATGTCTGTAGGCCGCCGAGCATGCTAGGAAGTGTAATGCTGTGTGTGAGTGCAAGTTGGTGGCGGCCATGTTCGTAGGCCACTGTGAGTTCTGGGAAATGGAGTCGCGCTTGTAGTGCGACCTAACAGTAATAAGCACAACTTGCTTAAATTTGGGGCATTTTTGTCTAGTTTTAAGATCCAATAGCATTTTTAGTGACTAGATATTTATGCTATTTTCAAGAATTCTTACCAAGTCAGTTTTGTTTACCCCATTGGCAGATTTTTATTTATTTATTTATTTTTGCTTGATTTTAGTACACTTTAATTAGATTTAAGTGTGTCTTGCTGGTTTCAAGAACGGCATCTTTTGCAGTGTGGGTTACATTTGCAACTTTTAAAATGCATCAAGAAAACCTCCTCAACAAAACCCACAAAACGTACCGAAAGTGAGAACTGCTTGAACGTGGTTTTGATTTTGAGAGCTTAAGGGAAGGTGTATCCACCAGGGCAAAAGCTATTGCTCTTTCTCTTTGGTTCTAAAGAAAGCTTAGATTAACATAAATCATATGTGTTTTGTTCTCCACACACACACACACACACACACACACACACACACACACACACACACACACACACAAAGCTGTAATACAAAAACAGCAACAAGTAATATGTGGAAGGTCCAGACCCTCAACTACTAACTTATATCGTGTCTCAACTGTAAAAGCATCAGCTACGTGAGGTCATTGTAAACCACAGTGTATCGAAAACATCACCTCCACTAACATACTATTACACCTCAGACTTTCATACATATTAGCCTTTAACACCATTCTGCCCAAACACCCACAAAAACCCCATATCCTGCACAGAGATAAATATCCCATGTAGAACTGAAGAAGAACATTTAGAAGGTTCAATCAGCAGACCTACGTAGTGTGCACAGGTTATATCTGCTCACACAAACACATCAAGGTAAGTCCAACAACATATATATATATATATGATGTACGTGTGTGTGTGTACAGCACTGTGCAAAAGTTTTAGGCACATTCAAATATATGCTGTAGAGCAAAGATGCCTTCAAAATAATGAAATTAAAAGTTTCTACATTTAAAAATAAAATACTCTACAGAGCAGTAAACAGTGGTAAATGAAACAAAGTCAATATTTGGTGTGACAAAAAAATAAAAATAAAAAATAGTGGTCTCTGGTACAATGTGTGCAGTTTTATAAGGAAATGAGCTGGTAAGTTTTATTGAGCATCTTGCAGAACCAGCCACAGTTCTTCTGGAGACTTTGACTTTCGCACTCGCTTCTTATTTTTGCAGCAAAACTCAGCAGCCTTCATTGTGTTTTTTGTCTGAAAAGTGTCTCTTGTGTCTGTAATATGCTGCTTTCTTTAATGACATACAAACATTTTTCTGTAACATTTAATGTTGTGCTAGAAAACTAATGTTTGGGAATCTAAAATGTTTTTTGTACTGACTTGATAATGTAGACGTCATAAAATAAAAAAATCTATAACAAGGTTTGTACTAAAAAAAATAGTGTGCTTAAAACTTTTGCACAGTACGGCATATATTGGATAGTAGACATAAAAGCTGATGAGTAAACTGCTTCTGAGGCTGTAGGAGATATAAATATACACTCACCATCCACTTTATTAAGAACACTTGCACAATCAAGTGACAGCATCACAGTGCATAAAACCATGCAGATACAGATATGGCACCACAAACCACGCCATGGCCAAAGTCACGGAGATCACATTTTCCTTATTCTGACATTTGATGTGAACATTAACTGAAGCTCTTGATCTGTATCTACTTGATTTTATGCATTGTGTTGCTGCTATATAAAAATTGGCCTTCCACTTTTTTTGTATAATTTATAGTTAGCAGTATAATTAGAATTTTTCTTTTTTTTTTAAGCAATTATAAAAAGATCTATCACAATTCAAAGTGCCCCAGTAATACTTACTAATATGGCTATATTTATAATAATTATTATTTAAAAATAGGGTACCTATGGGTGCCTACTTTGGTGCTTGGCCCCATAATATACATTGATAAGATATAAGATTTTCTAAAACATTTATAAGGCTTTATACATGATATAATTAGTTATAAATAAAAATATTTATGGTGTAATGCATGTTTGCCTTACACCTCCGGGCTCGGGGGCTTGAATCCTGCCTCCACCCTGTGTGGGCGGAGTTTACATGTTCTCACCGTGCTTTGGGGGTTTCCTTCGGGTACTCCAGTTTCGTCCTCAAGTCTGAAGACATGCGCTGTAGGCTGATTGGCATTTCCAAATTGTCCATAGTGTGTTAATGTGTGTGCAATTGTGCCATCCGATGGGTTGGCACCCCATTCATGGTGTCCCCCGCCTTGCGCTCTGAGTTCACCGGGATAGGCTCCAGGCTCCCTGCAACCCTGTGTAGGATAAGTGGTAAGGAAAATGGATGGATGGACATTTCTTGCAAACTTATTACACATACACATATACATGAAATAATAAACAACTATGTTCAGTTATTAATAGACTTAGAGCAAAAAATAATTATTAACAGACTACTTAAACTAAAACTGCTATTAGTGTTACAAATGCATTATGTTAACAATGCATAACACATAATAAACATATAAATGTGGTATGAATGTTCTTCCAGTTCTTGAATTTTATGAATGTATATTAATATATTAATGAAATTCTGAATAAGAAGCAAAACATTTTTTCAAAAAATCATGTCACAGGAGAAATCTGCATTGAATTTGATTTCAGACTATGATGACTTTTAAAACTTGTTTTAAAGAACCAACAGCTGCTGATAACAGCAATGTCAAAACTAATGTATAGCTGGAAGAAACAGTAGGGGTAAATATAGTAGAATTTTGACCTTAAATGTGTGTTGGAGCATAGTAGTGTTTTGGCATGTTGAAAAGGTGGAAACCCTTCCATATAGTGTAGGAAGTATATGTTACAGCCATGCAGTGACGTAGCTTTAACTATTTTCAAATGAACTATTCTTTTACTACAGGAACTGGATATACAACAAATCCAGCCATGTTGCAGGCACTTCTGATTTGGGCCGTGTTTGCCACAAATCTCCCTCCTCCAACCAGCCAGAGTTGCTTCAAGGCGAAGGAAACTCAGTGTCGCAATGTGGACTTTGCACCCGGATCCGACCTAGCAGGAGAAGGCTTTGACATCACCACCATGCAACAGAAAGGGGCCTACGTCATCGACATGAGTTCCTGGCTCCAGAAGGACAAGACCTGCACTCTGTGTAAAAACCCCTACATGGGAGGTCAAAAACAAAAGCTCCCAGTTTCTGTGGTGGACTGGAGACCAAGTCAGAAGTGCACTATGAAAGTGTCCAGCTCTGTCTACCAATCCAGTGAGGCCCTGGTCAGCTCCAGCACCTCCTCTATCGAGAACAACTGGAAGGTAGGTTTGGACATATCAACTAAAAGAGGTGAAGGATCACTGATGCTGGCAGGCAGTAACTCCAAGCTGGCTGAATATTCAATGGAGAAAACTAAAAAAGACAAGTTCAGCTTCACCAGCCATGGTGTCTCCTGTGGATACTACAGGTAGGATGTGACGTTTTGTCAATTCCATTTGTTGAAATATGCACAATTAATATTTCATTTTATAAATGCTGCACATTTATTGTTATTTTTGTATTCTCTATTCTGTTCAACCTTCTAGTTACAGGGTTTCGAGCCGTCCATTCCTGCACCCAGAGCTGAAGGATGAATTCAGAAGCCTCCCTGCAACATATGATAATCGTACAAAGCACCTCTATTACAAGCTGATTGACAAGTTTGGTACTCATTATATCACAAAGGTGAATGAGACAATACATTTCCACAGATTTTGAAACAGCCATGCAGATAATCTTCTTCTAGCATGTATGAAACAAAGCTTTGTCCACTTCAGTTTTAGAGTTTTTAGAGTGGCCAGTGGTAGCTCAGTGGTTAAGGTGTTGGACTACTGATCAGAGTTCAAATCCCAGCACTACCAACCTGCCACTGTTGGGCCCTTGAGCAAGGCCCTTAACCCTCAATTGCTCAGATGTATAAATGAAATAAAATGTAAGTCGCCCTGAATAAGGGTGTCTGCCAAATGCCATAAATGTGTAGTCTGACTTTTGTTCTAGAAGGAATAAAGTGTGGTTTTGTTGACTGGACACACTGTGGTTGTGTGCAGGTGATTCTGGGCGGAGAGGTTCGCTCTGTGACCAGCATCAAGCAGTGCCAGGCATCCCTGCAGGGTCTGAGCGTGGATGAGGTGAAGACATGTCTGGATGTGGAGGCTTCTGCCAGTGTGGGAGTTGCAAGCCTGAAGACTGAGCACCATCACTGCAATCAGGTCCAGGATAAGACTCTGAACAAAAAGAGCTTCTCCAGCAGCTTCAGTGACAGGTTTGTAGCATTCTTAACTTTTTCTGAGTAACTGTGTTTCAATGAACGCTGGATTCCTGGCAGGGAGGGTGAAAATCACCTGGTAATTTTTTCTGCATGCCAAGACCTTCAACAAACGTCATAAACCATAGTATGTCGCTGACTGCGACCTGATAAATATGATTCTATCCAACTCAAAGTCTTTAGAGAAAAATTCAAACCTGTCAAAAGCCTTCTTGAGGTCAAGAAACACTGCTCCAACAACCCCACCGTTGTCCAATAGAGACTTAACTTTTTCAGTGAAGTAACAGTTTGCCATCTCAGTTGAGTTTGCTTTGAATTTAAATTGCATTGGATGCATGGCAAATGAATTAGTATTCAGATGCTCAGTAATTTGCGCAGCTATCAATTTCTCTGCAACCTTTGACATTGTAGGTAAAAGACTAACAGGCGTGTAATTATTGGCAGAATGAAAATCTCTACTTTTGGAAATAGGTACAACAAGAGATGACTTCCAAGCACATGGAAACGTCCCCTGAACAATTGAAAGGTTGATAATTTTGGTGATGGGACTAATTAGTGACACATTAAGCTCTTTAAGCATTACTACATCCATACCAAATATATCCTTTGCTCTGGATGATCTAAGAGATGTAACTGCTCTTATGACATCTAATTCAGTGATGGCCTTTAGAGTAAAGGCTTGTTCAACTGTATTAACTGGATAAACCTCTGTATACTCAGGGGAAAAACACTGTGCAACTGAGACCACAGAATCAATAAAGTAATGATTAAGTGCTTCGGCCACTTCAGCTGGATTATTTGTCAGCTTCCCATTTACTTTCAATTCAAGTGATGTTCTATCTTTTTTTAGGTCCTTTAAATTTATTTAACTGGTTCCCAATTATTTTAGAATTACCTCTTGCCTGTTCAGTTACCTTCAGGAAATAATCTGTCTCTACCACCTTGTTCCTTAACATAACGAAATGTTGTCTGTCATAACTTAACTTAGATCTATTTGCAGTTCTTTCATCAATTTTAAAATATCTGAATTTATCCAAGGGACAGTACATTTTTTATATTTATGACTAAATTTGCAAATAAAATCTTTAATAGTGCTGTCTAATGTTTTGGAGAATAGTTGACTATCTTCCTCCTGATCTATTCCCATTAATAAATCACCCCATTTGATCTGATGAACAGCACTTTTGAAGTCATCTAGCTTATGTTTTGGGATGCCGGAAGAATCATATCTCCTAACAAATGAATTAAATCTCTTACTAGATGATTTTCTGGCCACTAAAATCAAACTGTGGTCAGAGAGGCCTGTTAACATACTAAAAGATTTTAAAATTCTCTCAGCTCGGTTACTAAACATTAAATCAGTTTGAGTCCTTGCTGAATTAGTTATTCTTGTAGGCCCATTAATCAGTTGCTTCAGGTCAAAATGATCAGTTATCTGTTTAAGATTCTTTATAGCTATTTTGTCATCCCAATTAATATTTAAAGCTCCCATAATATTAACCTCTTTGTTAAAATCACATTGTATTGGTAATTGCTTCACATTTTCATAGAAACTACTATTAGAAGAGGGAGGACAATAAATTTCAATTAATACAAAGGATATTTGTGATGATAAAGTAATATTCAGGCCAATATATTCCAAGTTCATAGAGTTTGACCAAGGGATTTCATTACATTGCATACTAGCTTTCACAAAAATCATAACTCCACCTCCTTAGAACCAACTCTATCTATCCTATACAGTTTAAAACCAGGCACTTTTAATGCTGCTGACGGGCAATTTACATGGAGCCATGTCTCAGATAAACAAAATCTAAGTTAGAGTCCAGTAAAAGATGATGACTTTGATCACTTTTTGCTATAATACTTCGTATATTCAAATGACCACCTAAAAGACCCTTTGGCTTAGATTTAGGATCCCAAATTGTTCTTGATTGATTTACTGTCCGAAACATCCCCCACTTCCTGTTCTTTAAGATCGCTTGATTTACAAATTTCCTTTTTACGTTTTGCATAGTCTTTTCAACTACATAAGAAGTACCTAAACCTAAAGTTCGCAGTACTGGAAATGTTATGCAGACCAACCAGTACAGAGTCCCCCTCGCGCCTTGAAGCAGTCGAAACACATGAATCCATTGGCAACTCCGCGTCACTCCCATCCAACGCACAAGAACCCAGACTCGCCTCAGTCACCAATACATCGCAAACCTCCAACCCTGGCCATGGAAGCACCCGGCAGCCTAGCCGCCACCACCTCAGCGTCCGCCATGACACTCCAAACAGGCAGAACACCGCCAATGGTGCCCAGTGAACCAAAGAGAGGAAGATTAGTTTGTTGTGCATAGTCAGACAGCAATGTATGTAATGTTTGGCGTGGCGCGGGCCGGGACACGGATGAATATCTCCAGATAATAGCAAACATATCATAATGATTAAAGCTTCACTTTGTTGAAGTTGAGTTGATGGCTTTGAAGGTTTCTTCACCCACTTATATAGAGATGGATAAATAAAAGTTACCACTAGAATATGCTTGCCATGTCCAAAATTTCCCATGGTTTTGTTTGTTTGTTGGATTGAACGATCAACATTATTTGCATATATTTTCCCAATATCCACTGTATGATGAATGGTTATTAGCATGATTCAGAAATAAGCTAAAATTACCAGGTCTTAAAAAGTTAAAAAGCAAGCTGTATATTAAGAGAGCTGTTATAACTCCTACTACTCCTATCGCCATCTTCCCCTGTAATGTAAACTATGCCAGCTTCCACAACTTTTTTGGAGGGACTTTTTTTTGTCCTGATGTCTTCTGCTTCTAACCAGAGGAACCAGAGGCCCTCTATTCAAATTACCTTGTTTTGGGGGCTTTAATGATTTAACAATCAAATGAACAAAGCATTTATTTTGGAATTTATTCAGTATTTCTGACATCCATGTTTCTCTCATTATTAAAGGGAAACTAACATTATTGGTGGATATACTCAAAATGTGGATCTCCTATTCTCGTCAAATGATGACACAAATGCCTATAAGGAGTGGGTCTCATCTCTGCCTGCTCACCCTGGAGTGTTTTCCTACTCACTCGAGCCCCTTCATGAGTTGCTGCCTACAAAGAAGCTGAGCCGAGAGCATCTGCGCAACGCCATTAAAGACTACATACTCCAGAGAGGTCTGTGGAAAAATTGCACGAGCCAATGCAAGACTGGAGTGAAGACTGATCCCAAGGAGCCATGCATCTGCAGCTGCCACAACAACCCAGGTGTGGCCCTCAACTGCTGCCCCACTCAGAAAGGATTTGCTCAGATCACTGTAACTGCAATCAAAGCTGAAGGTTTGTGGGGAGATTACTTTAAACAAACAGACGGATATGTCAAGCTCTTCCGCAATGGAAAGATCTTCCTCGACCAGACAGCCGTGATCTGGAACCAGAACAGTCCAAGATGGAACCGGGATTTCAATCTAGGAACTGAGGACCTGACTCAGTTCAGCAGTGTGAAGTTGGAGGTATGGGACAGGGACAGTGGCTGGGATGACGACCTTCTCGGGGCGTGCACTGTTAAATTGAAATCTGGATTGGAAGAGAACTTCTGTTCCCTCAATCACGGAACACTGTATTATAAAGTGCAGGTGAAATGCGTTCCCAGTTTGGCTGGTTCTTCGTGCATGGAGTACAAGCCCTCTCCCATGGAAGCTGAGCTGGAGAAAGTGTACGTCTCCCGGCATGCTCGCCCGATTCCCAGAGGCATGCTGCTGGAGATGGGAGTGCTCCTCGATGAACGCATTCCCCGCTTCAACCAGAGCAACATTCGCAAAGCTACAGGTTTTGAATTGTAGACCAGTTGTTTAGTTTGTAACCCCATCGCAAATTCATGCCAGCTATTAAAATATTTCAAGTAGAATAGTTGCACATAATATTGGCATGTTATAACTAAAATGTTCCTGCTCACTTGTGCTGCCATTTGTCTGTTTTTGAAGCCTAATAAAAATGCTCATGAAACAACCCTTTTGATGAAATATTCTTGAAAAAAAGTAATGTTATGGGTTACATTTTCAACTTGTTAAATGCATTCTTAAACCTCAAGAACACCCACAAAGTCCACATGTCTTACAGAAAGTGAGAACTGCTACGTGTAGTTTTTATTTTGAAGGCCCGAGGGAAGACGTATCCACCAGGGCAGAACTGACTATTGCTTTCAAAAAGACTTTGGTTCTAAAGACATTTGTTCTATTAACATAAATTATTTTATATGTGTTACTGTTTTACAAACACACACACACACACACACACACATTCTTGTAATTATAGCATTCTGGGGACAGTAGTCTCACCCATGTGTTGTGGGGACACCACTTTCCCGTGGTCCTAGAGATGTGAAAAAAATCAGGCATGTACAGCCGTGGCCAAAAGTTTTGAGAATGACACAAATTTTAATTTTCACAAAATCTACTGCTTCAGTTTTTATGATGGCAATTTGCATATACTCCAGAATGTTATGAAGAGTGATCAGATGAATTGCAATTAATTTCAAAGTCCCTCTTTGCCATGAACTTAATCCCAAAAAAACATGTCCACTGCATTTCAGCCCTTCCACAAAAGGACCAGCTGACATCATGTCAGTGATTCTCTCGTTAACACAGGTGAGAGTGTTAACGAGGACAAGGCTGGAGATCACTCTGTCATGCTGATTGAGTTAGAATAACAGACTGGAAGCTTTAAAAGGAGGGTGGTGCTTGAAATTATTGTTCTTCCTCTGTTAACTATGGTTGCCTGCAAGGAAACACATGCAGCCATCATTGCTTTGCACAAAAAGGGATTCACAGGCAAGGATATTGCTGCTAGTAAGACTGCACCTAAATCAACCATTTATTGGATCATCAAGACCTTCAAGGAGAGAGGTTCAACTGTTGTGAAGAAGGCTTCAGGGCACCCAAGAAAGTCCAGCAAGTGCCAAGACCATCTCCTAAAGTTGATTCAGCTGTGGGATCGGGGCACCACCAGTGCAGAGCTTGCTCAGGAATGGCAGCAGGCAGGTGTGAGTGCGTCTGCACGCACAGTAAGGCAAAGACTTTTGGAGGATGGCCTGGTGTGAAGAAGGGCAGCAAAGAAGCCACTTCTCTCCAGGAAAAACATCAGGGACAGACTGCTATTCTGCAAAAAGTACAGGGATTGGACTGCTGAGGACTGGGGTAATGTCATTTTCTCTGATGAATCCCCTTTCCGATTGTTTGGGGCATCTGGAAAAAAGCTTGTCCGGAGAAGAAAAGGTGAGCGCTACCATCAGTCCTGTGTCATGCCAACAGTAAAGCATCCTGAGACCACTCATGTGTGGGGTTGCTTCTCAGCCAAGGGAGTGGGCTCACTCACAATTTTGCCTAAGAACACAGCCATGAATAAAGAATGGTACAAAAACATCCTCAGAGAGCAACTTCTCCCAACCATCCAAGAACAGTTTGGTGATGAACAATGCCTTTTCCAGCATGATGGGGCACCTTGCCACAAGGCAAAAGTGATAACGAAGTGGCTTGGGGAGCAAAACATCGACATTTTGGGTCCATGGCCAGGAAACTCCCCAGACCTTAATCCCATTGAGAATTTCTGGTCAATCCTCAAGAGGCGGGTGGACAAACAAAAACCCACAAACTCTGACAAACTCCAAGCATTGATTATGCAAGAATGGGCTGCCATCAGTCAGGATGTGGCCCAGAAGTTGATTGACAGCATGCCAGGGCCAATTGCAGAGGTCTTGAAAAGAAGGGACAACACTGCAAATATTGACTCTTTGCATAAACTTCATGTAATTGTCAATAAAAGCCATTGACACTTATGAAATGCTTGTGATTATACTTCAGTAACAGTTAGTAACATCTGACAAAAAGATCTAAAAACACTGAAGCAGTAGACTTTGTGAAAATTAATATTTGTGTCATTCTCAAAACTTTTGGCCACGGCTGTATAGTTTAAGCCTGGGAACACAGATATCATCTCAAATTCTTGATTTAAGTCACAAAGTTTCTCTGCTTGGTTTTTTCACACCTAATGGGGACGTAACGAGAACTCGTCATTAATGGGGACCTAATTTGCATACACAGAAAAGTAGCTGATTTTCATGTTGTAGTGGGGACATCACTAGATAGCTAATTTGCATACACACAGATCAGGTAGCTTATATAACAACAAGGGGACATAGTTTAAAAAAAAACATCAAGCTGCACACTTAACTTTTATAAGTTATGTAAAATTATAAACTAAACATGTTTATCATTTAGAAGGCTGTCTGTAAAGCAGAGATGACCAGTATTTGTGGGTTTAAGCTCCTCATGAGATTGAAGAATTTGTATTTGAGAAGTGCTTGCTGTACTGAACCTCATTGACTTATCAAAGGCAAGCATCACAAATGAATTAACTTCCTTCCAGTCATTTTAGCAAGTCAAAAATGACAAAAATGCATATTTTAGGTGCAACAAATTAGCATTTGCATGTCCACAGTCGGCTTTAAAGTCAATATTCGTATTAACATTGTAGTTGTGCAACGAGGTAAAATGAATAGAGTACAACAAACTTAACTTCCTTTATGTTTGCAGAATTCTGGCATCTGTAACAATTTATACTTCTGTTAAGTGTAAAGTGCCCTGCAGTGCTGTGAAAATACAAACCAGGATTGTCAGTTGGGTGAAATAATTGGTTTATTCGACATTAAAAAGACAACTTGAGTCTTGAGCATTGAACACTATGAGCATTCACTGCATAATTAACCTGGATAGCTTTTAATTCATAATCATCTAATATACGGTCTTACTTAATATCTAACAAATTAGAAACAAATCTGGCATTAAAATATCCCTTAGGTTTCCAGGCAGCCAAAGCATGTAGCTGGGCAGCACACTGGAGCTTTTATTTTCCTGCTGTTGCAAAGCTGTAATATAACACTCGTGCTTACTACACGCAGTTCAACATATTTAAAGAAAATAAAGATACTAGCTTTTTGGTGCGATGTGAGGTCAGAACATTAAAACATCTCATAATGCAAACTATTATTTTCCCTTATTCTGTATTAATACACTTAACTGAATAGGCTAACAAGTGGCAGCTAACACTGTATGACAAGCTAGCAGCTAACAATGTATGACAAACATGTAACTGGGCAGCATATTATAACTTTTATTTGCTTGGTGGGCTTGCTTATTAATTTATTGTTTGTCAAAACTGCACATTCACCCACTGGAAGAAGTAGTACCCCTACAATATCAAGCTGTAAGTAAGGGTTCTAAATAATTTAAATACTTGGTCATTTAAATACATGATTTGTTTCTAATTAGTTTCTTATGAAATAAACACAGGCTGGGTCATTATCAAGTAAAAGCCTAGAGATGTAACTTATTATCCCTGTGTTACTATAGAAGTACTTATTAAATCTTATTATTTTATTAACACTTTAATAATGTAAACTTATTGAAGTGTTACTACCAAAGTTTTAAAGTGTAGAACAAGTGTTACAATGCAGTTGTAAGTTGTCAGTCTCTATCGATAAGGGCTAAAGGCTCAGATACTTCCAGGTATGAAGGTCTTCATACGTCTCTCCACTGCATGGACCTCATTTACTTCTCCAAGCCTTCCTCTTTTTCAAAGAATATGTTTTACCTAAATGTAAGAATAAACATTAGTTACATAGCAAACACAGAAAGCCTTTCAGCAATGACTAGGGGTGATTAACAGATTTGTAAATATATAGTGGGGTATAGAAAAGAATCAACCCCCTTTAAAATAATCACATTTTGTTGCTTTTCAGCCTGAAATGAAGACGGACACAGTTTTTGTTTTATACAGCTGTATTTACTCAGTGCAACTTATAACATCCAAGTGAAAGATATAACACCAACATGTCAGAAAAAAATAAAAATAAATAAAAATACAGAATCACTGAATTGGGAAAAGGATCACCACCTCCTAAAAATGACTTGTAAACTCAACAAGGTGTATCTAATCACCTTCTCAATGGCACACAAAGCCATTTGACGTCAGCTGTGGTCATTTTGAGTAGCTTAGCATGAAAAGAGCTTTCCTGGAGCATTTTGTAGTGCAACTGAAGCAAACAATCAACTATAGGTGGCAAGGCACTGTCAAGAGATCTCTGGGGTAAAGTTGTGGACAGGCACAAGTCAGGAGATGGATACAAAAAAATTCAAAGGCTTTATCAATGCCTAGAAGCACAGTGAAGTCTATTATTAAGAAGTAGAAAGTATTTGGTACAACACAGACCCTCCCTGGATCAGGACGTCGCTCCAAACTGGATGAAAGAGCCAGGAGGAAACTGGTCAGAGAGGCTACCAAGAGGCCTACAGCAACTCTGAAGCAGTTGCAGGAATCTATGTCAAAGAGTGGTCATTGTGTGCGTGTGACAACAATATCACAAATTCTCCACAAATGTGGCTTGTATGGGAGGGTTGCAAGAAAAAAGCCACTCCTCAAGAAAGGCCACATGAAAAAAGGTGTTATGGTCAGATGAGATAAAAATGTAATTATTTGGCCTCAACACCAAACGATATGTCTGGCGGAAATCCAATACAGCTCACCATCCAAATAACACCATTCCTACAGTAAAGCATGGAGGTGGTAATATCCTGTTATGGGGGTGTTTCTCTGCAGCAGGGACTGGAGCACTTGTCAGGATAGAAGGAAAATGAATGGGGTAAAATACCGTCAAATTCTTGAGGAAAATCTGCTGCCCTCTGCCAAAAAGTTGTCAATGGGAAGAAGGTTTACCTTCCAACATGACAATGACCCAAAGCACACAACAAAACTGACCACACAGTGGTTGAAGGAGAAAAAGGTGAATGTCCTTGCATGGCCTAGTCAGAGCCCAGACTTAAACCCCATTGAAAATCTGTGGAATGACTTGAAGACTGCAGTCCACAAACGGTCACCATCAAATTTAACTGAACTTGAGCAGTTCTGCAAAGAAGAGTGGGCAAATATTGCAAAGTCTAAATGTGCAAAGTTAGTAGAGACATATCCCCACAGACTAAAGGCTGAAATAAAATAAAAAAAAAGCCAAATTAAAGCAAGGGGGGTGATCCTTTTTCCAACTCTGTGATTCTGTTTTTTTTCCTGACATGTTGGTGTTATATCTTTCACTTTGGATGTTATAAGTTGCATTGAGTAAATACAGCTGGATAAAACTCTGTCCGTCTTCATTTCAGGCTGAAAAGCAACAAAATATAATTATTTTAAAGGGGGGTGATACTTTCTATACCCACTGTAATTTTAGAAATGGTTTATGTGCGAGTTGTTTAATATGGAAATGCATGCTATATACAGCCAATTCAAGACAGCTGAAAGTCTGTAAATTTTTACAATAAACCTAATTTGTAATGGGGGTTGAATAATTTTGATTGCAAGTGTATGTCACTGCAGGAATGGTGTTGAGGTATGACCTGCGTTTGCACCAAACACTATAAATTATTACACTATAGGAATTAATTTTGTGATTACAATGTTAGATATTGAATATTTTGGAAAATCCTGAAATAAAAAACTATGTATACTGATGCAAACATTGTTTTGTAGCAACTATTAAATATGGCAGTATAATAGCTTAAACAATTCTCAGCCAAAACATATTTTCAGGGGTCCAGTTTTAACACAGTTCAGGTTTAGGTGACTTGTGGGGACACAGTTCTAACTAAACATATCTATTCGCCTATCACAAGACTCTCACACACATCTGACTAAAAACCTGCTTTGTGGGGACTCCGTATAGAAGCTATAAACAGACAAGATAAAAAAAACAAAGGACAGTGTTTTGGTACTTCAAATAGCCTTCATCTTCTGTCTACATTACCTTATCTCGCATAACTACATGATAAGTGCCTGTAGTGAGCAGGAAAGTTATAGAACATCTCTATTTTATTTTGCTCAGTTTGGTCAGTGTTTCTACATACCTGCGTGTTCCTGATTAAGAAAATACCGTGTTTTATCCGTGCATGCTAATAACTCTGCTGAGTAAAACCTGTCCTACAGACAGATCACAGCTCAGCTGCAGTGTTTATAGCGCGCGCCCTTTAAACAGCTGTTCTAGTTCCAGCGGCGCGTCACAACACCGACACGCGCTTTAAACATAATACAGATACTACAAAACTAATGACTAATGAGCTGTGCTTGGCCAAGACTACTGTCCACGATTTTACAGGCTTTAAACTCAACCCGTCGCTCAGATCGATAACTATTTATAGATTTCTTCAGAAACCTGAAGTTGCTATTTATCATCTAACTGTCCGATTACGTGGTGAAGGTAGTTAAATAAATCTGTATAACACTAAACATTCACATGACATGCCAACTACCGAAGCCAATGTAATATATTAGCTTCATTTTATTAACTTATTGGACTTACTAATATGCTAGATTGGTTAAGGTGTAGGCTATGTCAGCTGGCTAGTGAAGTCCGCTAGCATAACAATCACTTTACTATTGCGATTAAATTATAAATAACCTTTTAAAACAGGAAAAAATAAAATTACAAACTCGTAAATATGAACAGAAAACTTACCTTTCGTTTTATTTGGTCTTGTAGAAGCAGTGAAATCTCTCATTAGGGCTACAGAAAGCAGCTGGTGTAGTTAGCCAGTGACTTGGGGCAGATGGGTATTGTAGTCCATTTCCTACACCTGGTGGTGTTGACGAATCATAAGTGCAGTCAAAAAAAACTACACTCCTCCATAACCCGATTTAGGGATTTCATTTCACCGTTTTAAGATGTTTTAAAAGGTGTAATTTAACACACAATGCGCAAATTTATAGACTGAAATTTGAATGACTATTAAGAACATATAATGAATTAGAAAAAAAATTTACACCGATTTTACCGGTATTATACCTTGGGCTAACTGAGTTTAAAAGTAAGAAATGTACAAACGTTTATATTAGACAAGTCTTCAACAATGTCATGTTTCCCTACAGGTCTGTAAGAAATAATCTGGATCTTTTCTTTGACAAACAAATGCTTAAACATATTAGATCTTCATACTTAAAATTTCCAGTTCACCCCAAAATTAAAGAAACTAACTTTAAACTTTTATTTGATATCTACCCTTCTGGAGAGTTTCTAAGGGTTAGATTTAATTGTGAAATGGTATTATGTAAATTTTGTAATGCATCTCCAGATATTACAGAGCATATTTTTTTTTTTTTGCTTGTAAATATTCTAGTATCTTCTGGAACAAAGTGCAGTTATGGTTAAAAGAGAGAAATGTGGTTGAATTGATCCTGTCCTTTATAGATATTAAGTATGGAAACTATGAAGAAGGTGGTAAAAAAAAAAAGGTTTGTTAATCAGTGTTTTACTTCTGTTAGCGAAGAACTTAATTCTTAAATACTATAAACATGGGGGGTGATTTAAAAAAAAAAAATCTACATTTGTGAATGATTTCAGACAATACTCAAAAACTTTGTCAAAAATAAAAAAGCTGGAATCTTGTTAGATTTATTTGATAAATATAATTTATGTTAGACTCCAGTTCCCAGAACTCTCTGCGGCCTACGAACATGGCCGCCGCCAATCTACACGCACACACACCGCACTACACATCCCAGCAGGCTCGGCGGCCTACAGATATGACCGCCAGGAACTACAATACCCAGAACACTCCTTCACTCCCATGCTCAGTCACTCACCTTCTGATTGCACACCTGTTCTTAATTGACTAGTTTGTCCACTAACACATTATTTAAGTTCTTTAGTTTGTCGCGCTCATCATGAAGTATTCGTTTAACTCACGTTATTCCACGATACCGAGCAACTCTACCTTGACTGACGACCTGGTTTGGATCAAAGCTAAGTATTTTTTGGATTCCGGATTTTTGCCTAACCCCCTCTAAGACTGTTTTTGGTATTTTGAACTTTATCGCTCGTTTCCTGGTTTTTGTACTTTGCCTAGCCCTTGATAACTCTGACTGCTGGTATTTTGTGACCCTTTGCCTGTTGTTTTTGAACTGCCTAAGCCCTGTGTTTGTTCTGATTTACTTTCTGTTTGTGTTCTTAATAAAGTGATGGATTTTGCACCGCAACTGCATCCAGACGTACTTTGGTGTTGTAACAATTTATTATAATGCCTTATTTTATCCCCTGTATTTAATCTATATTTACTAATATAGATGGGTTAAAGAATGAATTTTTTTTTTTTTTTTTTTTTTGTATTTTGAGTAAGTCTAAGCCCCTCTTGTCCTGCTGCTGTCCTTGAATGTAAATTGTATGCCAATTTGTTCTGTAAACTGTAATTTTTTGTTATACTCCAAATAAAAAAATAAAATGAAATAAGTAAATAAAAAAAACTGATGTCATCACTATCAGAAATATCTTACACTGATGATGTCATCACTCTTAGAAATGTCAGACATGTTTGGACTCGTATAACAATCCCCTACAGATTATGTCGAATTTTTTGCCCAAAAAAAAACAGTAAGGGGTTAGCCTTTGTGTTTTGGGGTTTTTTAGCGAAAAATTCGACATTCTCTGATTTTCACCAAATTCACACCATGCATTAGGGAGGTGGAGACTAACACAGAGCCGCACTTAGTTTCATCCTGTCATGCTCCAGAGCCGAGATCTGAGCCTCTTGTTCCCAACATATTACACTATTACTATTACAACATGTACACAAATTTAAATTTTATTGGTCACATACACAACTATACACAGTACGACATGCAGTGAAATGCTTTTTTTTTCGACTGTTTGTGACATAAAAATGGAATTTACATAAACCAGAATTCACTTCTGTACAGGTAAGAAAGGAAAAATATTTTTTAAAATGTGATATACAGGTGCATCTCAATAAATTAGAATGTCGTGGAAAAGTTCGTTTATTTCAGTAATTCAACTCAAATTGTGAAACTCGTGTATTAAATAAATTCAATGCCACAGACTGAAGTAGTTTAAGTCTTTAGTTCTTTTAATTGTGATGATTTTGGCTCACATTTAACAAAAACCCACCAATTCACTATCTCAACAAATTAGAATATGGTGACATGCCAATCAGCTAATCAACTCAAAACACTTGCAAAGGTTTCCTGAGCCTTCAAAATGGTCTCTCAGTTTGGTTCACTAGGTAAGCCACAAACATTCATTGCCAAAGAAGCTGGCTGTTCACAGAGTGCTGTATCCAAGCATGTTAACAGAAAGTTGAGTGGAAGGAAAAAGTGTGGAAGAAAAAGATGCACAACCAACCGAGAGAACCGCAGCCTTATGAGGATTGTCAAGCAAAATCGATTCAAGAATTTGAGTGAACTTCACAAGGAATGGACTGAGGCTGGGGTCAAGGCATCAAGAGCCACCACACACAGACGTGCCAAGGAATTTGGCTACAGTTGTCGTATTCCTCTTGTTAAGCCACTCCTGAACCACAGACAACGTCAGAGGCGTCTTACGTGGGCTAACGAGAAGAAGAACTGGACTGTTGACCAGTGGTCCAATATCCTCTTTTCAGATGGGAGCAAGTTTTGTATTTCATTTGGAAACCAAGGTTCTAGAGTCTGGAGGAAGGGTGGAGAAGCTCATAGCCCAAGTTGCTTGAAGTCCAGTGTTCAGTTTCCACAGTCTGTGATGATTTGGGGTGCAATGTCATCTGCTGGTGTTGGTCCACTGTGTTTTTTGAAAACCAAAGTCACTGCACCCATTTACCAAGAAATTTTGGAGCACTTCATGCTTCCTTCAGCTGACCAGCATTTTGAAGATGCTGATTTCATTTTCCAGCAGGATTTGGCACCTGCCCACTCTGCCAAAAGCACCAAAAGTTGGTTAAATGACCATGGTGTTGGTGTGCTTGACTGGCCAGCAAACTCACCAGACCTGAACCCCATAGAGAATCTATGGGGTATTGTCAAGAGGAAACTGAGAAACAAGAGACCAAAAAATGCAGATGAGCTGAAGGCCACTGTCAAAGAAACCTGGGCTTCCATACCACCTCAGCAGTGCCACAAACTGATCACCTCCATGCCCCGCCGAATTGAGGCAGCAATTAAAGCAAAAGGAGCCCCTACCAAGTATTGAGTACATGTACAGTAAATGAACATACTTTCCAGAAGGCCAACAATTCACTAAAAATGTTTTTTTTATTGGTCTTATGAAGTATTCTAATTTGTTGAGATAGTGAATTGGTGGGTTTTTGTTAAATGTGAGCCAAAATCATCACAATTAAAAGAACCAAAGACTTAAACTACTTCAGTCTGTGTGCATTGAATTTATTTAATACACGAGTTTCACAATTTGAGTTGAATTACTGAAATAAACGAACTTTTCCACGACATTCTAATTTATTGAGATGTACCTGTATATGATACAAAGATCGGTGGCAGAAACGGTACAACTGTATTTTGAATAAGGTGCAGCTATGTGCAGTGGTTTG
Source organism: Cranoglanis bouderius (assembly GCA_023630585.1). Taxonomy (NCBI): domain Eukaryota; kingdom Metazoa; phylum Chordata; class Actinopteri; order Siluriformes; family Cranoglanididae; genus Cranoglanis; species Cranoglanis bouderius. The sequence continues at coordinate 20,105,811 of CM042554.1, forward strand.
TGTAATATATGCCATGCAACATCAGGCTCTAGTCCTATGTGTTGTCCTGGTTGAGGGCCCTAATGGCCCTCATGGGCCCTAATGGGAAGAAGCTCCTCCTCATTCTCTCCACTTGCTGTAGATGGACTGCAGGTCAGGCACCTCAGTGCAGATGTTGCTCTCAGCTGAATGCACCGCCCTCTGGAGAGCTGCCTATCCTGCTTGGTGCGGTTCCCAAACCCGGCTGTGATGCTTCCCATCAGGATGCTCTCGACGGTACAGGTGTAAAAGTTCCTTAGCACCTTAAAAGGCAGTTTACAGTCCCTTAAGCATCTAACGTGGTAAAGATGCTGACTGGCCTTCTTCACCAGGGTGTTAATGTGGCAGGACCATGACACGTCCTGGTGATATGAACACCAAGGTATGGGGAACTGCCCACTCTCTCCAATGGGACCCCATTAATCTTAACGGAGTGGTGGCTCCTCTGCAGCCTCCTCACGCCTGCCGACGTCTGTAACACACACACACACACACACACACACACACACATGTATTTCTGTGTTACAGCTTTCTAAAGTAACAGCTCATTCACAGGCACTTGCACAGCAAATGCTGCACATAAATGGATTTTAAAAAACTTTGATATGTTGAGATGTTTATGTAACGTGTATGGAAGGAGTCTCCAGTGTCAGAGCTTTGTAACAGTCAGAGGTAAAGCTGTGACTTTAAGTTTTCTGACATCATCAGGACATCTTCGTTGAGGTTTCTTGGTTTCTGTGGGTTTTTTTTGTCTTATTAACTTGGGGAGAGAGAGAGAGACTGTTTTTATCAGAATTTTATCAATAACCTCCCAGAGATATCAACTATAATTCGATCACCGTCTGATCCCATAGAACTTGATCAGGTGACTGAATGCTTAGAGTCAATGTTCTGCTACATGTTAGATAAGGTAGCTCCATTTAAAAGAAAAATAATTAGAGAGAAAAAGCTAGCACCCTGGTATAATGATCACACACGCACCTTAAAACAGATGACTCAACAATTAGAACGTAAATGGCGTCAAACCAAATTGGTAGCATTTCAAACAGCACGGAAGGAGAGCCTCCTGAACTATAGGAAATCTCTTAGTGCTGCTAGATCAGCCTATCTCTCTACCTTAACTGAAGATAACAAAAATAATCCTAGATTCTTATTTAATACTATAGCAAAATTAACTAGGAATAAAACCACCACAGAAACAGGCACACAATCATTATATAGCAGCGATGATGTCATGAGTTTTTTTTGTTGGCAAAATTGAAAATATTAGACAAGAAATTCAGGCTATTAATTTAAAACCAGACAGTCTAACTAACCCTGTAGACAATAATATAGCAATATCAGATCAACGATTAGAGTGCTTTACTCCCCTTAGAGAGACTGAACTAATTTCATTCATTTCTTCTTCAAAATCATCAACTTGTATACTAGATCCCTTACCTACATGAGAAAGTGAGTGGTAAGGTTTACACACCTGTAGGAAATGAGATTAATGAGTGTTCTGTGTTGCAGTGAGGGGAAGAAGAGAAAAAGAGGAGAGACACACGCCTAGAGAGAGAGATGCACATGCATTTTGTGTTCAGTTTGTGTGTTTTAAGTTTTCTTTCAGTTTCGTTTATCATTAAACTTAATGTTTATGATCAGCCGGTTCCCGCCTCCTCCTTGCCCGACTTTAAATTGTTACACTGGTGCCGAAACCCGGGAAGGAGGAGGGACGCGCTGTCAGAGAGCTCTCGCCGCTGTGGGAGGATCGCGACACCGAGGAGGCGGTGGTGCTGGAGCCGTTGCCGAGGAGGACGAAGGAGTCGCTGCTGTCTGCCGGGATGTGGAGGAACCGCTGCCGTCCGCCTGAAAGGGGAGGAGCGGTTGCCGTCCAGGAGATGGAGGACCCGCTGCTGTCCGCCAGGGAAGCAGAGATGTGGCTGCCATCCGCCTGGAAAGGGGAGGAGCCGTAGGCGTCCGTAGGGGAGGAGCCACAGCCGCCCGCTCGGAAGTCCAGTGCCATCGCCCGGCGTCATGGGGGGTCGCTTCCCAGCTGGCTGAGAACCGGAGGACAGCATATCTGGGGACCGGAGTGTTTTTCCCCCTCTCTCTCTCTCTCTCTCTCTCTCTCTCTCTCTCTCTCTCTCTCTCTCTCTCTCTCTGGCACTTCCAGCTGCTTCTTTATCTCTCTCTCCCACTGACTAGACAGATCAGTGCCAGGTTTGCGTGCTCACAGCCTGGCCATGCCCTTCTCCTTGCCACACTCCTCTGCCGCCAGATTCAGGCCTCCGGCCTGACGTACACCCCCTCCCACCCTTTCGGGAGGGCGGTGCTGCCACTCAACCTGCGAGCGAGAGGAGAGACGAGGTGGAGGAAGAGCGGAGAGAGAAGAAGGAAGCTGGAGAGCGAGCCAGGGAGAAAGAGAGGAGAGAGAGGGGCCTTCAACCAGCAAGAATGAAATTCAGTACATTTTGGACCTGAGAGCAAAACTCCATACATTAAGTCACATAACTCAGGAGAATTTGCTACAGGCACAAGAACGTCAATCCCGGCTGTATAACAGGGGTGCACGGCTACGCGAGTTCACACCCGGAGATAAAGTGCTCGTGTTACTACCCAGGTCGAGCTCCAAATTACTCGCCAAGTGGCAAGGACCCTTTGAGGTCACACGGCGAGTCGGGGATGTCGACTATGAGGTAAGGCGAATGGATAGAGGTGGGGCGCGGCAGATTTATCATCTCAACCTGCTAAAACTATGGAGGGAGATGGCATCTGTAGCATTGGCGATGGTAGTTCCTGAAAGGAAGGAGCTAGGACCAGAGGTAGATGCAAAATTGGCGAGTCAATCCCTCCCCGGTGCCGTGCAGGGACCACCTCTCCCCAGCCCAAATTACAGACATTAAAAACCTGCAAGCAGAGTTTTCTGACATGTTCTCGCCTCTCCCCGGTTGCATTAACCTCATAGAGCACCACATTGAGACAGCCCCAGGGGTGGTGGTTCGCAGCCGCCCCTATCGGCTCCCCGAACACAAAAAAAATGTTGTTCGGGATGAACTTAAGGCCATGCTCAAAATGGGAGTAATCGAGGAGTCCCACGGTGACTGGAGCAGCCCGGTGGTCTTGGTCCCCAAGGCCGACGGGACGGTCCGGTTTTGTGTGGACTTTAGAAAAGTCAACGCAGTGTCTAAATTTGACGCATATCCAATGCCTCCCATTGACGAGCTGCTCGATTGGTTGGGTGAGGCTCGCTTTTATTCGACACTGGATTTGACAAAGGGATATTGGCAGATCCCCTTGACTCCAATGTCCCGGGAAAAAACGCCCTTTTCCACCCCGTTTGGCTTACACCAATTCGTGACCCTTCCTTTTGGGCTATTCGGGGCTCCCGCGACGTTCCAGCGGCTCATGGACCGAATACGCCGTCCACACACTACATATGCCATTGCCTATTTAGACGACATTATTATATACAGTAATGACTGGCAGCGACACATGCAGCACTTAAGGGCGGTGCTGAGGTCGCTGAGGCATGCGGGACTCACAGCCCGCATTGGATGGGCACATCTGCGCCATGGACAGGTGCGTCCCCAAATTGATAAGACAGCAGCGATTGCGACCTGCCCCAGGACCAAGACCAAAAAGGAGGTGAGACGGTTCCTGGGGTTGACTGGCTATTATCGTAGGTTTGTGCCTAATTATTCGGACATCACCAGCCCGCTGACTGATCTCACTAAAGGGGGGCACCAGACCCGGTCCAGTGGACGGAGCCATGCCAACAGGCTTTCACTCAGGTAAAAGCTGCACTGTGTGGCAGACCACTTTTACATTCTCCTGACTTCTCACTCCCTTTTGTTTTGCAGACAGATGTGTTGGACGGGGGGCTGGGGGCCGTGCTGTCCCAAATGGTGGAGGGGGTGGAGCGCCCCCTGCTGTACATCAGCCGCAAGCTCTTGGTACGGGAAACAAAGTGCAGCACAATTGAGAAAGAGTGCCTGGCCATCAAGTGGGCGGTCCTCACCCTCCGCTACTATCTGCTGGGGCGGGCTTTCACCCTCTGTTCAGATCACGCCCCACTCCAGTGGCTCCACCGCATGAAAGATGCCAACGTATGGATCACTCGTTGGTACCTGGCACTTCAGCCTTTTAAGTTCGAGGTGATCCACAGACCGGAGGCGCAGATGGCTGTGGCGGACTTCCTCTCTCGGCAAGGGGGGGGAAGTCGGCGGCAGGCCGAATGGCTCCCCGGCCTGAGTCGGGCGGTGGGGGTATGTGGAGGCGGGGGCGTGGTCAAGCACCGGTTTGTGAATGGAGGGCGGAGCCAGAGAAAGTGAGTGGTAAGGTTTACACACCTGTAGGAAATGAGACTAACGAGTGTTCTGTGTTGCAGTGAGGGGAAGAAGAGAAAAAGAGGAGAGACACGCGCCGCGATAGAGAGAGAGAGAGAGAGATGCACATGCATTTTGTGTTCAGTTTGTGTGTTTTATGTTTTCTTTCAGTTACGTTTATTATTAAACTTTATGTTTACGATCAGCCGGTTCCCGCCTCCTCCTTGCCCTAATTTAAATTGTTACAGTAATATTACTAGGATAGCCTTCTTTCACCTCAGAAATATTGCTAAGATAAGAAATATATTGTCACTACATGATGCAGAAAAATTAGTCCATGCTTTCGTCACCTCTAGGTTGGACTATTGTAATGCCTTACTGTCTGGATGTTCCAGTAGGAGCATAAACAAACTCCAGTTAGTCCAGAATGCAGCTGCAAGAGTCCTTACTCGAACTAGAATATATGACCACATCACCCCTATTTTATTCACACTGCATTGGCTCCCAGTGAAATTTCGCATTGATTATAAAATACTACTATTGACTAAAGCGCTAAATGGCTTCGCGCCACAGTACCTAAGCGAACTTTTGGTCTTTTATGATTCGCCACACCTACTTCGATCAAAAGGTGCAGGCTATCTGTCGGTACCTCGAATAGTGAAGGCTACAGCAGGGGGAAGAGCTTTCTCTTACAAAGCCCCACAGTTATGGAACAGCCTTCCAATTAGTGTTCGGGACTCAGACACAGTCTCAGTGTTTAAGTCCAGGCTGAAAACATATTTGTTTAATCAAGCCTTTCGTGAATAGTTTTTTTTTCTCCTTAGGTAAAGGAGCAGATCTAGAGGTCTCACGGGCATAGTGTGTTGTGGTGAACTGGGATGTCTGGATGCTGTCACCCCCCCACCTTCAGGCGTCCACCAAGGTTTGTTAGTGCTGGGGTGGCTGGCCGCCTTATGTCCCAGGGAGCCCTCATGTCTGTGTTACCTTCTGGCTCTGCCTTATAGTTATGCTGTCATAGCTAGTCTTGCCAGAGTCCCTACTTTCACTCACGCAAAGTACACTGTCCTTAACCAGTACGGAACAATAAGCATACCTAATGATCTCTCTCTCACTCTCTCTCCCTCTCTCTCACTCTCTCTCTCTCTCTCTCTCCCTCTCCCCTTCTGTCGAGCTTCACATGATACTCCTGAGATGCCAGTGATCCCTACCCCTTCTGATCTCTGGACCTGCCCAATCCATCCTGATGCCCCACTTCTGGTTGGAGATCTCATCGATTGGATGTCACATGCTGCTGCTGAGGATGGCCCCACACGGTGCAGCCTAAAGTTCACTGAGATTACAGTGGTGAAGTTCAACAAAACAGACTTCATATAAAAACTGTAATGAATTTTTCATGGTCTCACAACTGCTATTTGACCGTGTTGTACTGGTACATTTATAAAAGAGATTTATTTATTTATAATTGCACTATCCGGTGTTACCCAGATGAGGATGGGTTCCCTTTTGAGTCTGGTTACTCTCAAGGTTTCTTCTTTATATCATCTCAGGGAGTTTTTCCTTGCCACCGTCGCCTCTGGCTTGCTCATTAGGAATAAATTCATAAATTTAAAATCTATGTCCTGAATTTATATACTTCTGTAAAGCTGCTTTGGGACAATGTCCATTGTTAAAAGCGCTATACAAATAAAACTGAACTTGAACTTCAACTTCAACTTATAGCTGCTATAACGTAAGTGAACTTCGACTCTATACATTCTATACACGGTTCAGACACACTGAAGTGCTCAGATCTCAGCTCTGGAGCGTGACAGGATGAAGCTAAGTGCAGCTCTGTGTTAGTCTCCACCTCCCTAATGCATGGTGTGAATTTAGTGAAAATCAGAGAATGTCGAATTTTTCGCCAAAAAACCCAAAACACAAAGGCCCTAACCCTAACCCTTACTGTTTTTTTGGGCGAAAAATTCGACATTCTCTGATTTTCACCAAATTCACATCATGCATTGGGGAGGTGGAGACTAACACAGAGCTGCACTTAGCTTCATCCTGTCACGCTCCAGAGCCGAGATCTGAGCCTCTTGTTTCCAACAAATTACACTCAGTAACATATGCAGGTTTGTGACTCACAAACAGAACTGTGTTAAATTTATTAATTTTATTTAATCTGTTTCAGCAGTGATGCGGGTTTATAATAATTTGCATATTATACTTGCATTCTATTTAACCCTGTGTGTGTGTGTGTGTGTGTGTGTGTGTGTGTGTGTGTGTGTGTGTGTATTGGTGTTTGTGGGTCTGTAGATTCCACATAAGTCTGACTCAATTTAGTAGCTGATCATCCTTCCTGTGGATCTCACTCACTATAACACACACACACACACACACACACACACACACACACACACACACACGGGTAATTATTTATTATGTAGCTGCTAATGATTGTTAAACACAGCTGTGTGACTCTTTTCATGGCTAATGCAGGCTGCGTTCCAAACTGCTATCAGAAACGTCCCACACTGATGATGTCATCACTGTCAGAAACGTCCCAACACTGATGATGTAATCACTGTCAGAAACGTCCCACACTGATGATGTCATCACTGTCAGAAACGTCCCAACACTGATTTTTTTAAATTTATTTATTCTTTTTTATGAATTGTGCACAGTTTAATGTAATGTTTTAGTTTCTCCTTCATCTCTTCACACTCGGTCAGGAGGACGCTGTGAGCCTGCTGCTGTTCGCTCCTCTTCATGCTGTTTTAACGTCTTCTTCATCTCTTCACACTCAGACAGGAGGACACTGTGAGCCTGTCGCTCTCGCTCACACTCATTCGTTAGCTCGTCACACTCAATCTGAGTCTGACAGAGCAGTTCCCCCATCTCCTGCACTGATGCACGCAATGTGTTCACCTGGTGCATCAGCTCTGTCTTCTCTTCCTGAAGCTGAGTGATGGACTCCAGAGCCTTCTGATGTTTCTGCTCCGCGTCAGCCAGGGACGCCTTCAGTAACTCCTCTTTTTTTTGAAGGAGATGCCTCCTTCATATCATCATATTTGACCAGCAGGATGCTGTGAGCCTCCTGCTTTTGCTCACACTCCTGCATTACCTCGTCACACTCAATGTGAGTCTGACAGAGGAGTTCCCCCATCTCCTGCACTGATGCACACAGTGTGTTCACCTGGTGCATCAGCTCTCTCTTCTCTTCCTGAAGCTGAGTGATGGACTCCAAAGCCTTCTGATGTTTCTGCTCAGAATCAGCCAGGGACACCTCATACTCTCTGTGTGCCTTGCAGAGCAGTCCCTCCAACTCCCTTACTCTGTCTTCCAGCTGAGCATTGGATGCCTCAAGTTTCTGATTTTTCTCCTCAGCCACAGACAGAGAATCCTTTAAATCCTCAATGGAGATTTCACTTGATGCCGCGATGTAAGTGCTCCTACTCGCAGAAACACCATTAAGTGAAGCCAAACTTGCCCCAGAGAGAGGCGATGCAGGTCTAGACACCTCAGGAGTGCTGCAGCAAGCACGAGGACATGCTGTGGGAGGAGACTCAGGACGTTCCATGGCCTGGTCCTGAGGAGTCTCCTTGGGTTGGACCAGAGCCGGATCCATGGCCTGGTCCTGATGAATATCCGTGGCTAGATCCTTGTGGAGATTCGTGGCCTGGTCCAGAACAGGTTCCAGGGCCTGGTCCTGATCGACTTCCGTGGCTAGATCCTTGTGGAGATTCGTGGCCTGGTCCAGAACAGGTTCCAAGGCCTGGTACTGCACTGGGTCGTCAGTCACAGTTGTTCTCTTCTTCCCATCGCCACACTTGTTACTGTAATAATAATGTCCAACACTGATGATGTAATCACTGTCAGAAACGTCCCACACTGATGATGTCATCACTATCACTATCAGAAACACCCCACACTAACGATGTCAATGAGCTTCCACTCTATACATTCTATACACAGTTCAGACACACTGAAGTGCTCAGATCTTGACTCTGGAGCGTGACAGGATGAAACTTAGTGCAGCTCTGTGTTAGTCTCCACCTCCGTAATGCATGGTGTGAATTTAGTGAAAATCAGAGAACGTCAAATTTTTCGCCAAAAAACCCAAAACACAAAGGCTAACCCCTTACTGTTTTTTTGGGCGAAGAATTCGACATTCTCTGATTTTCACCAAATTCACACCATGCATTAGGGAGGTGGAGACTAACACAGAGCTGCACTTAGCTTCATCCTGTCACGCTCCAGAGCCGAGATCTGAGCCTCTTGTTCCCAACATATTACACTATTACTATTACAACATATACACAAATTTAAATTTAAGTTTTATTGGTCACATACACAACTATACACAGTACGACGTGCAGTGAAATGCTTTTTTTGACTGTCTGTGACATAAAAATGGAATTAACATAAACCAGAATTCACTTCTGTACAGGTAAGAAAGGAAAAATATTTTTTAAAATGTGATATATATGATACAAAGATCGGTGGCAGAAACAGTACAACTGTATTTTGAACAAGGTGCAGATATGTGCAGTGGTTTGTGTAATATATGCCATGCAACATCAGGCTCTAGTCCTATGTGTTGTCCTGGTTGAGGGCCCTAGAGTTAAACATATGATCACAAAACTGAGCAGCTACACATCAAAATTCAGAAAATGCACACTCTTCCAGGGTTCAGTACATTCTTTCAGAAATATTCTCATCTGTCTCATTGTCTGTTGTTCTCAGCCACACCTTTTTGTCCATCCACTGGCTCCGCCCCCTCATCCATTTCATTGTTCTGTGGAGGTTTATTTGGGTGAGAAGACGATTGAGGGATTTGCACAGCAGACGCTGCATATAAATGGATTAAACAAAGTTTGATATGTTGAGGGGACATTTATTTAACATGTATGGAAGGAGTCTCCAGTGTCAGCGCTTTGTAACAGTGTAACAGTGAGCTTCTACGCTATACATTTTATACCCTGGTTGCTAATGATTGTTAAACAGCCATAGAAACAAAGAAACTGATCAATTATGGACATCGGTGCTCATTATAACATCATTACAAGCCTGAAGCTGATAGATGATAAACATACATACAGTAATAATTGTTTTTTATGTTTAATAAGAGGAGATCACCGCTAGAGGCTTCACTGCAGTGTATCTGCTTTTATATAGTAAATGAAAAGGCTGTGTTGCATTGTGGGATGCAGTAGATCATAACCACCACTCTGTCTTTTCAATAACACTCATAATACATTGTACATTACACTGGTTTGGGAATATTTAGAATAGGCAGTGTGTGTAACAGAGACTGTGTTGATGAAGTTTTCAGGATCAGTATCAGACTGATATCAGGATAAAATACTGGATTGGATATCGAAGGGAGAAAAGAAGAAATCTGATCTGATTACCGGATAAATTGTGAAACTTGCACATTGTAACTATTTCCCTCTGACATTAATAAAGTGAGCTGTCTGTCTGTCTGTCTGTCTGTCTAAATACACTGATGGAATGTTGGAGAATCTGTGCCCTGAAGTTGATTCCTGATCATTTTCTTTGAGTTTTTATGATGTGTGTATTTCTGTGGTTGAACAGAGATCTTACACTATAAACACAATGTTACACACACACACACACACACACACACACACACACACACACACACACACACATTTCTGCATCTGCTTTTTAATTGCATAGATTGTAACATAACACCCCCCCTCCCCCCCCCCCCCCCCAAATAATATGTATATATAGTAGAATACATGTGTGTGAATGAGAGGGATCCAAGTGGAACAGTGAGGTTACAGGGAGAAGAGGCAAATAAGGTGCAGGATTTTAAGTACTTAGGGTCAACAGTCCAGAGCAACGGGGAGTGTGGAAAAGAGGTGAAGAAGCGTGTGCAGGCAGGTTGGAATGGGTGGAGAAAAGTGTCAGGTCTGTTGTGTGATAAAAGAGTACCAGCAAGAATGAAAGGAAAGGTGTACAGGACAGTAGTGAGACCAGCGATGTTGTATGGTTTGGAGACAGTTGCACTGAGGAAAAGACAGGAGGAAGAGTTAGAGGTAGCAGAGCTGAAGATGTTGAGGTTCTCTTTGGGAGTGACGAGGATGGATAGGATCAGGAATGAGTACATCAGAGGGACAGCACATATGAGATGTTTTGGAGACAAAGTTAGAGAGGCCAGGTTGAGATGGTTTGGACATGTTCAGAGGAGGGAGAGTGAATATATCGGTAAAAGGATGCTGAGGTTAGAGCTGCCAGGCAGGAGGCCGAGAGGAAGATCAAAGAGGAGGTTTATGGATGTAGTGAAGGAGGACATGAAGATAGTCGGTCTGAGAGAAGAGGATGCAGGGGATAGGGTTAGATGGAGGCAGATGATTCGCTGTGGTGACCCCTGAAGGGAACAGTCAAAAGGAAAAGAAGAAGTATAGTACATAATATTTAATCATTTACATGTATATATAAATATATAATACACATATTATATGTATATATGTATGTGTGTGTATAATGTTTATAATGTAAATTCACACTATCACACACTACTGACCCACACTGTACCGCTGCCTTCTCACTGTCCCACTCTGATGATGTCATCATTATCAGAAATATCTTACACTCATGATGTCATCACTATTAGAAATGTCAGACATGTTTGGACTCGTATAACAATCCGCTACAGATGTTATCTCACTTTTGTACAATTCATTTATTTATTTCTCTTTTCTTCTACTTTTGTTCTGTATTTTACTGATGTGATCGTGGCCTCAGTCTGTTATGCAAAAGAGTTCATGAATAAGTTGCCAGTTTTGTTGTATTGTAAATACTGAATCATCCAATAAAAGAAGAAAACACTATTAGAAATGTCCCCCAATGATGATGTCAGCACTATCACTATCAGAAACGCCCCACACTAATGATGTCAGTGAGCTTCCACTCTATACATTCTATACACAGTTCAGACACACTGAAGTGCTCAGATCTCGGCTCTGGAGCGTGACAGGATGAAGCTAAGTGCGGCTCTGTGTTAGTCTCCACCTCCCTAATGCATGGTGTGAATTTGGTGAAAATCAGAGAATGTCGAATTCTTCGCCCAAAAAAACAGTAAGGGGTTAGCCTTTGTGTTTTGGGTTTTTTGGCGAAAAATTCAACGTTCTCTGATTTTCACCAAATTCACACCATGCATTAGGGAGGTGGAGACTAACACAGAGCTGCACTTAGCTTCATCCTGTCACGCTCCAGAGCCGAGATCTGAGCCTCTTGTTCCCAACATATTACACTATTACTATTACAACATGTACACAAATTTAAATTTAAATTTTATTGGTCACATACACAACTATACACAGTACGACGAATTTACATAAACCAGAATTCACTTCTGTACAGGTAAGAAAGGAAAAATATTTTTTAAAATGTGATATATATGATACAAAGATCGGTGGCAGAAACAGTACAACTGTATTTTGAATAAGGTGCAGCTATGTGCAGTGGTTTGTGTAATATATGCCGTGCAACATCAGGCTCTAGTCCTGTGTGTTGTCCTGGTTGAGGGCCCTAATGGCCTGTGGGAAGAAGCTCCTCCTCATTCTCTCCACTTGCTGTAGATGGACTGCAGGTCAGGCACCTCAATGCAGATGTTGCTCTCAGCTGAATGCACCGCCCTCTGGAGAGCCGCCTATCCTGCTTGGTGCGGTTCCCAAACCTGGCTGTGATGCTTCCCATCAGGATGCTCTCGACGGTACAGGTGTAAAAGTTCCTTAGCACCTTAGAAGGCAGTTTACAGTCCCTTAAGCGTCTAAGGTGGTAAAGATGCTGACTGGCCTTCTTCACCAGGGTGTTAATGTGGCAGGACCATGACACGTCCTGGTGATATGAACACCAAGGTATCGGAAACTGCCCACTCTCTCCAATGGGACCCTGTTAATCTTAACGGAGTGGTGGCTCCTCTGCAGCCTCCTCACGCCTGCCAACGTCTGTAACACACACACACACACACACACACACACACACACACACACACACACACACACACACACACACACACACACACACACACACACACACACACACATGTATTTCTGTGTTACAGCTTTCTAAAGTAACAGCTCATTCACAGGGACTTGCACAGCAAATGCTGCACATAAATGGATTTTAAAAGACTTTGATATGTTGAGATGTTTATGTAATGTGTATGGAAGGAGTCTCCAGTGTCAGAGCTTTGTAACAGTCAGAGGTAAAGCTGTGACTTTAAGTTTTCTGACATCTTCAGGACATCTTCGTTGAGGTTTCTTGGTTTCTGTGGGTTTTTTTTTTTGTCTTATTAACTTGGGGAGAGAGAGAGAGACTGTTTATAGTCTGTTTATGTGTCAAATGTACATTCACGTCAGCTACTGCACAGAGTTTTATCAATAACCTCCCAGAGATATCAACTATAACTCGATCACCGTCTGATCCCATAGAACTTGATCAGGCGACTGAATGCTTAGAGTCAATGTTCTGCTACATGTTAGATAAGGTAGCTCCACTTAAAAGAAAAATAATTAGAGAGAAAAAGCTAGCACCCTGGTATAATGATCACACACGCACCTTAAAACAGATGACTCAACAATTAGAACGTAAATGGCGTCAAACCAAATTGGTAGTATTTCAAACAGCATGGAAGGAGAACCTCCTGAACTATAGGAAATCTCTTAGTGCTGCTAGATCAGCCTATCTCTCTACCTTAACTGAACATAACAAAAATAATCCTAGATTCTTATTTAATACTATAGCAAAATTAACTAGGAATAAAACCGCCACAGAAACAGGCACACAATCATTATATAGCAGCGATGATTTCATGAGTTTTTTTATTGGCAAAATTGAAAATATTAGACAAGAAATTCAGGCTATTAATTTAAAACCAGACAGTCTAACTAACCCTGTAGATAATAATATAGCAATATCAGATCAACGATTAGAGTGCTTTACTCCCCTTAGAGAGACCGAACTAATTTCATTCATTTCTTCTTCAAAATCATCAGCTTGTATACTAGATCCCTTACCTACATGTTTCTTCAAACAGATTACTCCAGAAATAATCAAACCCCTTCTGAAAATAATCAACTCTTCCCTTAGCACTGGCTATGTACCTAAATCATTTAAACTAGCAGTTATCAAACCCCTGATTAAAAAACCTGACCTCGACCTCTGTCAACTGTCCAGCTATAGGCCAATATCAAACCTCCCCTTTATCTCCAAGATCTTAGAAAAGGTTGTAGCACAGCAGCTATGCTGGTACCTTAATAGGAATAACATTCATGAAATGTATCAGTCAGGATTTAGGCCTCATCATAGCACAGAGACAGCACTGGTTAAAGTGGTAAATGACCTACTGATGGCCTCTGATCAGGGTTGTGTCTCCATGCTTGTGTTGCTTGACCTTAGTGCAGCTTTTGATACAATTGATCAGATTATTCTCCTTGATAGACTAGAAAACGTTGTTGGCATTAAGGGAACGGCCCTCTCGTGGCTCAGGTCATATTTGACTGATCGTTATCAGTTCGTAGATGTAAATGGTGAATTCTCTATGCATACTGAGGTAAAGTGTGGTGTTCTGCAAGGTTCTGTTTTAGGCTCACTGCTTTTTTCTTTATATATGCTACCTCTGGGTCAAATTATTCGTAAACATGGAATTAGCTTCCACTGTTATGCTGATGACACACAGTTGTATGTTTCAGCAAAGCCAGATGACAGACACCAGTTTAATAAAGTTGAGGAATGTGTAAAGGACATTAGACAGTGGATGCTCATTAACTTCCTCTTACTAAATTCTGACAAGACAGAAGTACTTATACTAGGACCACATGCAGCTAGAAGTAAGTTTTCTGATTCCATAGTAACTCTGGATGGCCTTTCTGTTTCATCATGTGCAGCAGTAAAAGACCTTGGTGTGATTATTGACTCCAGTCTTTCCTTTGACGCCCATGTAGATAATATTACTAGGACAGCCTTCTTTCACCTCAGAAATATTGCTAAGATAAGAAATATAATGTCACTACATGATGCAGAAAAATTAGTCCATGCTTTCGTCACCTCTAGGTTGGATTATTGTAATGCCTTACTGTCTGGATGTTCCAGTAGGAGCATAAACAAACTCCAGTTAGTCCAGAATGCAGCTGCAAGAGTCCTCACTAGAATCAGAAGATATGACCACATCACCCCTATCTTATCCACACTGCATTGGCTCCCAGTGAAATTTCGCATTGATTATAAAATACTACTATTGACTTATATGGTATACGCTAAATGGCTTCGCGCCACAGTACCTAAGCGAACTTTTGGTCTTTTATGATCCGCCACGCCTACTTCGATCAAAAGGTGCAGGCTATCTGTCGGTACCTTGAATAGTGAAGGCTACAGCAGGGGGAAGAGCTTTCTCTTACAAAGCCCCACAGTTATGGAACAGCCTTCCAATTAGTGTTCGGGACTCAGACACAGTCTCAGTGTTTAAGTCCAGGCTGAAAACATATTTGTTTAATCAAGCCTTTCGTGAATAGTTTTTATTTTTTTCCTTAGGTAAAGGAGCAGATCTAGAGGTCTCATGGGCATAGTGTGTTGTGGTGAACTGGGATGTCTGGATGCTGTCACTTCCCCACCTTCAGGCATCCACCAAGGTTTGTTAGTGGTGGGGTGGCTGGCCGCCTGTCCCAGGGAGCCCTAATGTCTGTGTTACCTTCTGGCTCTCGCTTATAGTTATGCTGTCATAGCTAGTCTTGCCAGAGTCCCTGCTTTCACTCACGCAAAGTACACTGTCCTTAACCAGTACGGAACAATAAGCATACCTAATGCTCTCTCTCTCACTCTCTCTCCCTCTCTCTCACTCTCTCTCTCTCTCTCTCTCTCTCCCTCTCCCCTTCTGTCGAGCTTCACATGATACTCCTGAGATGCCAGTGATCCCTACCCCTTCTGATCTCTGGACCTGCCCAATCCATCCTGATGCCCTACTTCTGGTTGGAGATCTCATCGATTGGATGTCACATGCTGCTGCTGAGGATGGCCCCACACAGTGCAGGCTAAAGATCACTGAGATTACAGTGGTGAAGTTCAACAAAACAGACTTCATATAAAAACTGTAATGAATTTTTCATGGTCTCACAACTGCTATTTGACCGTGTTGTACTGGTACATTTATAAAAGAGATTTATTTATTTATAATTGCACTATCCGGTGCTACCCAGATGAGGATGGGTTCCCTTTTGAGTCTGGTTCCTCTCAAGGTTTCTTCTTTATATAATCTCAGGGAGTTTTTCCTTGCCACCGTCGCCTCTGGCTTGCTCATTAGGAATAAATTCATAAATTTAAAATCTATGTCCTGAATTTATATACTTCTCTGAAGCTGCATTGGGACAATGTCCATTGTTAAAAGCGCTATAGAAATAAACTGAACTTTAACTTCAACTTCAACTTATAGCTGCTATAACGTAAGTGAACTTCGACTCTATACATTCTATACACGGTTCAGACACACTGAAGTGCTCAGATTTCGGCTCTGGAGCGTGACAGGATGAAGCTAAGTGCAGCTCTGTGTTAGTCTCCACCTCCCTAATGCATGGTGTGAATTTGGTGAAAATCAGAGAACGTTGAATTTTTCGCCAAAAAAACCCAAAACACAAAGGCTACACGGCTTACTGTTTTTTTGGGCGAAAAATTCGACATTCTCTGATTTTCACCAAATTCACATCATGCATTGGGGAGGTGGAGACTAACACAGAGCTGCACTTAGCTTCATCCTGTCATGCTCCAGAGCCGAGATCTGAGCCTCTTGTTTCCAACAAATTACACTCAGTAACATATGCAGGTTTGTGACTCACAAACGGAACTGTGTTAAATTTATTAATTTTATTTAATCTGATTCAGCAGTGATGCGGGTTTATAATAATTTGCATATTATACTTGCATTCTATTTAACCCTGTGTGTGTGTGTGTGTGTGTGTGTGTGTGTGTGTGTGTGTGTGTGTGTGTGTGTGTGTGTGTATTGGTGTTTGTGGGTCTGTAGATTCCACATAACTATGTCTGACTCGATTTAGTAGCTGATCATCCTTCCTGTGGATCTCACTCACTATAACACACACACACACACACACACACACATTTTCATTATCTAGTGGGGACACAAGGCTATGTGGTGCCTGATAAGGACCACCCTTTCTAAAGGGTCTACAGACAAAGTAGAAACTGATACAGACTCTATTAGGACCCCCTACATGGCCCATCACTTCAAAAAGTGAGAATTAACTTTCACCATATTGTCATTAGATCATGACTACAAATCCTTATGATGTCCCAAGGGAGCAAAATTGGCCATGCTCTCTGGGTGGGAGGGGCTTACCTAACTTAATCTAGTTTACTAGGGTAATTCTCATTAAACAGTGATTTCATTCAGATCAGATTTGAAATTTTGGGGTCAATATGACTGGGCCGTTCTAACCTGTCCCAGCTCTCATCTGGTGTGACAGCTCTTAAGACATCGGAAAGATGGAAGCACATGATCCTCACAAGTCCCACACCATCTTTTCTTCACTTCTTATCCCACAGTGCCTCCTCCTCCCTGACTGATGACTTCACAAACTTCTTTGATGACCATTGACCATTCTTCACTCCTACCCCTATTCCTACACTACACATTCAGTCTTCTCCTCCTCTGTCTTTGATACATTTTCTCCTTATTAACAGAATAGATCCTGCAGATTATCTTGTCCTGCAATCCCACCACCTGCCCACTGGATCTCATCCCATCCACAGTGCTCCAGACCAATATGAGGAATTTAAACCTACACTAACCGCAAAAAGCAACACCGTTTCAGCTGCCAAAGCTCAGGAACATGGCTTGAAACAGATTGAAAACTTATAACCCTAACATGTCATATCATTTCATATAAATGTAATTTTTTAAAATTAAATATGAATAAAATAAATATCAATTTGTGAAGATATATTAGGGCAGGAATAATGCCACCGCATGACATCGCAAAGAACCGCAAAGCAACACATACAGTTTGCGGTACAGCAAGAGCGTGGCTTTGGTGTGTCAGATTTTTAATGTGCGGCTCAAGAAGCCAGCAGAGATAAACTATACCGTCTGCCAAAAATCCATATCTTTTGAACAGATGGTCATCGGGAAAAGCCAGCACAAACATTAAAGGGTTAACTTGCATGCGTCAGATTTATATCACTTTCCTAACAGCTGATTGGTCCAATTTGGGTTTGAGATTTCTTACCCAGAATAAAACCTTTTACAGAGCAGGTTAGCCATGTAGCGTAAGTTACCATGGAGATGAAACCCGCTAAAAACCATCCACAGTGCTGAGACAGAAAAACCAGAGTTTGCTCAAACTAAACTCAAACTTACCTGGCTATCCACCAAAACTGGCTCCGTGAAACAGGCCTCTGGACATCTCTCAGATCTCACCATGTTTCACTGCACACAACCTTGGTGTAACAATAGACAACAAACTATCCCAAACTGACTTGCTCACAAAGCCAAAAACCTACATTGAAACACTTATTAGACCCCATTCTGCACCACACTCCCTTCAAGGCTCTAGCATTGCTCGGCTGGACCCACCATCTCTCCAGGTACAAGGAAGAAATGTATCAATGCTCTTCTCTGTCCTGGCACTCAGGTGGTGAAACAAATTTCCCCTAGCTGTCCGAACAGCTGAGTCACTGGCTGTCTTCAAATGAAGACTAAAGAACTACCTTTTCACCAAACACAGGGAAATTCTGGCATTAAACTAGAATTTAAAATGTTTTTTGTTATGGTATATACTGTTCTGTCACACAGCACTGTATTGCTTCGTGTCATGCTTTAACAGAATTCAGGATTTTCTATCAGTTTTCTGTTTTTCACATCTTGATGTGACAAAAAGTGGAATACCCAACATGCATTGTACGAAAATGTAATTCGCCATCAGTAATCCCTACTTGATCAACCAATTTGGACCTCTAAGTGAGACACGTAACTCTGACATGTCTCTCTGATGCTGCTAAACAGAGAGAGCCTGCCTCACTTGCAAAAACAAGGACAGCAATTTATTTCCCAAAATGGAAAAGTGTTTATAAATATATTTGTTTTCTTGCATATTATTGAATCAGACACCTTTCTAAGCCAACAGAAGACAATTGAAGGAAGTATAACCCTGTTAGCATCATGCTAATCCTGACATTATGCTAATCACATCATTTCGTTATAAAAAGGTTTTTACACCAGCCAGCACTTCAAATCAGAGGACTATGCAAGAGATTTGGAAGCACAGGTACTGCGTCTTCCACTGAAGAGGATGCTAAAGACAACAGCAATTTTATCTTTATTTAGTACAAAACAGAGAGCAGAGAGATTTGCGTGCTCGCTCAACCTGACTAAAGGAGCTGAACTGAGGTAGGACAGCTAGCCTATACACTGCCGGAAAATTATGGATATTTATGACTGTGCTGTAACAACGCAGAGATTTTAAAGAAAGAGGTTAAAAGGGATTTGAAAGCTGAGTTACTGGGTCTTCTGCAGAAGACGGTCCCCCCCGCAGTCCCCCCCTTTCTCTCCCCATTTCCCTTCACTGAAAAGATTAACTTTGTGGTAGAGTAAAATATATTAACTTGACTGTCATACTTTATACATTGCAATATTAAGACTCAGTGACAACTAGAATTTCTTAAGTAAAAATTTAAATATATACACATTTTATTCATGTAATAAATGAATTGTGCGGGAGGAGTAAGTTTTATTATCAACAGCAGCAATTATTCAAACAGCATGGAAGGAGAGCCTCCTGAACTTTAGAAAATCTCTTAATGCTGCTAGATCAGTCTATCTCTCCACCCTAATTGAAGATAACAAAAATAATCCTAGATTCTTATTTAATACTAACTAGAAATAAGACCACAATAGAAACATGCACACAATCATTATATAGCAGTGATTTTTTCATGAACTTCAGACAAAAAATTCAAACTATTAATTTCAAACCAGACAGTCTTATAACTAACCCTGTAGATAATAATATAACAATATCAGATCAACAATGAGAATGTTTTACTCCCCTTCGAGAGACCAAACTAATTTCACAAATTTCCTCATCAAAATCATCAACTTGTACACTAGATCCCTTATCTACATGTTTCTTCAAACAGATCATTCCAGAAGTAATCAAACCCCTTAATCAAATTTTCCCTTAGAACTGGGTATTTACATTTACATTCATTCATTTAGTAGACGCTTTTATCCAAAGCGACTTACAAATGAGGAAATACAAGCAAAGCGATATGTTAAGCAGAGAACAAAACAAGTAGTGCTACCACACAGGATTTTTAATTGAGTTCTAGAGAAGCAAAGTGCACAGTGTAGAGGTGTAAGAGCCAGTGTAAGTGCAAGTTAGGGGTTAGTTAAGTGTTCACAGAAGAGGTGGGTCTTTAGCCATTTTTTGAAGATAGTGACAGGAGGCCTGGGAGTAGTGCATTGCAATTGTCCAGTTTTGTAATAACAAGAGCCTGGACTAGTAGCTGTGTAGCCTGTTCAGTGAGATAGGGTCTGATTTTCTTGATGTTGTACAAATGTGGTCTGTAAAGGTCAAGGGGTCATCGAAAGACACCCCAAGGTTTCTGGCTGTCCTGGTTGGTTTGAGTGTGGTTAAGCCAGGCTGTACAGTGAGGTTGTGGTTGATAAAGGGGCAGGCAGGGATGACGAGAAGCTCCGTTTTTGCCAAGTTGAGCTTAAGGCGTTTCCTCATCTAGTTTGAGATGTCAGACAGGCAGGCAGAGATGTGTGCAGAGATGTACCTATGTACCTAAGTCATTTACACTAGCAGTTATCAAACCCCTGATTAAAAAACCTGACCTCGACCCCTGTCTGTCAATTGTCCAACTATAGGCAAATATCAAATCTCCACTTTATCTCCAAGATCTTAGAAAAGGTTTTAGCTTGTATGCTCGTACCTTAATAGGAATAACATTCATGAAATGTATCAGTCAGGATTTAGGCCTCATCATAGCACAGAGACAGCGCTGGTTAAAGTGGTAAATGACCTACTGATGGCCTCTAATCAGGGCTGTGTCTCCTTGCTTGTGTTGCTTGACCTTAGTGCAACTTTTGATACCATTGATCATACTATTCTCCTTGATAGACTAGAAAATGTTGTTGGCGTTAAGCCCACTCCTGGCTCAGGTCTTATTTGACTGATCGTTATTAGTTCGTAGATGTAAATGGTTCGTAGATGTAAATGGTGACTTCTCTATGCATTCTGAGGTAAAGTTTGGTGTTTCGAAAGTTTCTATTTTAGGCCCATTTCTCTTTTCTTTATATACGCTACCTCTGAGTAAAATTATTTGTAAACATGGAATTAGCTTCCACTGTTATGCTGATGACACACAGTTGTATGTTTCAGCAAAGCCAGATGACAGACACCAGCTTAATAAAGTTGAGGAATGTGTAAAGAACATTAAACACTGGATGCTTATTAACTCCCTCTTACTTAATTCTGACAAGACAGAAGTACTTATACTAGGACCAAATGCAGCTAGAAGTAAGCTTTTTGAATACATAGTAACTCTGGATGGCCTCTCTGTTTCATCATGTGCAGCAGTAAAAGACCTTGGTGTGATTATTGACTCCAGTTTTTCATTTGAAGCTCAGGTAGATAATATTACTCGGATAGCCTTCTTTAATCTCTGAAATATTGCTAAGATAAGAAATATAATGTCACTACATGATGCAGAAAAATTAGTCCATGCTTTCGTCATCTCTAGGTTGGATTATTGTAATGCCTTACTGTCTGGCTGTTCCAGTAGGAGCATAAACAAACTCCAGTTAGTCCAGAATGCAGCTGCAAGAGTCCTCACTAGAACCAGAAGATATGACCACATCACCCCTATCTTATCCACAAATCCAAGCTTACTTGGGACAAGAAAGCAGCTTTACAGCCAACATACTACTCTGCTTTATTATTATTATTATTATTATTATTATTATCATTATGAGACCCAAAATCTTCAAGCTACATGCACCAAATTCGGGACAGGCCTTCGGCCCGTTCGAGTTGCTATGACTTTTCTAAGTGATAAAAAATGCTGACTGTTATAACTCATTGAGCTTTCAAGCTACTGCATTATAAACACTGCATTATATCATGAGAACCTTATCCCATCTGTGAAACATGGTGATGGTAGTATCGTGGTTTGGGCTGGTTTTCCTGCATGTGGGCCAGGATGACTTGCAATCATTGATGGAACAGTGAATTCTGAATTATACCAGCGAATTCTAAAGGAAAATATCAGACATCTGTCCATTAACTGAATCTGAAGAGAAAGTGGGTCATGCAGCAAGACAACAACCCTAAGCACACAAGTCGTTCTACCAAAGAATAGTTAAAGAAGAATAAAGTTAATGTTTTGGAATGGCCAAGTCATAGTCCTGACCTTAATCAAATAAAAATGTTGTGGAAGGACCTGAAGCAAGCAGTTCATGTGAGGAAATCCAACAACATCCCAGAGTTGAAGCTGTTCTGTACTGAGGAACGGGCTAAAACTCCTCCAAACCGATGTGAACGACTGATCAACAGTTACTACAAACGTTTAGCTGCAGTTATTGCTGCACAAGGGGGTCACACCAGATACTGAAAGCAAAAGGTTCACATACTTTTGCCACTCACAGATATGCCATATTGGATCATTTTCCTCAATAAATAAATTACCAAGTATAATATTTTTGTCTCATTTCTTTAATTGGGTTCTCTTTATCTACTTTTAGGACTTGTTAAAATCTGATGATGTTTTAGGTCATATTTATGCAGATAAAGAAATTTCTACTTTCAAGTACCACTGTATGTTATGAGATAAAAAATTGCAAAATTTGCAACTTCAGAACATCAAAAGCTCTTAAAGCTCTTTACTTGTTCAATAGAGCAAAAATTACCATTCTACAGTCCCCTCTGAAACTATTGGCCAATTCATTTGTTTGTACCACCACAGACATTTGGGTTTGAGACCAAAAGATGGATATGAGACAAGAGTTTAGGATTTCAGCTTTTATTTATTGGTATTTACATCTAGATGTGTTAAACAACATAAAACGTAGAACCTTTTATATCAGACCACCCAATTTGTAGGTGAGCAAAAGTATAGGAACAGATCAGTCATAAAGTAAATAACATTTGGTTGCATATCCCTTGCTTGCAGTAACTGCATCAAGCCTGCAACTCACCAAACTGTTGGTTTCTTCTATTGTTTACTGCAGCCTCTTTCAGTTGTTGTTTGTTTCAGGGGGTTTCTCCCTTCAGTCTCCACTTCAGGAGGTGAAATGCTCCTCAATTGGGTTAAGGTCTGGTGATTGACTTGGCCAGTCTAAATTCTTCCACTTTTTCCCCAAGATAAAGTCCTTTGTTGAGTTGGCAGTGTGTTTTGGATCATTGTCTTGCTGCATGATGAAGTTCCTCCTGATTAATTTGGATGCATTTCTCTGTATATTGGCAGACAGAATGTTCCTGTAAACTTCTGAATTCATTCTGCTGATACCATCATGACTTACATCATTAATAAAGATTAGTGAGCCTGTTCCAGAAGTAGCCGCGCAAGCCCAAGCCATGACACTACCAACACTATGTTTCACAGATGAGCTTGGATGTGTTGGATCATGAGCAGCTCCATTCTTTGATCCACACTTTGGCCTTTCCATCACTTTGGTAGAAGTTAATCTTGGTTCCATAAGTTTTGTAGCTCATCTCTGTATTTCTTTGCAAGTTCCAATCTGGCCTTCTGATTCTTACTGTTCATGTGTGGTTTGCATCTTGTGGTATGGCCTCTATATTTTTGCTCTTGAAGTCTTCTTTGAACGGTGGATTGTGATACCTTCACCCCTGACCTTTGGAGGTTGTTGGTGATGTCACTGACTGTTGTTTTGGGGGTTTTCCTCACAATGTTTCTGTCATCAACTGTTGTTGTTTTCCTTGGCTGAACCATTCAGTGTCTGTTGCTCAGTACACCAGTGGTTTCTTTCTTTTTCAGGACATTCCAAATTGTTGTATTGGCCCAACATTTTTGCAATGCCTCTGTCTGATTTTCCCTCTTTTCTCAGCTTCAAAATGGCTTGCTTTTCTCCCATAGACAGCTCTTTGATCTTCATGTTGGCTTATGCTTTTTAACAACAATTGCAATCTTCCCAGGTGAAACTGAAGCCTAAAATCAAGAGTCGATGTTCAGAGCTATTTATTGTTTAAACAATCAATCTAAAAGGACACACCTGGGTAACAAGAAACACCTGTCAGTCACATGTTCCAATATTTTTGCTCACCTACAAATATTTTTGGTCTGATACAAAATGTGCTGTGTTCTATGCCATTTAGCACATCTACATATAAATACCAGGAAATAAAAGCTGATATTCTAAATTTCTTCTCATATTCATCTATTGATCCCAAATGCAAATGTCTTCAGTCTACAGTAAAACAATTGAATCGGCCTTGCAGTTCCAATAGTTTTGGAGGGGATTGTATATCAGTGGTATATCAAGTATATCACTTGTTTCCAGACTTTACCAGGTCACGTGAATGTTTCATTGTTGCTTAATGTTGACAAATTAAACTATTTAATTGTATTGTATTTTAGTTGTGATAAATGTATATTAAATGTGTAACGTATCAGGGTGCCCAAACTGATTTCTAAACTAACCCAAGTGAAACATATAAAGTTTCATTCCTTTAGGTGACCCGGAGTGGCCCGAGAGGCCTTCTTTGGCCAGACGCACCTCTGGAGTTCGGGAGACTCTTTGGGAGCCCACGCGGGACCTGCTCCCGCAGTGGGGGAAACCTTTGATGACTGAGCGTCTGGGAAGCTTCAGGATTGGTTCGTCAGCGGGGATCCACCATTTCCCGACCCCAGGGCCCGTGGATCTTCGATTTGATCTCGGTTTGCGACCTCAGGGATTGGCGTCGGAGTCAACCGGTCTAGCGGGGAACCTCCTCCCTGGAGGGTCACCCTGAGGTGACCAAAGGACCGTTGTGACTTTGGAGGAGCGCCGGCCCCCTCTTCTGGACATGCACACACTCGCGCACACACACAGTGGACATGCCTCTTGGATGTAGCCTGTAATCATGTCCCTAGATGGTTGTGATGTATTCGTATATGCATGTGTTGTGTGTCTAGATAACCTAGTTGTAGCAATTTTGTATGGTTTGAGCGAAAGGCTAATTTTTGGGTTGTCTGTAGCTATGTCTGATGATCCTACACTGTCCGGGATATCATGGTCTCCTTGAAGTTTGGTGCCGAAGTCATTGTCTCATGGTATGCCAATTGGTGATGCATGCTACGGGACGATGGGATGTGTCATTCTATACTTTTCCATGTTTTATCAAATACCATATTAATCCAAACTTGGCGCAGGCCCCGCCCTGGCATGCGACCCGTTCTGGGACAGACCAGGGAGGTTTTCCCCCAGAGCTTTCTCGTCTCTCTCTGGATTCGCCGGCAGCTCGGAGAGGCGTGTGCATTGGCGTTGTCCATAAAGGACCGCGACACGCGTCCCCCGCTGGCTCGCTCATTCGCTTTTTCTCACCCTCTTCCTACTTCTCACCTTGCCGCCTTCCGTTTCCGGCATTCCTCCGGACTCTCCTTTGTCTCGTGGAACCACGTGGCAATTACCATATTCTTCATCCTCGGGCGAGACTCAACTCCGTTCGCCCCTACTCTGCCGACGCCGAAGAACCAGCAAATTCCTCGCTAAATCTACGAATCAAGGACCCTCGCGAACGGCATAAAATTAACGCAAGTATAATTCCAATTGATCTATAGAGGTGTCCTTTAAGTCAGAGCCACTTTTGTTGAAAAGTTGAATTCAAATTCCTTTGCTGATTCTCGAGGTTAAACTGTGTTCTGCCATTGTTACTTCCATTACTTTTCCTTCTGTTTCTTTCACTTACCCTGTATATATGTATTATTTGTTTGTACCTAGTTATGTATATCAGTAGTTTTTACGTAGTTATTAAAATCCATGGTTATCACGCTGGATCGTCTGTTTTTACTTATGACAAGGTTCACTTTTAACGTTGCTCCTCGCTACGCGCTGTATTTCTGTTAACTTAGAATAAACTATGCTTCGTGGCCAGAAGAATAATTTATTCTTTTAGAGTAATACGAAGACTGCCCTGGTAAGTTTGGTGGACAAACAGATCAAGCTGCTTCGCATTTAATTCTAAAGCTAGGTTACAGTAATTAATATAACATTCCCTTTCATGGTCGATTTATATCCATACTTAATCAGAACACGCTTCGATTAGAGCTATAGATATATTTCACCCATTTGAGCTAGATTCGCTACAAATGCATAGAGAAAATTATTACATTTATTTGGTAACATTTATCACAAGAAAATTAGCAACATTTACATAATTATAGTGAGTAATATAACTTCATACACCTAAGTAATTGAACATGTCAAACAGAAAAAAGAAAATAAAATGTACTTATTTACTTCATAAAAGTAAATAGTAAGATGTACTTAATATTTTGATGACAGCGACATTCCTGTATAAAAAAAACTGACTACTTAATTACTTTAAATAAATATAACTTAGAACTTAAATATAATTAAATAAGATTTACTTAATATCTTCACAAATGTTAAGTTTAGTGGTAAGCAGATTTGACTTCATACTGGCAAATGAGTTGTACTTGATATTACAGCAGTAAAATTTACTTTAAAAAGTACTTGTGCAAACTGTTACGCAGATTTTATCAAGTATATTCTACAAGTTATTTAGTTATGTGTTCCTTCCCAAATAACCACTGTAGTTTTTCAAATTTCACATCCACATCCAAGATATGTAATCAAGAGGGATCCCCAGTTTTCAAATCAGGAAATCTTGCTACAGCTGCGTCATTGCCGTAATATGCGAGTAGGCATGTTTAAAAAAGATGTATTAATTATTAAAATTTTGATTTTAGTCAGAGTGTCCCTTTAAAGTAGCACTTTAAAGTTGCTGAGGACTACACCACCTAGACCTTCTCATGTTCACACGCTCCTGATTACTGATCTCACACACACCTGGACTCACTTGCACCATCACACTCACAGAACATAAGGACTTCCAGTATTCACATTCATTGCGAAGAATATGCTCGTTGTCCTTTTGTACCAGTCATTACCAAACCTTTTGTTATAGTCTTTCTGGTTTGACCTATTTTGTTGCTAACATTTTTGCATCCTTGCCTGTTTTTTGACTACATTTTTGGATTACGTCTTTGTCTTGTTTGCTATGGTTAATAAAATCCTTGAGTACCTGCACTTGTATCCTCAACTTCATCCTGACAGTATGGTAAAGGGTCAGAATATAAAGGGAATGCAAGGGTTAAATATCTTCACAGATACAAGCCTGAATTCTTTTAATGCAAACTCACAAGTCCAGCCATGCTGTAGTCACTTGGGACTTGGGAAAATGAGAACTGCTATGTGTGGTTTTGATTTTGACAGCTTGTGGGAAGATGTGTCCACCACGTCTTTTAACCCTCTCACACAACATTATTTCCTGTTTTTTGCACTCAGCACTGCATAGTCCTGTAACATATATACATTACAGGAACAGGACACACAACAAATCCAGCCAGACTTGCTTCAAGTCCGAGTCCCAGTGTCGCAATGTGGACTTTGCTCCAGGATCCAATCTAGCAGGAGAAGGCTTTGACATCACCACCATGCAACGGAAAGGGGCCTTTGTCATTGACCTGACATGCTCCTGGATCCAAAAGGACAAGTCCTGCACTTTGTGTAAAAACACCTACATGGTGGGTCAAAAGCAGAAGATCCCGGTTTCTATGGTGGACTGAACACCAAATCAGAAGTGCAGCATGAAGATGTCCAGCTCCGTCTACCATTCCAGCCAGGCCCTGGTCCGTGCCAGCACCTCCTCTATCAAGAACAACTGGAAGGTAGGCTTGCAAATAATCACTCCAAAAGTCCAGGGATCACTGATACTGGCAGGCAGCAACTCCAAGCTACCTGAATATTCAATGGAGAAAAGCAAAAAAAGACAAGTTCAGCTTCACCATCCATACTGTCTTATCTGGATACTACAGGTAGATGTGAAAATGTGTTTTGACAAAGCCATATGTTGATTTATATTTAAATATACATATACAGCATAATTGATCTTTGTTTTTGAGTTCTGCTTTATGGTCTGTCTTCAAGATACAGGGTTTTGAGCAGTCCACTCCTGTACCTAGAGTAAAATAAACAATTCAAATGTCTCCCTGAGATATATGATGAGCCTACAAAGCACCTCTATTACAAGCTGATTGACAAGTTTGGTACTCATTATATCTCAAAGGTGAATGAGATAATACATTTCCACAGACTTTGAAACAGCCATGCAAATTGTCTTCTTCTAGCATGTCCACTTCAATTTTGAAGTTTTGTTCTAGAATAAATACAAGTGTGCTCTTGCAGGTGACTCTGGGTGGAGTGGTTCACTCTGTGATGAGCAGCAAGCAGTGCCAGCCATCCCTGCGGGGTCTGAGCATGGATGAGGTGAAGACATGACTGGACATGGAGGCTTCTGCCAGTCTGGGAGGTGTAAGCCTGCAGACTATGTATCATCACTGCAAGCAGGTCAATGACAAGACCCTGAACAACAAGAGCTTCTGCAGCAGCTTCAGTGACAGGTTTGTAGCATTTTTAACTTTTTTTTGAGTAATTGTGGTTCAATAAACACCTGATTCCTGGCAGGGATGGTGAAAATCACCTGGTAACTTTTTGTGCATGCCAAGACCTTCTACAAAAATCACAAAGCAGTAGCATATGATAATAATATGGCAATATAAAATATAAAATGGCCAGACCCACAGAAAGTTTCACCAATCCTGCTCTCACAGAACCTTTGGACAACACCAGTTGCTCCTGCATAAAGTTTGACTAATCCTGCCTGCTCCCACTGAAAGTTTCACCAATCATTCTCCTGCAGAAAGACTAATCCTGCTCCCATAGAAGGTTTGGCCAGTCCCACTGCCAATTTGATAAATCCCACCCACTCCTAGCAGAAATTTTGACCAATCACATCTACTCCTGCAGAGTTTGACCAATCCTGATCATTTGCACAGAAATTTTGACCAAACCCACTCTTGCAAGAAGTTTGGACAATCCTGTTCAAACAGTTATTGTTCTTTGAACCTACCTGTTTTGCTTTCTGACAGACTTCTGCTGATTCTACTTGTCAAACTCAAAATATAAAAAATTTGCAATTTAAGCCACCATGACAATGATTAGGATAAAGCAGTTATTAAAGACGAATGAATGAAAGAAGTGAATGCATCATTAAGCACTGCACCCTATTCACACTCTCATGATAATGAATTTGGTCTTTGTTTGTCCCACAAACTTCATACCTGATTGATCTGCTGTAATGTAAAAAATGCCTGCTTCCACAACTATTTTGTTGGGACTTTTTTGCCCCGATGTCTTCTACTTCTATCCAGAGGCCCTCTATTCAAATTAACTTGTTTTGGGGGCTTAAATGATTTAATAACCAATTGAACCAGCCACTTATTTTAGAATTTATTCAGTATTGCTGAAATCCATGTTTCTCTCATTATTAAAGGGAAACAGATGTGATTGGTGGCCGTAATCAGAATGTTGACCTCCTATTCTTGTCAAATAATGACCCAAATGCCTATAAGGAGTGGTTCTCAGCTCTGCCCTCTCACTCAGATGTGCTTTCTTACTCACTCGAGCCCCTTCATGAGTTGCTGCCAGCTAAGAAGTTGAGCTGAGAGCATCTTCACCATGCCATCAAGGACTACATACTCCAGAGAGGTCGGTGGAAAAATTGCACAGGGCAATGCAAGACCGGAGTGAAGACCAATCCCAAAGAACTGTGTATCTGCAGCTGTCACAACAACTGGAGTTTGGCCCCCAACTGCTGCCCTACTCAGAGAGGATTTGCTCAGATCACTGTAACTGCAATCAAAGCCAAAGGTTTATGAGGAGAATACTTTAAACAGATGGATAGATATGTAAAGCTCCTCTGCAATGGAAAGATCTTCCTCAGCCAGACATCTGTGATCTGGAACAAAAACTGGTCAACATGCAACTAGGATTTCAATCTAGGAACTGAGGACCTGAGTCAGTTCAGCAGTGTGAAGTTGGAGGTGTGGGACAGGGACAGTGACTGGGATAATGACTTTCTTGGGGTGTACACTGTTAAATTGAAATCTGGAGTGGAAGAGAACTTCTGTGCCCTCGATCATGGAACACTATTATAAAGTATTATAAAGTGCAGGTGAAGTGCGTTCCCAGTTTGGCTGGTACTTCATGTTTGGACTACAAGCACTCTCCAATGGAGGCAGTGCTGGAGAAAGTATATGATTCCTGGCATGCTCGTCTGATTCCCAGAGCCTTGCTGCTGGAGATGGGAGTGCTCCTCGATGAACGCATTCCCTGCTTAAACCAGAGCAACAGTCGAAAAGCTACAGATTTGAAATGTAGACCAGTTGTGTAGTTTGTGAACCCATCGCAAATTCATGACAGTTATTTAAATATTTAAAGTAGAATAGTTGCTCATAATATTGGCATGTTATAACTACAACATTCCTGCTCACTTTTGTGTCATTTTTGTTCCTTCTGCCATTTGTCTTTTTTTAAAGCCTAATAAAAGTAACATGAAACAAACCTTTTGTTATTGTTGTCTTTTGAATATTTTTGGATGAAATATTCTTGGAAAATGCCAGACACTGTTTTAAGTGTCCAGTAATATTGTGGGTTACATTGGAAACTTGTAAAATGCATTATTACACCTCAAGAACACCCACAAAGTCCACACGTCTTACAGAAAGTGAGAACCGCTGTGTCTCGATTTTACAGTTGCAATCAAAATTATTCCCCCATTGCAAATCAGGTTTATTGTCAAAATTTACAGACTTTCAGCTGTTTGCCATGAACAAATCAAACAAAAGCAACTGAAATAGTTCAACATGACAAATGCTTCAAGTGGTTTCCCCAATTTCAACTGAAAATGCAACTTGTAATGACTTCTTCAGTCTCAAAATTATTCAACCCCTTCATAGCAAGCATCTTTAGTACTTAGTAGAGCACCCTTTTGCTGTTATGACCTGCTGCAAATGAGATGCATAGCCAGACACCAGCTTCTGGCAGCGTTCCTGAGAAATCTTAGCCCGTTCCTCATGAGCAATGGGCTCCAGTTCAGTAATATTCTTGGGTTTGTGTGCTGCAACCGCCTTCTTCAAATCCCACAAGAGATTTTCTATGGGGTTCAAGTCAGGTGACTGTGATGGCCATGTAGAATCTTCCAGGACTGCTTCTGCAACCAAGCCTTGGTGGAATTTAAGGTATGCTTGGGATCATTGTCCTGTTGGAAGGTCCAATGATGCCCAAGCTTCAGCTTCCTCACAGTTGGCATTACATTTTCTCCTAGGATTTCCTGATACTTCAATGAATCCATCTTGCCTTCCACACGCTGCAGGTTTCCAGTGCCAGAGGATGTAAAGCAGCCCCAGAGCATCATCAAGCCACCACCATGCTTGAGTGTGGGCAGTGGTAGCTCAGTGGTTAAGATGTTGGGCTACTGATCAGAATGTCATGAGTTCAAATCCCAGTACCACCAAACTGCCACTGTTGGGCCCTTGAGCAAGGCCCTCAACTGCTCAGATGTATAAATGTAAGTCGCTCTGGATAAGGGCGTCTGCCAAATACCGTAAATGTTCTTTTCAACATATGTCTTCCTCCAGATATACTGCTGATCCATCGTGCCAAAAATTTCCAGTTTTGTTTCATCGCTCCACAGAACAGAGTCCCAAAATTTCTGTGGCTTATTTATATGATTTTGAGCATATTGGAGCCGAATTTTCTTGTGTTTTTGGGTCAGTAGTGGTGTACGTCTTGGAGTTCTGGTATGGAAATCTTCTGTGTTTAGTATGCACCTTACTGTGCTCACTGAAAACTCAGTGCCTGTTGCCACCAAGTCTTGCTGCAGGTCTTTTGCAGTCACTCAAGGGTTTTTCACAACCTGCCTTCTCAGAAATCTGGTTGCAGCCGTTGATAGCTTCCTTTTGCTGCCCCGTCCAGGTAGTGTAACTACTGTTCCCTTAACTTTGAACTTGCAAACTATGCTTCCAACTGTGTCTCTAGGAACATTCAGTGCCTTCGCTAT
Source organism: Cranoglanis bouderius (assembly GCA_023630585.1). Taxonomy (NCBI): domain Eukaryota; kingdom Metazoa; phylum Chordata; class Actinopteri; order Siluriformes; family Cranoglanididae; genus Cranoglanis; species Cranoglanis bouderius. Next base: position 20,137,303 of record CM042554.1, read on the forward strand.
CTTTTTGTATCCTGTTTCTTGTTTGTGAAGTGCGATGATCTTCTCTTAACTTTTTGGACCATTCTTTTGACTTAGCCATATTTCTAACATGCAGTCAAATGTGACACTCAACAAACCCCTAGCCAGTTCAGGTATTTCATGTGTTCCAGCTCAAGCACACCTGGTGCAACTAATGAAGCCCTTGATAAGTTGCATCAAGTGTGCTTGAGAGAACACCTGTTTTACATATTTGTGCTGTTGTGAGGGATTCTATTCAGGGGGTTGAATAATTTTGAGACTGGAGAAGTCATAAGTTGCATTTTCAGTTGAATTTGGGGGAACCACCTGAAGCATTGGTTGTGTTGAGCTATTTCAATTGTTTTTGTTTGATTTGTTCATTGCAAACAGCTGAAAGTCTGTAAATTTTAACAATAAACCATGATTTGCAATGGGGGTTGTATAATTTTGATTGCAACTGTTTTTTGATGGTCTGAGGAAAGACATGTCCACCAGGGTAGACAGTCCATACAGACTCTATTAGCACCTCTACATGGCCCATCACTTCAAAACGTGAGAATTAATTTCACCATATTGTCATTAGATAATGAATATGAATCCTGATGATGTCACAAGGGAGCAAAATTGGGCATGGGAGGAAAATACATTCTCTCCACTGTCAGTCACAGTGGGTGGCATTGTTGAACCGTGAAACCGTGGCAAAAGTATGTGAACATTGCTTTCAGTATCTGGTGTGACCCTCTTGTGCAGCAAAAACTGCAACTACTCCGGTAACTGTTGATCAGTCCTGCACATCGGGTTGGAAGAATTTTTAGCCCATTCCTTAGTACAGAACAGCTTCAACTCTGGGATTTTGGTGGGTTTCCTCACATGAACTGCTTGCTTCAGGTCCTTCCACAACAGTTCTATTGAATTAAGGTCAGGACTTTGACTGTGACTGCCATTCCAAAACATTAACGTTATTCTTCTTTAACCACAGAACAACTTGTGTGCTTAGGGCCATTGACTTGCTGCATGACTCACTTTTTCTAGAGATTCAGTTAACTGTCTCACAAAGCTCAGTGCTGGGTCCTCTTCTATGCTCCCTCTCTCCCTGCTCTCTTGGTGAGGTCATTGTGGCAGTGGGGGCATGGTTGAGCATGAGCTGCAGACGGAGAGGAGGGTTAAACCGGTAGGCAAAGCGTGATGATTCTACAATGGGGTAGTCCTCAAACTTACTGCTAATGTGATTGATCACCAGCTGCTAGCAGTTGGTGTTTGCTGCGGCATCAGTGAATGCTAGTGATTGGTCACATCGACACAAGTTTGAGGACTACCTTACTGCAGAATCATCACGCACTACCTGCCAGTTCAACCCGCATCCTCTCCATCTGCAGCTGCTGCTGGACACTCGCTGCCATGGTCATATCCTCACATGGGTTTTCATACTACTGCTATGTTGAGAACACTCAACTCATCCTCCCCTTACACACTCATGTTTCTGCATGAATTTCAGCATGCCATCATGGATGACAGTTCATCAGCTGACACTTAATCCCAGCAAAACTGAGCTGCTGTACGGCTGTTTGCAGACAACCGTGATGCATCTCTTATGTCAAGATCTTGTGTTCTTCCTGGACAACTCTCAGAGCTCACCATATGCACACAACCTTGGGGTAACCATAGACAACCAACCAAATGTAATTCACCATCGGTAATCCCTACTTGATCAACAAATTATGACCTCTAAGTGAGACACATAACTCTGACATGTCTCTCTGATGCTGCTAAACAGAGAGAGCCTGCCTCACTTGCAAAAACAAGGACAGCAGTTTGTTTCCTAAAATGTCATGTGTCACCTAAAATGGAAACGTGTTTATAAATATATTTGTTTTCTTGCATATTATTGAATCAGACACCTTTCTAAGCCTACAGAAGACAGTTGAAGGAAGTATAACCCTGTTAGCATCATGCTAATTCTGATGTTATGCTAATCACATCATTTGGTTATAAAAAGGTTTTTACACCAGCAAAACATTTTGGATATTTCCAAGTGTGCAGCCAGTACGTCAAATCAGAGGACTATGAAAGAGATTTGAAAGCACATATACTGTGTCTTCCACTGAAGAGGATGCTAAAGACAATGGCAATTTCATCTGTATTTAGTACAAATCAGAGAGCAGAGAGATTTGCATGCATGCTCAACCTGACTAAAGGGGCTGAACTGAGGTAGGACAGCTAATCTATACACCGCCGGAAAATTCTGGATATTTACGACTGTGCAGCAGCAAAGCAAAGATTTTAAAGTGAGGGGTTAAAAGGGATTTGAAAGCTGAGTTACTGGGTCTTCTGCAGAAGAAGATGCATTGATTCTGTCTGTACTTAGTGCATTTAGCTTTATGCCCAGAAAAAAAGTAGCCAAACTGAGCCAGGACAGCTAGTTGTCCATCAGCATAAGCCTGTCTTCACCCATGTAACTACTAGTAAGATGGCAAATAAGGCACTAACTTAAAGATAATCATGTAACATTGCTAACTAACAAGCTTATATGGTAGCTACTTGTGTTGTTGCTAAACAGTTCAGTGTAATTCTGAAAGGCCTACAGTTCTCTCTGCTTTCCTCCTGCACTTCTCACTGGTGCAATTCTTCTTCTGTGTATTCTGGCTCAATCATGTATGGTTGGATGTCTTAATTCGTTGAGTAATTTCCATCACTTGAGTAATCAGTTTGCTCCATCGCAATAATTTACTTACAAAGCAAAGTTACAGTTTGTTACAGTTTTACATTGTGCTTTCAAGCACCATATATATATAAACAAACATCATCAGATTTCCACACAGGTTCTAAAAGTAGACAAAGAGAAACCAATTAAACAAATGAGTCAAATGAGAAAATTATCATACTTAGTTATTTATTTATTGAGTAAAATGATCCAATATTACATATCTGTGAGTGGCAAAAGTATGAGAAACTCTAGGATTAGCAATTAATTTGAAGGTTAAATTAGAGTTAGGTGTTTTCAAGAAATGTGATGACAATCAGGTGTGAGTGAGTTGTGTTTAATTTTTAGGAACAGGGATCTGTCTAACTCCGATCTTCACAACACATGTTTGTGGAAGTGTATCATGGCATGAACAAATGAGATTTCTGAGGACCTCAGAAAAAGACTTGTTGATGCTCATCAGACTAGAAAAGGTTACAAAACCATCTCTAAAGAGTTTGGGCTCCACCAATCCACAGTCAGACAGATTGTGTACAAAAGGAGGAAATTCAAGACCATTGTTACCCTCCCCAGGAATGGAGACCAACAAAGATCACTCCAAGATGTGTAAGAGTCCACAAGGAGAAAGCCATTGCTCTCCAGAAAGAACATTGCTGCCCTTCTGCAGTTCAAAGATCATGTGGACAAGCCAGAAGGCTAGTGGAAAAATGTTTTGTGGGTGGATGGATGATACCAAAATAGAATTTTTTGGTTTAAATGAGCAGCGTTATGTTTGGAGAAAGGAAAGCACTGGTGGCAGTATCATGATTTGGGCCGGTTTTGCTACATCTGGGACAGGACGGCTTGCCATCATTGATGGAACAATGAATCCTGAAGTTTACTAGCGAATTCTAAAGGAAAATCTCAGGACATCTGTCCGTGAACTGAATCTCAAAAGAAAGTGGGTCATGCAGCAAAACATTGACCCCAAGCACACAAGGTGTTCTACCAAAGAATGGTTAAAGAAGAATAAAGTTAATGTTTTGGAATGGCCAAGTCAAAGTCCTGACCTTAATCCAATAGAAATGTCATGAAAGGAGATGAAGCAAACAGTTCATGTGAGGAAACCCACCAACATCCCAGAGTTGAAGCTGTTCTGTACTGAGGAACGGGCTAAAACTCCTCCAAGCCGATGTGCAGGACTGATCAACAGTTACCGCTAACGTTTAGCTGCAGTTATTGCTGCACAAGAGGGTCACACCAGATACTGAAAGCAAAGGTTCACATTCTTTTGCCACTCACAGAGATGTAATATTGGATCATTTTCCTCAATAAATAAATGACCAAGTATAATATTTTTGTCTCATTTCTTTAATTGGGTTCTATTTATCTACTTTTAGGATTTGTGTGAAAATCTGATGATGTTTAGGACATATTTATGCAGAAATATAGAAGATTCTAAAGGGTTCACAAACTTTCAAGCACCACTGTATTGCTTATCAGCAGTAGCCAAGTCAACTCCCCGAACATACCATTATCTAGTGAGCACACCCCACAATTCCCCCCTTCTTTCTCCATTTCCCAGAGAATGAGAGAGAGAGAGAACTGCATGTGTGTCTGTGTGTGCACAAGTGTGATTTTGATGAACAAGGCTGAAAAGCAAGCTTCTGATACATTAAAGCCCCTTTTTGAGTTGTACCACACCTGTCTCCCATGTCCTCATTCCCCTGGTAACATAGGGAGTGTCACAACACCTAATTTAATTAGACACTGACTATTAAGTAAAGTTTTTAGCATTTATCTTGTATTTACAATGCAAGAACCAGCAGCAAAATCACTGATAAAACACAGACAGTCCCCTCCAAAAGTATTGGACCGGCAAGCCCAATTCTTTTGTTTTTGCTATACACTGAAGACATTTGGGTTTGAGAGGAAAAAGATCTGAATATGAGATGATAGATCAGAATTTCAGCTTTTATTTCCCAATATTTACATCTAGACGTGTTAAATAACTTAGAACATGGCACCTTTGGTGGCAGACCACACAATTTCATCGACAAATTTAAATGGTGGCTTGACAAAGCAAGTCTGAAAGATTAAAAATGTTTCATAAGCTTGAAGATAGTTTGAAAGAAAGAAAGAAAGAATGACAGAAAGAAAGAAAGAAAGAAAGAAAGAAAGAAAGAATGACAGAAAGAAAGAAAGGGTGACAGACAGACACATACAGTTACTGGTAGAAAGATAGATGACAAAAATATATGCAGAGATTGAGTGATACAGGTAGATAGATGGAGAGGGAGTGTTACTGCTAGAAAGAAAGAAAGATGGATAGAGTGTGAGTGAAAGTGTGACTGAAAAATGGAAGATGTGTTACAGAAAGAGTGAAGAAAAGGAGAAGATGGAGAGAGAGAGTGAAATAGCTAGATAGATAGAGAAAGTGAGTGTTACTAGTAGACAGAGATGGAGTGAGAAAGTAATATAGATGGAGAGATATAGTGATACAGGTAGACAGATGGAAAGAGTGTTAATCGTAGAAAAACAGAAGGAATGAAGGAGTCATACAGGTAGATTGATAGAAGGAAATATGGAGAGAGTGAAATATGGGAAGAAAGAACAGGAAGATAAAGACAAAGATAAATAAAAAGAAGAGTGTTAATGGTAGAAAGATAGATGGAGTGAAAGAGTGTTAATTGTGGAACGACAGATGAAGAGAGTGATTCAGATAGAAAAATAGGTGGAGTGACTGAGTGAGAGAGATACAGATAGATAGATAGATAGATAGATATAATGGTAGAAAGATAAATAGAGAGAATATAGAGGTTTTTGATTGTCCGATCAGTTAGAAAAAAAAATACAGCAAGAACAACTGAACAGCCTGAAGGACTGTACTGAGTTTGGTGGAAGTAGCTTGAAAGCTCTAGAAGTTATAACAGTCAGAAATATTGAATGGAAGTCAGTGGGAATTTTGGCCACTTTGAGCTTCCGTACCAGGAAAACCACAATTCCGATTAGTTAGATCAGAGGAGAAGCGTGTAGAAATTTTGGGTCTCATAAAATAAATAAATAAATGAATGAATGAATGAATGAATGAATAAATAAATAAATAAAATGTTTGTTATTAAACACTTAATATTTGGTTGCCTGTCCCTTGTTTGCAAAAACTTCATCGTACCGGCAACCCACTGACGTCGCCAAAGTGTTGCATATTTCTTTTGTTTTTCCTGGCTTATACCGCACTCCCTTCAGTCTCCTCTTCAGGAGATGAAATGCTGCTCAACTGGATTAAGATCTGGTGATTGACTTAGCCAGTCCAAACCCTTCCACTTTGGGTCATTGTCTTGCTGCATGATGAAGTTCTAAAATTAGATTGGATGCGTTTATCTGTAAATGGTCAGACAAAATGTTTCTGTAGACTGAATTCATTCTGCTGCTACCATCATGAGTTACTTCATCGATAAAGATTAGTGAGCCTGTTCCAGAAGCAGCCATGCAAACCCAAGCCAGGACACTACCTCCACCATGCTTGACTGATGAGCTCGTATGTTTTGGATCATAAGCAGATCCTTTCTTTTGCCACACTTTGGCCTTTCCATCACTTTGGAAGAGGTTAATCTCAATTCTGGATCTTTTCTGGCTCATCTCTATATTGGAATTCCAATATCCATATCATGAATATCTTAATTCTAATCTGGCCAGTCTGATTCTTACTGCTGATGAGTGCTTTGCATCTTGTGGTATGGCCTCTATATTTCTGCTCCTGAAGTCTACTTCAAATGGTTGTTGGTGATGTCAGTAACTGTTGTATTAAGGTTGTCCTCTGCAGCTTCACAATGTTTCTGTCATCAACTGCTGTTTTCCTTGGACAACCTGTTCGATGTCTGGTTGTTAGTACACAGCTGTTTTTTTTTTTCTTTTTCAGGACATTGTTTGGAATTGGTATTGGTTCTGCCCAATGCTTGAGCAATGACTCTGATGGATTTTCCCTCTTTTCTCAGCTTCAAAATGGCATGGATTTCTCCCATATGCAGCTCTCTGGTCTTCATGTTGGTTTATCCTTTTTAAAAACAAATGCAGTCATCACAGGCAAAACCCAGGGCTCAAACCAAGAGTAGATATTCAGATTGTTTAATCAGTTTAACAGGGCACACCTGGGAAATAAGAAACACCCATCAGTCACATGTTCCAATATTTCTGATCACTTGAAAAATGGGTGGGTTCAAACAAAAGGTGCCATGTTCTAATTTGTTTAACACATCTACATGTAGAGGAAACAAAAGCTGAGATTCTGATCTATTGTGTCATATTCATCTTTTCATCTCAAACTCAAATGACTTCAGTGTATAGCAAAAACAAAAGAATTGGTCTTGCCATTCCAATACTTTCAGAGGGGACCGTGTTAAGTTTTACATATATAAATAAATACATCAAACAAGTGAGTTATCATATTAATGGTTGTCACACAAACATCTTTTCTTGTCCTGAAACTCGCTTGTGCTGTGGTAATTTAATTTTATCATACAGGAGACACAGATTTTTTTATTTTTTTTATTATTAATAGCAGACCCAAAAATTAACACCATAAAAAGTGGTCTAATTTTATTTGTAATGAAGTAACTTCAAAGCTCCAGTATCAAAAATGTACAAAAAATCAATTATTGAGCAAGTACATAAAAAGTCAGTCTTCAAAACTGTCTCCTTACCTTACCCTGATTCACAATGGTAAGCTTATAATAATGATTGATCATTTCAATAGGTAGAATCAATAGGTCGCTAGCTAACATTAGCACACTTGTTTGCTTGATTCAGCTAGGTATCGAGTTTCCCATGTTGTTGTTGTTTTTTTTTTGTTGTTTTGTTTATATGTTTCGCTATGGTCAGTGTGGTAAATTGCACCAATAAAATAATACTCCAAGAAAGCCGTATGTCAAGTATTGGAGCTAATATACAACACATACAAATAACTCAAACCATCAGATTCATCCGTGCAGAGGAGCAGTGCTGACACAACACAACCCACATAAAAAAATAACTCTGCAAGTAACTTGCAATTTTATGTTTCAAACAGAGATGGCGATAGAGAGGCAAAAGTTCAGTATCAAAAAAGTGCCTCCATTCTTCGTGCCTGGTGTACAAGTCTTCTCCCAATGAAGGCAAAGCTGGAGAAAGTGTATGAGACAACTTTTGGCATCTTTTGTTTCAACCCACCCATTTTTTCAAGTTATCAAAAATATTGGAACACGTGACTGACTGGTGTTTCTTGCTGCCCAGGTGTGCCCTGTTAAATTGAATGTTTAAAGAATTAATAGCTCTGAATGTCTACTCCTGCTTTGAGCCCCAGGTCTTGCTCGTGTGAAGACTGCATCTGTTCTTAAAAAGATAAACCAACATGAATGCCAGAGAGCTGTCTATGCACCGCAGTGTAATTATTAATAGTAACACACTACACACACACACACACACACACACACACACACACACACACACACACACACACACCTCGTTTCACAACTTTTTTTTCAAATCCCTCCAAATTTATAAATTTATTAATAGACCTGTCTATAGTGGTCCTGCCCCATGTCTTGCACATGTATAAATACCCCCTTAAAATCTTTTTTAGAAGACCATTTAGAAGACCCATGTAAAGTGCACAGGTTACTGTGCTGCTCATACATACATTGAGGTAAGTGAAACGACCCCTACATTTGAAATACATCACTTTTAATGGACATTTTCAAAATTCTTTTTTTTTCAGTTATGTATATTGACTACTTTATTTCAGCAAATGTATTGAATGGTAAATATATTTTAACTATTGACGTAGTTTAGGAACTGTTTTAGGAAATGTTTAGGGAATCTTTTGGGGGACAAATCACTGTATTATAAGCTACACAATGTTGATATCAATCCACAAATTAACTAAGTAAGACCAAAATTTAAACACTGTTAAAATAAAACTAGGATGTGGCATCAATGTTCTCTATTTTTAGTCCCAGAGGTTCTCGGCACTGCATAGTTTAGCTATTTCTCTTATATTACACACCTGGTTTAATTAAAGACTCATAATTAATTAGGTTTTGTGAATTTATCTTGGCTGCGAGAAGCAATGCAAAAGTGTCCATGTAGAGTTTAGCAAATATGTAAGGGATCATCCACAGCTAGGTGTGCAATACACAATTTTAATGCACGATGTGGAGAGCATTAAAATCGTGTAATACACACCTGGCCCTGGTTTATCCCGTTTATACCATGGTCACTTGCCAGCACTGACAAGTTAAAGCTGTCACTGATGTTTGCAGTGCAAAATTTGACTGAAAGGATAAAAATAACAGTTAATTTCCGTTAGTTATTTTACATCTAGAATTCTGCCTGCTCTAAATCATACACAGAGATAAAGTAGTGCTATAAGATTACATTTAATTAAATTAATTATAATAAATAGTTATTAGTGAGAGAGAGAGAGAGAGAGAGAGAGAGAGAGAGAGATTGTGTGTGAATTACCTGCTTCTGTGCCGTGTTCCTACTAATAATGAAGCTGTGAGTTGAACTACTCTATGCTAAGGTAACTGTATGTTACTATATGTACTATATATATATTAATGAGTCAGTACAAATTTAGTCAAAGAAAAAAATTGAACAGATGTTGCAGTAGTACTGACGGACTAACCAGCAGCAGCAGTAGTGTTTGGAGTTGATGTGGAACAGTAATGAAAGCAGATATAACACAGTGATACATCACGTTTTTTGTGGAAAAATATTATCTCACTGTAGACTGGGAGAATCAGGGACTTTTCACCAACGTCTGAAGAGCAAAGAGTTGAGTTCTCTGATGGCAGATGGAAAGAAGCTCTTTCTGAAGCAGCATGTTTTTGTAATCAGGAATCTGTGTCTTTTGCTTTCACTGATGGTAGATCATATCCTATTATTATTAAGGCCTTGAACACAATGTCTTACTCTTCATGTGTGAGTCAGTATTGCCGTACCAGACAGTAATGCAGGATGTCAGCATACTTTGGATGATTGCTGAGGAGAACTGTATCAGCAGCTGCTTCATTACTCTACATCTTCAGACAACTGAAGAGTTATAGAGTTTCTTTTGGGCTTTATTGATGATGGTGGTGATACTGAGAAGTACAGAAGTACATGATCAATATTAGCAGGTGTGACGCAAGTATCTTTTCCTGTGGCCTGAAACTCACTTGTGCTGCGGTAATTTTAATTTATCATACAGGAGACAGATTTATTTTATTACAGATGCAAAACGAACACTATACAATGTGGTGTAAGTACGTACATAAGTGAAGTAACTAAATATTTTTACATTTGCAAATCTAAATTCTTTTAAATACAGAAATAGGACACACACCAAGTCCAGCCATGCTGCAGACACTTCTGATTTGGGCCGTCTTTGCCACTTTTCTACCTCCTCCATCCAGCCAGAATTGCTTCAAGGCCAATGAGTCTCAGTGTAACAATGTGGACTTCACACCGGGATCTGACCTAGCAGGAGAAGGCTTTGACATCACTACCATGCAACGGAAAGGGGCCTTTGTCCTCGACATGAGCTCCTGGCTCCAGAAGGACAAGTCCTGCACTCTGTGTAAAAATCCCTACATGGGAGGTCAAACGCAGAAGCTCCCGGTTTCAGTGGTGGACTGGAGACCAAGACAGAAGTGCAGCACGAAGTTGTCCAGCTCTGTCTACCAGTCCAGCGAGGCCCTGGTCAGTGCCAGCACCTCCACTATCGAGAACAACTGGCAGTCAGTCTTGCAAATAATCACTCCAAAAGTCCAGGGATCACTGGTACTGGCAGGCAGCAACTCCAAGCTGGCCGATTATTCAATGAAGAAAACCAAAAAAGACAAGTTCTACTTCACCAGCCATGAGGTCTCGTGTGGATACTACAGGTAGGATGTGAAAATTTGTGTTTTCACTATACAGTCTCATGTTGATTTATATTTAATTATACAAACACAGCATCATTTATCATTGTTTTTTGAGTTCTGCTTTATGGTCTGTGTTCTAGATATAGGGTTTCAAGTAGTCCACTCCTGCACCCAGAATTAAGTTACGAATTCGGAAGTCTCCCTGAGATATATGATGAGTCTACAAAGCACCTCTATTACAAGCTGATTGACAAGTTTGGTACTCATTATATCTCAAAGGTGAATGAAATAATAGATTTCCACAGACTCTGAAGTCCATCTCAGATTTAAAGGGGTCTATTTATGAAAAATAAATACAACTTGACAGTTTCAGGATGAATACAAGTGTGTTTTTGTTGACTGGAAACGCTTTGGCTGTGTGTAGGTGACTCTGGGTGGAGAGGTTCGCTCTGTGACCAGCATCAAGGAGTGCGAGGCGTCCATGCAGGGTCTGAGCGTAGATGACGTGAAGATTTGTCTGGACGTGGAGGCTTCTGTCAGTATGGGAATAGCTGCAAATCTGCAGACCGAGGCTCATCACTGCAAGCAGACCAGGGACAACACTCTGAGCAAAAAGAGCTTTGCTAGCAGCTTCAGTGACAGGTTTGTACTGCGTATCTCTCTCTTTGTACCAACTTACTGTTGATATTGTTGCACATCACTGTCGATAAATAAAGTGCCAAAATGAACACTTCAGCTGGTTAAATGATTCCAAACATATATAAATGATTAAATTATTCCAAAACCTTGTGTTTCTATCATCCCCAAAAGGGAAACAAGTGTGATTGGTGGCTACACTCAGAGTGTCGACCTCCTCTTCTCATCAAATAAGGACCCAAAGGCCTATAAGGAGTGGGTCTCATCTCTGCCTGCTCACCCTGATGTGCTTTCCTACTCACTCGAGTCCCTTCACGAGCTGCTGCCGGCGAAACAACACAGCCGAGCACATTTGCGCAATGCCATCAAGGACTACATCCTCCAGAGGGGCCTGTTGAAAAACTGCACAAGCCCATGTAAAACCGGTGTGAAGACCAACCCAGAGGAACCGTGCAGCTGCAGCTGCCACAACAGCCCAGATGTGGCCCTCAACTGCTGCCCCACTCAGAGAGGATTTGCTGAAGTCACCATAACTGCAATCAAAGCCACGGGTTTATATGGAGATTACATTACTCAGACGGATGCATTCGTCAAGATCCTTCTGAATGGAAAGATCAACAGAGGCCAGACGTCCGTGATCCCAAATGACAACTCGCCTACTTGGAATCACGAGTTCCATCTTGGAACTGTGGACCTTACTCATTTCAGCAGTGTGAGCATGGAGGTGTGGGATGAGGACAGTGATTCAGATGATGACCTTCTTGGGGCATGCACCGCTCCACTGAAATCTGGAGTGAAGAAGGATGTCTGTACACTTGATCACGGAGTGTTCTATTATGAAGTGCAGGTGAAGTGTGTTCACGGTTTGGCTGGTTCTTCGTGCATGGAGTACAACCCCTCTCCTATGGAGGCTCAGCTGGACAAAGTGTACGTCTCCCGGAACGCTCGCCCGATTCCCAGAGGCATGCTGCTGGAGATGGGCGTGCTCCTCGATGAACGCATTCCCCGCTTCAACCAGAGCAACATTCGCAAAGCTAAAGGTCTTGAATTGTAGACCGATTGTGTTCTTTGTGCTACTATCACATATTCACGCCAGTTATCATGATGTTTAAAGTAGAATACGTGCACATAATACTGGCACATTATTACTAAACCTTTCCGGCTCCTGTGTGCTGCCTTTTGCCTTTTTGAAAGCTTAATAAAAGTCTCATGAAGAAAAATATTGCTACAATTGTGTAGTTTGTAAATTGCATTCCAGCTATTATAATGTTTAAAGTAAAATATTTGCACATAATAACGATGCATTATTATCTACTCTTCCTAATAATTTGTGCTGCCATTCTCTGGTATTTTAAGCCTAATAAAAGTGTCACGAAGCAAAATATTCTTGAAATATTACTGAAGAATTCTTGAAAAAAAAAAAAAAAAACACATATTGTGTGGCATGTCCAATAAATATATGGGTTACATTTGCAACTTGTAAAAAGCATCAAGAAAACCCACAAGACTTACAAAAAGTGAGAACTGCTGAATGTGGTTTTGATTTGAGAGCTCGAGGGAAGATGTGTCCACCAGGGCAGAACAACAGCAATTGCTTTCACTCTTTGGTTCTAAAGAAAGCTAGTATTAACATAAATCATATGTATTTTGTTCTCCATACACACACACAAACACACACAAACACACTATATGCAATATTTAAGGTTTGAGAATCTAGATTTCAACAGCTCTGCTGTTATTGCAAGTATTCACACAATAGTCAAAGCCATAATACAAAAACAGACCCACTGGTAGGTAAGAGGTACTCAGAGTCCAAAACATTCCAACGTTCGATGTCAAGATAAAGGCAGAGGTAGGTAGAGAGTAAATCCTCAACAGGCCCAGATAAGGGCAATTCCAAATAACCACAAATAGAGACAGGCAAGCAAAGGTCATACACAGGATCCAGTGAGGATAAAAAAGCCTTAGAAATTATTAAAATATATGGAGGCAAACTGTAAGGATTTGCAGTGAGTGCATGCTTTATATATAGTACAAACAGGAAATTAGAAGCTGAAGAAGCCCTCCACGCAGTAGTCCCTAAAGTAGTGTAGTTGAGGAGCTCTTTCATGGTGTAGGCAGGTGCTCCATCATCTGCTGGTGGGGGTGGAGACTTGGCTCTGGGTAGTTGGTGTGGGCAACCAAAATAATCTCCTCAGTCGGAATCCCGAAAGAGACTGCCCCTGTTTAAATAGCTATATGGGTGCAAGCCTCACAGTGTCTTAGACTTCAGGAGGAAGGACCATCCATGAGTGAAAACGAAATTCAGTATGCTCTTGACCTGATATTATTAACACAGGAGAATTTGCTTCAGGTGCAAGCACATCAATCCAGGCTGTATTCACGCCAGTTATCGTAATGTTTAAAGTAGAATAGGTGCACATAATATTGATGAATTATTAGTAAACCTTTCCTGCTCGTTTGTGCTGCCATTTGCCTTTTTGAAAGCTTAATAAATGTGTCATAAAGCAAAATATTGCTGAAATATTCTTGATGAAAGCTAGAGGTTGTGTTCAATGTCCAATATAATAGTTTACATTTAAAAATTTAAAAAAAAAAAAAGCATTTTCACACTTTGGGAACACCCACATGACTTATGGAAAATTAGTGTAGCTATGTTTGTGTGTGGTTTTTTTCACAGCTTGAGTGAAACGTGTCCACTCAAGTAGAACATCAGACTGACTTTTTATTCAAAAAGTGTCTTTGGTTCTAAAGAAAGCTGTTAGATTAACATAAATCGTATGTTTTGGTCTCTACAAACACAGTAGACACTCTACCAGCTCTGTACATCTAAGGTTATCTAATCGCGCTGATGGATGAAAAAACGAATCATAAGCAAAACATACCAAAATGTAAGGTTTGAGCTTCTAGAATTCAACAGGACTGCAGTATGATCATTAACAGTAACACCCTAACACACTACCACATCATTTCACACCTTTTTTTCAAACCCCTCCAAATTTATAGACCTATAAATTGTCCTGCCCTATATCTTGCACACAGTATCTCACAAAAGTGAGTACACCCCTCACATTTTGGTAAATATTTTATTATATCTTTCATGGGACAACACCGACGAAATGACATTTTGCTGCAATGTAAAGTAGTGAGTGTACAGCTTGTATAACAGTGTAAATTTACTGTCCCCTCAAAATAACTCAACACACAGCCATTAATGTCTAAACCGCTGGCAACAAAAGTGAGTACACCCCTAAGTGAAAATGTCCAAATTGGGCCCAATTAGCCATTTTCCCTCCCCAGTGTCATGTGACTTGTTAGTGTTACAAGGTCTCAGGTGTGAATGGGGAGCAGGTGTGTTAAGTTTGGTGTTATCGCTCTCACACTCTCTCATACTGGTCACTGGAAGTTCAACATGGCACCTCATGGCAAAGAACTCTCTGAGGATCTGAAAAAAAGAATTGTTGCTCTACATAAAGATGGCCTAGGCTATAAGAAGATTGCCAACACCCTGAAACTGAGCTGCAGCACGGTTGCCAAGACCATACAGCGGTTTAACAGGACAGGTTCCACTCAGAACAGGCCTCACCATGGTCGACCAAAGAAGTTGAGTGCACGTGCTCAGCATCATATCCAGAGGTTGGCTTTGCAGAATAGACGTATGAGTGCTGCCAGCATTGCTGCAGAGGTTGAAGGGGTGGGGGGTCAGCCTGTCAGTGCTCAGACCATACGCCGCACACTGCATCAAATTGGTCTGCATGGCTGTCGTCCCAGAAGGAAGCCTCTTCTAAAGATGATGCACAAGAAAGCCTGCAAACAGTTTGCTGAAGACAAGCAGACTAAGGACATGGATTAATGGAACCATATCCTGTGGTCTGATGAGACCAAGATAAACTTATTTGGTTCAGATGGTGTCAAGCGTGTGTGGCAGCAACCAGGTGAGGAGTACAAAGACAAGTGTGTCTTACCTACAGTCAAGCATGGTGGTGAGAGTGTCATGGTCTGGGGCTGCATGAGTGCTGCCGGCACTGGGGAGCTACAGTTCATTGAGGGAACCATGAATGCCAGCATGTACTGTGACATACTGAAGCAGAGCATGATCCCCTCCCTTCGGAAACTGGGCCGCAGGGCTGTAATCCAACATAACGACCCCAAACACACCTCCAAGATGACCACTGCCTTGCTAAAGAAGCTGAGGGTAGAGGTGATGGACTGGCCAAGCATGTCTCTAGACCTAAACCCTATTGAGCATCTGTGGGGCATCCTCAAACGGAAGGTGGAGGAGCATAAGGTCTCTAACATCCACCAGCTCTGTGATGTCGTCATAGAGGAGTGGAAGAGGACTCCAGTGGCAACCTGTGAAGCTCTGGTGAACTCCATGCCCAACAGGGTGTAACGTCTGAAAGTATCAAACTGATTTCTGAATCAGCCTGGATTTAGCAAAGGAGTTTCTTTGTCTCCTTGAGCTGTGGATCCTTATCTAACCTCTTCACCAGATGCCATCGGAATGTGACACGACCCCCCCCCCTTGCAGACACACACACACACACACACACAGAACTTACACCCACAATAGAGAAACCTTTCATGAACCTAATGGGTGTGAACGTCTGGAAAACTTCACGATTAGGTTCATCAGCAGGGGTCAACCAAAACTCCGACCGAGGGCCTGTAAATCTCTGATCTAATCTCTGTTTACGACCACATGGATTAGCATCGGAGCCGAAAAGGCTGGAAGGAAAACCTCCTCCCTAAAGGTCACCCTGAGGTGACCAAAGACCGGTGGGACATTAGAAGAACACCACCCCCCCTCTTCTGGACATACACACACTCACGCACACACAGTGAAAATGTCTCTTGAATGCAACATGTAATCATATGTCTAGGACAGTTATAATGTATTCATATATGCATGTGTTATGTGTTTAGATAACATAACTATAATGATTTTAGATAGTTTTAACTTAGGATATTATTTTAAATGTCTGTAACCATGTTTTACTTGTAATATTCTTTATAAGTCCATCGAATTTGGTATGTGGTTAATCGTCTTGCGATACCCTGATTGATTATGCATATTATATTGCAATGGGATACATTATTTCATGCTTTTTCTTAATTTCACACGTAATACGGTTTAAACCGGATTCTCCCTGGACATGCAAATCCAGGTCTGAGACCAGACAAAGAGAGTTCATCCTGCCAACAAATCCAACTTCCTGATTGGCCAATAGCCCAAAGAGGCGTGTGTGGTGGTGTTGTCTTTAAAACAACAACACGCTTCTCTATTCAGTCTCTCTTCACTCACACTCTTCAACTTCACTTCTACACTCTTTCCGGCTTCTCTCCCCCAGGGCCACGTGCCCCGGGAAGAGGAAGCCAGGATCTCTCTCTCCCGGACAAAGGATGCAACCGCCTCATGGCCCACGCCTTTTCAGACGGCACGACGAACCAGCGAACTCTGCACGACCTTGCGTGAACTTTCAAACCGAAGCCATGTAAGTATGATCCATGTAATGGATCTATATCTGCGTTTAAGATTGTACCCCTGTTTACAGGAGATTTAAGTTCGTTGCTGGTTTTGAAAAAGGCTAATTAGTTGTGTTTTTGTCTGCCATTCCCTTTTATTTCAATACTTTCTCTCTATACCTTTTCTTTCCTTGTATATAGATGTACATATGTATGTTTTGCTTAGAGTTAGTCGTGTGTATCCATAGTTACATCTAGTTATTAAAATCTATTATCCCACGCTTGATTTGTCTCTGTTTGGTCACAGATATATATATATATATAATTTGCTGGTATAATTCAGAATCAATGATGGCAAACCAGCAAAACATTTTCCCAATAGCCTTCTGGGTTGTCCACATGATCTTTAGCAAACTGCAGAAGGGCAGCAATGTTCTCCTTGGAGAGCAGTGGTTTTCTCCTTGCAACCCTGCCATGCACACCATTGTTGTTCAGTGTTCCCCTGACGGTGGACTCATGAACATTAACATTAACCAATGAGAGAGAGGCCTTTAGTTGCTTAGAAGTTACCCTGGGTTCCTTTGTGACCTCACGGTCTATTATACGTCTCGCTCTTCGAGTGAACTTTATTGGTCTCCACTCCTGGGGAGGGGAACAATGGTCTTGAATTTCCTGAATTTGTACACAATCTGTCTGACTGTGGATTGGTGGAGTCCAAAATCTTTAGAGATGGTTTTGTAACCTTTTCCAGCTTGATGAGCTTCAACAACTCTTTTTCTGAGGTCCTCAGAAATCTCCTTTGTTCGTGCCATGATACACTTCCACAGACACGTGTTGTGAAGATCAGACTCTGATAGACTCCTGTTCTTTAAATAAAACGCTCACTCACACCTGATTGTCATCACTGTTAATCCTAGAGGTTCACATACTTCTGCCCTCACAGAGATGTAATATTGGATAATTTTCCTCAATACATAAATGACCAAGTATAATATTTTTGTCTCATTTGTTTAATTGGGTTCTCTTTATCTACTTTTAGGACCAGATTTTTGAAAATCTGATGATGTTTTAGGTCCATATTTATGCAGATATATAGAAAATTCTAAAGGCTTCACAAACTTACAAGCATGACTGTATTTCAAAGCAAAACTTAAATGTCGCATTTGCAACTTTTAGGTTGAAACTATTTTCACACCTCAAGAACACCCACCAAATCCACGTGACTACCAGAAAATGAGCACAAGCTACACGTGTGGTTTTGATCTGACTGCATATAGGGGTGTAGACGTGGTCACCGGGGCAGCGCTTTCCAAAAGCATCACAAACATTCACTATAAAAATAGGTTTTAAATGTTTCTCTCTAGCTTTCAGACCTTACTTTAAATGTTCTAGAGTCTGAAAACCTCGAAGCTGATGCTAAGTAACAGGTGAAATCATCTTGCAGTGTTTATTGTTTTATTACTGACGACTGTAGAGAGGATGAAAACTACCTGGGGTGCATACTGGGGTGAGTACAAAAAAAAAAATTAAAAATCTGACTCACTCATTCACTCAGTCTCACCATAAAATAAACCACACAGAAGCCGTTTATTTCTCTGACCTACCGGCACATATTCATCACAACCACATATAGGTTTTTCTCCCACTTATCGGCTCAAACACTAATGAATCTCACCCACAGGCATAGTCCGATATTTTGCACATACACACACATACACACACAGACAGATATCAGTGCCAGCTCAGAAGAACTCAGGTAAGCTAACACTCTTTATATTAAGTCTCCTTAGATGCAAAATTACTATTATTTTTAGTTTCACTTTCTGTTAAAATGAGGTGAGAGACATCGTTGATGTCTCAGACAGATAAAAAAATAAAGTAGCTTTATTAAAATAATAAAGTATCATTGTAATATGACTGTTGTGTAAGTAATAAACCACTGTGTGTGTGTGTGTGGCTGTTATTATTTCCTATAAATGTTCACTGCACACTTCTCACTTAAGTTCTCACTTATGTTATCGCAGCTATAAACAGTTGTTCCCTCACCTGCCTCTCGTTTTATAGCATGTTACCGAGAAACCCCAAAGAAGCGTAAACTCTTCTGTCCTGAAGATGCCTGAAAACTTAAAGTTACAGCTTTACCTCTGAATGTTACAAAGTGCTGACACTGGAGACTCCTTCCATAAATGTTACATAAACGTCTCCATGTATGCGCAGCGTCCGCCATATAGGTCCCTGTGAATGAGCTGTTACTATAGAAATTATAACGTATTACAACGAGTGCGTTAATATAAACCTGACCAATCATATTGTAGAATATAAAAGTGCAGCATTAACTTGTTGTTTTGTAAAGGGTCCTTAAGGGTTCTTTGAATGGTATTAGAATGGTATTGGCTTCTTAATGGACTTCTACTTGGAACCCTCTCTGATAGATTAACCCTTCTGTATTAGGGTACTATATATGCATATTTGGAACCGTTGTTAGACTTAAGACCAGCTGTGCTTATGATTTACCCATCAATGGAAAGCTGGCTTGGTAATTTTAGCATGTCTTGCTCATCCTACAGGAAAGAACCACCATCAGGACCACCGCATCCACCAATAAACACACCTCCACAACAATGTCTCCTGCACCAGCCTTTTTGTGGTGGTCAGGTCTTTTTTCCCTCTTGGTCCTCCTTCCTCTGATCCGGTCATGTGAAAAAGGAACGGCACGAGACTGTGCCGAAGCAGAGTTCGCTCCCGGGTCCGACCTCGCCGGAGAAGGCTTTGACATCACCAAGATGCAGCGGAAAGGTTCCTTTGTCATCGACATGACAAAGTGGAAAAAGAAGGACAAATCCTGCACTCTGTGCCAGAACCCTTACATGGAGGGGAAGAAGCAGAAACTCCCGGTTTCTGTGGTGGACTGGAGACCAACCCAGAAGTGCAGCATGAAGGTGTCCAGCTCTATCTACCAGTCCAGTGAGTCCCTGCTCAGCTCCAGCACCTCCTCTATCGAGAACAACTGGAACGTGAATTTGGGAATCGAGATGAAGAGGGGTGATGGGTCGCTCACGCTGGCAGGCAGCAACTCCAAGCTGGCTGAGTATTCGATGGAGAAAACCAAAAAGGACAGGTTCAGTTTCACCAGTCACAGTATTTCCTGTGGATATTACAGGTAAGACATTCACTCCTTTAACACTCGGCTTAACACTGTACCAGTTTTAGCCGGAGAAATCGTAACATTATTTGGTCGTGAGTCGAGATCAGCGGCCTTAGAACGCATAATGTGACGTGAAATCGCACAAATGTAAAAATGCTTTTTCGTTTCATACAGAGTGTATACCATGATGCTCGCTAATTTTTATGCTAATCTCCAGTTACAGGGTTTCCAACAGGCCGTTAATTCATCCCGAGTTTAAACAAGCCCTGAGTCAGCTACCCAAGCAGTACAACCCTCAGTTCAAGTCACGGTTCTACAAGCTCATCGACAACTTCGGCACTCACTACATCACCAAGGTAACGGACGCACAAGCTGTTATGGGGAAAGTTTTCCGAAAAATGTTGAATTCAGTTCATCATCATGCTCTTCGTGAGATATCAAAAGGTTTTAACCTGTGGCTTCAACATAATGAAGACATCCATCAATATCAAATTCCTTTAAAAGTGAAAAATCTGCTTTTATTTTAAAGTTTTATACAAACATTTAATCCAATCATAGTTATTAATTAAGAACTCATTATTTTAATGAATTTACCCGTTTCTTTATTTTGTCGGTTCAAATTGTTGCAGAGTTACAGATTTCATTTAACACGTGTACACGTCTGACACGCTCTTAACTGGCATCTCTTAACGAGAAATACCTCACATATTGAGTCATTTGGTTCACTTATCTAGTTTCACAGAGTCACAGTTCCTTTATTATCACAAAGCGGCATAAATGCTCAAACACCGCAAGTTACAGAAATATTAACGGTCAAAGAGTTTAAACTCTAAAATATAAATTTTGCCATACTGATAGTAATACCAGCAATAATAGTAAAGGTAGCAGCAGTAGTAATAGTAGTACTAGCAATGGTAGTAGTAGTAGTAATATAGCAACAGTCATATAAATAAATGTAAATATAAATAGTAGTAGTAGTACTAGTAATGATAGTAGGAAATGAATAAGTAGTAGCAATATTACTAATTGAAATTATAGTAATACTAGTAAGTAATACTAGTAGCAATAGTAGAAGTATTAATAGAAGCAATAATAGTAACAGTAAACTGTGTTATTAATAGTAGTAATAGTTGTAGTAGCAATATTAGCCATAGTCCTAGCAGTAGTTATAGTAGTAATGGTAGTGGTGTTAATAGTAATAATATTAGTATTGGTAGTAATACAGTAGTAGTCATAATAATAAAAGTAGTAATGGAAGTGGTATTAATTGTAGCAATAGTAGTAATGGTATTAATATAGTAGTAGTCATAATAGAAGCAGTAATTGTAGTAATGTTAGTAGTAATATTAGTAGTATAATAATAGCAGCAGTAATAGAAGTAATAGTGGTAGTAATAGTTCAAATCAAAATAAATCTAGTAACAGCAGTAGTAGTAATATTTGCAGTAATAGTAGTAGTAATAGTAACAGCAGCGGTCAAAGCAGCAGTCATAGAAGTAATGGCAGGTTGTGTAGTAGTACAGTAGTAGTCATAATAGCAGTAGTAATTGTAGTAATAGTAGTGGTATTAATAATAATAGTAGCATGTGTTATTAATAGTAGCAGTAATAGTACAAATTAAAATAAATCTAGTAACGGCAGTAGTAGCAGTAGTAATAATAATAGCTGTAGTGGTAATAGTAGCAGCAGTCATAGTAGTAATAGTAATAATGGTAGTGGCATTAATAGAAATAGTAGTAGTAATACAATAGTAGTCATAATAGAAGTGGTAATAGTTAATAATAGCAGAAGTAATAGTTCTAATTGAAATAAATTTAGTAATAGAAGTAATAGTAGCAGCAACAATAGTAGTAATAGTAATAATATTAGCAGTAGTGGTGGTAGTAATTGAAATATTGTGAAATATTAATACATTGTCCTGTTTGAAACCCTGGGTGGTGATTCAACTTTCACTCTGAACTTTGTGTTTGTAACTTGAGGGAAAAGTAAAATCTTGTTTGTTTAAAAAAAAAACAAAAAAAAAACATTTCTTTGATTTTTGATAAAAGTGATAAAATATGAAGAGCTCTCAGTAATGGGCCAATTCCCAACATGCTGAAAGTGACACTCCTGTGCTGGACAGGTGACCCTGGGAGGGAAGGTCCACTCGGTGACCAGTATCAGACAGTGCCAGACGTCCCTGCAGGGTCTGAGCGTGGACGAGGTGAAGACGTGTCTGGACATGGAGGCGTCTGCCAGCGTGATGGGGAAAGCTAAAACCAATGTTAACACCAAGCACTGTGACGAAGCCAAGGCCAAGATCGAGGGTAAAAACAGCTTCTCCAGTAGCTTCAACGACCGGTGAGTTACACACTCAGGAGATCTCACACTGACCGCACCAACACTGTCAACACTAACACTGATACCACACTAACACTGATAACACACTAACACTGATACCACACTAACACTGATACCACACTAACACTGACACTGACCACACTAACACTGATACCACACTAACACTGATACCACTGACTGAATTATTTATGTATTAAATGTGAAGTATTTAATTGAAGTATGAAGTATTAAGACAGTATTATTCATACAGAAACTGTCTCTCGCTCTCTGTCTGTCTTTTTTTCTGTCTCTCTTTCTCTCCTCCTCCCCCTTTCTCATTCTCTATTTGTGTCTCTCTGTCTCTATCTCTCTCTCTTCCCCCTGTTCTAAAGATTAACGGAGATCTCAGGAGGCCACACCACGGAGCCCGAGCTCCTCTTCTCTGCAGATAAAGACCCCGGCGCTTATAAAGAGTGGCTCTCGTCCATCCCGCGCCACCCAGACATGATTTCGTACTCTCTTCAGCCTCTCCACGAGCTTCTCCCCAACAACAACCCGACCCGAAAGCACCTGCGCAAAGCCATTCACGACTTCATCTTGGAGAAGTCGCTGTGGAGAAACTGCTCTGAGCCGTGCAGCGCCGGAATCAAACCCAATTCCAAAGAACCGTGTTTGTGCTTGTGCAGGAATAACCCCGGCGTGACTCCTGACTGCTGCCCGTCTAAACGCGGCATCGCTCGGGCCAAGGTGACTATAATACGGGCGTCGGAGTTATGGGGAGACCACACGACCGGCACGGACGGCTATGTCAAAGTTTACAACAAAAACAGCATGGTGATCGGACGCACGCCGGTGATCTATAACAACAACTATCCCCACTGGGCCATGACCTTCGACCTCGGTGATGTCACTCTGACAGATTTCGACCCTATAAAGCTGGAGGCGTGGGACGAGGACAACAAATGGGACGATGACCTGCTCGGTGCCTGCACTGTCCCCCTGAAAGCGGGTGTTTTAGAGGATTTCTGTAATTTAAATTACGGCAAGCTGTATTATAAAACAGAGGTGGTGTGTGCGCCGAGTTTAGCGGGTCCGGCGTGCACCGATTACGTCGGATCTCCCATGAATTTTAATCTGGAGAAGGCGTACGTGTCCCGGCACTCTCGGCCCATTCTGCGGGGCATGCTGCAGGAAATGGGCGTGATTCTTGACGAAGCTCCGCTAACTGTTAAGCAGATCGAATACGATCCTAATAAAAGTGTCATGCAGCTTCTGTAGCGAAGTTCGGCACTTTCTTAAATCCATTTATGATATTTATGATTTAAACAGTTATGCAGCAAAACTGAATCTGACTGAATCCATGTACTCGTTAAACCAGTGTGCGAATCTGATTAAAAGTGTAATCGATGAAGTGAGAAATGAAACACGATGAGCTGGAGAGAAGTCGATTATTTTCCTATTATAACAGCACCTCCCCAAGTGTTTTATTCCTTTACACAACAGCAATTTGACCAGTTGAGCATTCTGTGAATTGTTGTTCATTTTCATTGCAATAAGGCAGTTTAAATATTTATATATTTATATTCATATGTATCCATTCAATATCGTATTCAGCTTTGTATGGATTTTTTTCTTCCAGAGAAATAAATACTTTTTCAGCATTAACCAATTGCCAAAAACAGTATGTGACTCTCATTTGAATGATCTGCTGTAAGGATTTTCAGGTAGAAGGACTCAACTTTATTGATCTCTTGCACCAAAATTCCCAGATTGCAGTCCTGGAGCTTCGGAGTCCAGCACTGATTCTCATAATTGTTTGTAAATTTTATGTAAAACCTTTTTAGGAAGCCAAATCCCGATTAAAGCTGCGTTCACACTTTCTCAGAACCCCCCCCCATTTTATATGGGATCCTACAGAAGAGGCCACTTTTGAAAAGCTCTGCCACCATTTTTCATTGTCACAGCAGTGATGGTGAAATACGATGAGATTTACGTGTCGTGACTTGTAAACAGAAAAGATTTCTTTGTTAATATTCTGACCCTGTAATGTAACTAAACATAACTCTATGTTTGAGAATCACTTTAACAATCAAGTCACACAAGCGGCTCAAATTCTCTTGATTTTCCACCTCCAGAGCTAAAGCGAAGACAAATAACCTCCTCATCGTAAGAGTTACATCAATCTGTACTTCATCTGCATTGCTGTGAATAATAAATCTCATCCAGAGAGCAAGCTAGACTAGTTAGTTAGCCGATACTAGCCAGGACTCGAAGAGCATTATGGGGGTTTTTTTTGATCATACTATTCATGATTTTTCTGAAATTAAGTGTGAAAGCAGGCTTAATTATCAAACAACTCTTTTTTTATTTTTATTTTTTTATATGAGTGTCATTTAAGTGAATAAAGACCTCGACATCTGATTCAGACCCAGGACTAATTCCATCTAAATGACGAGACTAATCCAGATTTTACTACAAAAACTCATCACGCTGATTAAACATGTAATAAAGGCGTCAAACTCGAGGAAGTTTCAATAAGGAAGGAATGGTACGTCCCGTTGTAGGGGGTGTTTAGAGAGCAATTTATGGGCCTCTTTCTGACAAATGTGGAGAAACCTATTTTTGAGCTTAGTGTATAAATGATTTAATACGTTACATTTTAAGAATTTTCCGGATTTTGATTTTACATTGTTTAGGGAGGTCTTACTTTAATGAAAAGAGTTCGACACCTCCCTAACCTCCTAATAATTCACGAATCCCAATATACAACATTCCAAAACCTGCTTTTTTACTCAAATTATGAGTGAACATGAAGTTCTTTAGGAGCTGCTATGGATGATGAGCTTTATCCTACTATCCTGCTATCCTTTCTTATCTCATTATCTTATCTTTGTTTTGTTTTATTTTTATAGAGAAGCATGACTGTCTTACTGTACACCCTGTTTTTAATCTGCTGTGCTGAGAGAGACAGGAAGTTATGCAGCTTCCTGTGGACGGATGAGGTCTGAGAGAAAAAAAACTAAAACCTTTTCTTCTCCTTTGTCTGGTTACATGGCATGATAATCTGATACGAAAAGCAGATTAGGTGTGATTTCATTTCAGCCCTTGAGTAAGACAACACAACAACTCGTGAGAAGAGTGAGTGAGGAGACACTTTTAGTTTTGATAATAATTGAAAATAACAACCAAAAGTAGTGCTCAAGAGGTTTTAGTTAGATACAGAGACAAGGAAAAGACGTGAGACAAACAAACTTCGGCCCAGAAAACAAAACAAGACAAAACAAAACACGTCACAATCATTGCATGGACACACAGAGACATCAGGAGACAACAAACAAAAAGCACCGGATCAACACTAACACACAACAACAACAGTATGGTCACAAACGTGCACATCGATGAAGAACAGGAAGACAGACGAAGGAGAAAAACAAAAAAAAAAAAAAAACAAACAGAAAAACGTCACACTGGGTCACACCTCAGAGGCCCGGAAATCAGCCTGCAGCGAGGGTGAGAGAAAAATATCACGCATGAGACACGCAAACATGAAGCACTCTGAACAATTAACACACACAATGAAAGACAGAAAAACACAAAACAGTTCTTTTTTATTCATACAGTAAGGAAACAGGGAAATCCCTCATCCTCCTTGGTTCTCACCTTTGACGCCGTTACCGTAGTAACCAGCCGCGCCGTACTTGCTGCCGTCTTTTCCTACAGCAAAAAAAAAAGAAATGTCGAAAAATACACATAGAAATTCAAGCTTAAAGCATCGATTAGATGTGATTATGAGAGACTAAGAGACGCTAGTGTGACTAAAGAAGTTGTGACCCTCACCTCCGTACGGACCTTGACCTCCAGCCCCAAGGGCTGCTCCATAACCTGCATTAAAATAGATATTATTAATATTATTATTATTATTATTATTATTATTATTATTATTATTACTGTTGTTGTTTAATAAAATGTAAAATGTCAACTAAAAAAATCCAGATTTTATGAATATTACTTAAAATTTAAATCAAAGTTGTATGAAGATTCAATTTTTAAAACAAAATCATATATTACAACAAAAAAAAACGACCGAAGCGCCCGATTATCTGGAGAGTATGTATCAAAGAAGTCAAATAAAATTCATTAATTCAATAATTAATTAGTTCTTTATGACTTAGGTCTGAAATTTATTTTAACTTCATTCAGACTTCTCAAAAGATTATCTAAAGTGCAAGTTAAACCCTGAAAAACAGAAAAATAAATAATATTATACTTTAAAAAAAAGCTAATGTTTTGATTTGCTCGTTATCAGGGCATCGATGAGCTTCACGAATTTATTTTATTTATTTAAAAGACGACCTACATCGGGCCTTCGTTAATGTTGACGCCTGGATTATTGTTCAAATGTCAACATTTTGAGACAGGGCCGTTAGAAAGCAGGACTTAAAGACACACACACACACACACACACACACACACACACACACACACACACACACACACACACCGTATGCCAGCTTACCTCCTAGACTGAGCTGCTGTGTTTCATACGGATAGCCATTATCACCTGATGACACACACACACACACACACACACACACACACACACACAATCAACATCACACTCCTCATCATTACATCTATATTCAATAAGATTTTAGAATATTTATCGTCCTCCATTCTCTCTGACTGACCATCCAGTCCGGCAGGAATGACCGGTGCTCCGTTGTAGGAAATCTGACCGGCTCCTCCGTCTGTACAGAAACGAAACACACACACAGTTATGAGTCTGCTGTAAATAATCCTACTATAACCTGTTCATATAAACTAATCATCTGTTTACCAGCTTATAAACATCATCCAAACTCACATTACATACAGAAAGAATGAGCAAACATAAAGGGGGGAAATGAGGGAATGTGTCTACATAAAAAGGGGATAAGTCTACAGAAAGAGGGAATAAGCCCCTCCCACACGATTAATCTGAGTCGGCAGCTCTCGTTTTGCTAATCCATTGCACAGGAAATGATGTCATTATGAGCGCATGCTTTACATGATTAGTCACTGAACGTGTTTTCTCACAGATCGAGACTGAAACTGTCTAGAGATTTCAAAAATTTACCAGTCACAGGTTCCAGGATTCCACCAGCACCTACAATAGAGAGAGAGAGAGAGAGAGAGAGAGAGAGGGGGGGAAGATGAGGGGGAAGATGAGGAGCTTCAGTACAACTCATTTGTATTAGATGTATCTGATCCAGCCTCGGAAATCTCCACCTCGTGTGTTTTATTATTCTGCTCCAGCTCTAATCACACCTGAGGCAGGTAAGTCAGGGGCAGAGAAACTCTAATCCTGTGGCTCAGGTGTGTTTCAGGGCTGCAGCACAGACTTAAATCCTCAGGCAAATCTCTGCACTGAGACGTTTTGCATTGTCGTTTGAATTGCACAAGCGTACACAGGCAAGCAGGTACGCTGACACACACACACACACACACACACACACACACACCCCTGAACACCTCTCTACCATAACCGTGTGGGTTTACCGAGGCTAGCGTCAGCTCCGAGCCCACCTGGCTGTCCCACGTAAGGAGCTCCACCATAACCTCCTGTTTTGCCTGCAGTGCCGAGACCAGCAGAAACCACGGGCTGACCTGCAGCAGTGCCGATCACCGCACCCGGACCAGCGCCACCTACAGACAAAAAAAGAGGAGTAACCATAGAACTCCACATAAACTGATTTTTAAAAAAACGTGTGTAAGGAGACATTTATGGAAGGAGTCTCCAGTGTCAGCACTTTGCAACAGTCAGAGGTAAAGCTGTCATTCTGTCATTCTGACATCTTCAGGACAAAGAGTTTACGCTTCTTCGCGGTTTCTCGGTAACATGACAAGCTGTGGGGGGGGGGGGGGGGGGTATTTTGTCTTATTAATTTCAATTGAGAGAGAAAAAAGACTATGACGTGTCATTCCTTAATAAATAAACAGGTGTTGGTGGTATAAAAGGAATTAAACACTTTGGGACATTTATTGGAAAATAATCTTCAGTGTGGTGACAGCGACTGCGCGTCACATCAGACCACCTCATCGTCGATTATTTTCCTATAACAGTAGGCCCCATCGTGACTTATTCCTTAATTATGACAGATTATTGACAGATGGTTTGTAAAGGTTTGTGGACTGTCCAAAATTATATACCGGCTAGTCAGAATTCCGGAAATCACTACGAGTGGCATAGGGCAGGGCGATGGGGTATAATATCGTGTCATAGACTGTAGAAACAGCCTTCAAATATCATGATATAATATTTTAATCATATCGCTCAGCCCTAGCTGAGTCTCTATACTTCTTACCGTATTTCGCAGCCTTGGCCTCAGAGCCTAGTCCAGCTCCAAGTCCAGCTCCAAGTCCAGCTCCAAGTCCAGCACCCAGACCAGTGGTCAGTCCCAGTCCTGGACCTCCATAACCTCCGGCTCCCAAACCTGCACACAACACACACAGGTACATACACTTTACACAATTTTTTCAAATGATTCATTTTTTAAACACACTGTATAAAGTCAAAACGCTCCTGTTGTTCTTAAAAGCTGTATTTTTCTACACCGCCCTGGTTTTACATTTTATTTCTTTGTACTTACGGAGCCCCTGAACTGATCCTGAAAACTTTACTTCCACAGCAAATGTTTATACGGTACGGTTAGGGGACATTTTACCAAAGGGTGTAGTCTATAAGGCTTTAAGACACCTACGTAAGCACTTCATAACAGCTGTAAAGGCTTATTGTAAGAGATGCTGTAAGAATTTATGAGGTTATTCCTGACATGTCATTATGTCACTGTTATGTCATCTCTATCATGCGACACAGACAGAGTCGGCTAAGCTGCAAAGTCAATTGTCATGACGTTGTAATGTATAGTGTCATGTCAACAGAAGCCTCCACTGTTATATCGGCTCGACACTGAAACTGACCAAAGCAGCCTTTACGGCAGCTGTTGGAACGAGACCTTATAAACATTTATGTAGGTTTATGTAGTTTGTTTCAGGTGGAATCTCACTGAAACTTAGAGAAATGTTGGGTTAGACCTCACCATCTCTGGCTCCATCGGCTAATTCTGCGGCAGAGCCGAGCTCT
Source organism: Cranoglanis bouderius (assembly GCA_023630585.1). Taxonomy (NCBI): domain Eukaryota; kingdom Metazoa; phylum Chordata; class Actinopteri; order Siluriformes; family Cranoglanididae; genus Cranoglanis; species Cranoglanis bouderius. The sequence continues at coordinate 20,166,551 of CM042554.1, forward strand.
GGGACATAATTACAATTTTACTCCATTATAATTATGTCCGAGTGTTAGTACCATGGCAGGAGAGAGCGCTGTAAAGCCATGATCAGACTCACCAGCTCCATAGCCATCGCCATATCCGTAAATGCCATATGTATAGCCTGGGGAGAGGAGGGGGTGGGGGAAAGGGGGGGCGTGGCTTAGTTACATTACAATTCACAATGTCTCATGCAGAGGAGATACGCACGTAGTCTGTACAGAAACACCAAGCAGCTAAAGCATCTTTTCGTTTCCTTGTAAATCTGTAATACTTCCTGTGCAGTCATAATGCGTTATAAGAGCATTCATAACAATCATATTCATATAGCACACGTAATACTTTAGGATGTTCAGCGTAAGGGTGTATAATTGTTCATAAGTAGTTAGGAGTTACATGCAGAACACCTTATAAAGCACGCTTATATGACTTTACATAACACATTATAATCTGCTCATAGCTTTTCACAGTTCATAGATTTTGTCACATAAAGCCGTTCAAGAGCTGTTATAAGGCTTCGTAATGTATAACGTTCAAAACCAACCACACTTCAACACCTTAATTGTATATATCTTTTTTTTTTCTTTTTTTAAAAAATCTTTTAAATGTAATAACTGTTGTGTGTCAGGTGACATAACGCTGTATAATCTATGTTCGTAAAAACATTGAAGACATTATAGAGCAGATGCTGATATACTACCTGTACCCCAAGTTATAATACATTATAACAAAACACGTCGGTTTCTGTGAACTGTACTCATCATGTTTATAAAGCATTATAGAGCATTGCGTGAGGTTATGAGGTTATTGCAGACATTAAGTGAAGTGTTGTTGGTTTTAAAAACTCTTTACAGGTTTTATAAAGTGAAGTAAGAATCGCAGTAATATTTTCTATGGATCCTGTATACATAACATGTTATAGAGCTTACAAAAAAACCTTATAATGCACTCATTACCCGCTATAATGCATTCATAAGGTATTATAATTGATGAAAAAGCATTACAGTTTATAGCAATGTTCATAATCCATTCATAAACCGTTAACAGGCTGCATTATAAGCGCCGTTTCTAACACAGTGCGACAATTCCATAGAAACTGTGCCCTTAGTTAATACGTGCTTGGTTTCTTTGGTAACGGTGTTATAATGTGTCATGAGCACTACTTATACGGAAACAATCATGTTAACAATTCATAATGCATAATAAACATTGTTATAAAATGTCATGCTTAATCGTAAGAATGTGTATAATACCTTATGAAAAGCTTTATAACACGATAGGAATATGTTCATAGTTCGTTATAACTGTGACCTTTATAGAAAGTGTTACTGCGATGGTCATAGGAGAAAGAGAAGGTGAAAGAAATGTGTTATTGGCTGCAGAGGCAACTGACACAGACGTTTATAACAGCTCCATATCGGCGTCACACTATTTTGTGCTGAAAAATAAAATAGATAAATAATGAACTGAAAATGTATATCGATCGACAACGGGGAATTCTAAAGAAGTAAAGGGTTTATCGTCACGCCCTGGCCCCTCCCTCTCTCTCTCTCTCTGTGTGTATCAGTGCATTTTAATTCCGTGAAAGTTTTGATGCCACCCTGCTGCGGTCGTATCTGTGTGTGTTTGTTAGCACTGTGTGTACTTTTCGTCCCGTTGGTCAGCGTTTACTGATAACGCAACAGGATGTAGTGAAGTGCAGGGGACGTGACTCTTACTTTATAAACTGCTAATGGAAACAGTGACTAATTTCTGCTTAAACACCAACTTAGAAAAAAAAAAAAAACCTGTGGTCTGTGGGAGCAGCTGAAACGAAGGCGTGTGGTTTTATTTGACTGGTTCACACAAAAGGTGTCGAGTCAGCATGTCGAGGCTTATGAGCAGCTTATATACATGGTTTTGGCTTATAATATTTACCCATTGCCCCGGTACGTAGTAAGAAGTTACAGCTACATGCATAATACTTTTTTTTTGTTTATGAGCATGTGCATACATGATGTAGTTGGTCGTAATGCTTTATAATACGCATTTGCTCTAGTCATGCATTATAACATGCACATTATCAAAAAAGGGGTTAAATGTTTGGCACATATAATAGAGCATTACACCGGGCCACCACAAGATTGAGTCAACAGACCTTATTGAGGCTTATAAGCAGTTTATACTGTAGATTGCACCAGTGATCTTCCTTATGACTATAAAGGACATACGTCTGTATGAGAGCTCTTAAGTAGTTATAGTTACATGCATAACACTTGGTTTATGAGCATGTGACTTCATAATGTCAGATCACATGTACATAAATCTGCTATGATAAGTTATAATACCTGTGTATCATAACATACACACAGTTTGCTTCTCAAATTTAGGTGTTAAACATTTATGACACATAATTGAGCATTACACCGGGTATAAGATTTATTTAGGGTATGTACTAAATAAAGTTTATCTTATTGCATCTTATTTGATGTTGTGACACAGATACTATACGCGAGTGGATAGCTTTTAAACGCACGTTATGAAGCATTACGCAACGTGTATAGGTCATAGTATGTTGAAATAATAATAATAATAATTATTATTATTATTATTATTATTTTTATTTCTATAGCACCTTTCTAGAACAGACGTCACAAAGTGCTTAACATCCGCAATATAAAAACACATACAAAAAATATACACAAAATAGAGTATCGCTTAAGGTACGTTCACACATGCAGCGATTTTATCGAGTGGCAAGTCGCCAGTCGCTGTACTATGAGGTCGCCGGTCGACGTTCCTACTACTGGTTGCCATAGTAACATGGGCGGCGCAACTAGCATTCCACTTTCGACAACTAACCAGTTTTCTTGCCGCTAAAATGAAACATTCTGGAGGGAGAGAGATCTTATATAAAATACACCAGTGTATATACGCATCATATCCTACGAGATGAAGGAGAAGCGGTGTGAGCTCTTTGCCGTTGCGGCCGTCTATCTGCGGAAAAAGCGCTAGCGCCAATTAACTTGGCTTAGCTTATGGCCTTAGCGCGTTTAAAGCAAAATAATAATAATAATGAAAACACACTCAATTTTTGTTGCAATTGAGCAAAATCCCGGTGAAGCTCCTCTCTCAGTGAGTGAGCGTCACCATCAGGGTGTCATTCACCATACGGTTCGATGATTTTGCTCGATCGCAACAAAAAGTGAGTGTGTTTCGCTATTATTTCTTTTATTTATATATATATATATTTTTTTTAGCTAAGCTAAGCTAATTGGCGACTGCCGCAATGGCGCTGTTTCTGCTAGTGAGCACGGGAGGCTATACGGATCACGTGCGCTCTACTGTCTTCACTCTCATTGGTAGTCGCTGCACCAAGTCGCACCAAATTTGCGTAAAGTTTAACTTTTTTCAACTTTTAAAGTCGCTGGACACGCCCACATCTAGTCAACAAGGGTCACCGGAAGTCGCCAGGTCTCACTGAAAATCAATGTTCTCCGATCGCTTTGTCGCTGCGAGTCGCTGTGTGTGAACGCACCTTTAGGGCGGACCATTATTACAGTCGGCACTACTATAGTGCACTGTGTGGTTTGAAACGCTGCTTTACTGTCTGATGAAAGTCTCAGAGAGACTGAGTGGTGGAAAGATATTTTTTATTTGACTTAAGCTTTGGGGGGGACCTCATTCTAGGGTGTTAAATGTCAGCTTAAAGTCTAGTGCGCAGCTGTAAAACACACAAGGATAAAAAAAAAAAAATCAACATATAAAAAACTTTAAAAAGAAGAAGAAAAGGAAAAGGCTTTACCAGTCTGTTTGCCCACGCGACCTGTTTGGGGGTATGCGCCTGGGCCAAGACCTGATCCACAACATAAGAAATGTTTATTACAGAAAACAAGGGGGGGAAAAACATGATAGAATTAGATGAGATCAGATTCTTTTTTTTTATTTATATTTAAATTAACTGGCTATATGAAGAGTGAGACTAATCATTATTGCATGCACAAAGATGACTGGTTGGTGTTCGTACAAACTGCTGAGGTATAAAGTGTATTGGAGCGTAAGTGCCGACACTGGAGACTCCTTCCACACATGTCAAAGAAACGTCTCCTTACAGAAAACTTCACCATATGACAAAAGTCTTTTAATCTGTCTATCATCAGTTGAACAGGTACGTACCCACTCCATAGCCGTTAGTCAGGCCTGCTCCAGGATACACACCGTACCCTGTCACACACAATAACACGGCACGTAAAACACACTAACGTTATGAGGTTAATATAAGGAAAACCGTGCCTTGTTCGTTGCCATGATCAGTCGGGAGCCTGTGGAGCAAAACAGCATGGTGTGGTGTAGATGATGTTACCACGGAGGACGGTCCAGAGGATTTTAACCACCTGCAGACCATAAACAATTCCATATACCTCACTCGGACCATCCTGTGGGGGCAAAATGATCTACACTTCACACAAACATGCTGCACATCAGTGAGCTGGGGGGGGGGGGGGGGTGTATGACATGCTGTATGCACACGCGTGACCCTGATACAAAATGTGAAAAGGAAGCAGGTGTAGTTTCAGGTGCAGGTGTAAGTTTGAGTGTTGGTGTATTTGCAGAGTTGTAGGTGTACAGGTGTACAGGTGTACATGCAAGTGTAGTTGCAGGTGTAGGTGCATATGCACTATATGTAAGTGTACTTCCAGGTGAAGGTGCAGGTGGAAATGTAGAGGATGATATAAGGTGCAAGTCTACGTGCCAGTGCAGGTGTAGTTGCAGGTGTAGGTGGGTTTTTACAGCTCTAAATCCTCTGTCATTAACACAGATCAGGTTGGTGTTTCCTGATGGCTGTGTGTGATTTAGGATGTTAAAAACGTCACCCTCGGTTGCCATGCGTTCGGCCCGACAGCTCGTCACACTTTACAGTGGAGGTTTTACCTCCAGGTTTAGTCGTTTTGGCACCGTTTCCACGGGACGCGGCTCCTCCTACACCATACAGAGAACAATCAGTTCAAAACCTTACCGACACAAAAACACTCGCTCCTTTCCTTCTTCCTTTTCCTTTTCTTTCCCCTCGGTCTTCCTTTCTGCTAATCCCTTTTTTCCTTCTCTTGTCTTTCTTTCTGTTCCTTCCTTCCCCCATCGTCTTCCTTCCTTTCTCTTCCTTTCTTGTTTCACTCCCCTCGTCCCTTTTTTCCTAGTCTTCCTTTTGTTTCTTTATTCCTCTCTTCTCTTTGTTTCCTTCCTTTCTTTCAGTTCCTTCCCTTCCTTCCTCTCATTTTCTTTCTTTCTCCACTTTTTTCTTCCTTCCTTCCTTCCTAATCTGTATTTCGGTGATGAGCAGGCATCCTTTCTTCACCACCATCTTTATAAATGTAAGGATGATGAAATGATGACACTGATGGGATTTTTAGCATCTCTCTCTCTCTCTCTCTCTCTCTCGTCAGCTCGGTCGCTCAGGATAGACGATTCATTTGAATTATTTATCGGAATGAAAAAGATGCATTACCGTTACTTAAAACTCCATTAGGCACTCCATTAAATCCATTAGACACTCCATTAGAGACTGGCCGCGGGCCGTAACCTACACACCAGATTATTAGTTAATGGTGAAGTACAGTGCAATCGCTCGGACTGCACACCGCCACTATACAGCAACAACAAAACTAAAATAAACGACAATATAAAATATAAAATAACAACGTGGCGAGCACGGGCATGCAGGTTTACCATTTCCTTTAACTCCCTTCCCATTGCGTCCTGCTCCTGCTCCAGAACTGAACCCTAACACACAAAACCACACGGGTTTTTATAACACCACAGTCACATTTAATAACAATAAACGGTGACGCCAGATTACTCAACTAACTCATCATTTATGATACTCAGGATCTGTCACTCTCTAGAATTATCCTCTCCATTATATCGTTTCATTTCTCCAATCCATTCAAACTGTGTTTATGTTAAAAAATGACAACACGTTCCCCCTTTTTTCTCCCTTTTAATTAAACAAAATAATAATAATAATTCCTTTTTTTCCATTTTCCCTCCTATATATATATATATATTGCTAATCAAGTCCTATGTGTCCACCAATGAAACAAGACGTGAGTTTTAAGTTGTGATTTTTACCTCTGTTGGATATTACTGGTCCTGGACGGTAACCTACAGGGAAATATGCTAATTGTGAATAATTATGAAATTATTAATTAATTTTAATTGTGAAAATTGTTTTTCAAGGAGAATTAAGAAATCTGTTTTGGGTTTGTATGTATATGCTTTTTACACACACACACACACACACACACACACACACACACACACACACACACACACACACACACACAGGTGAAAATTAGAATATTTTCTAATATTCACGATATTCTAATTTTTTGAGATGCACCTCCTCACCTCCTCTCCCATTTTTTTCTCTTTCTTTTGAACTCTGAATCTTAATCTTAATCTCTTCCCTTTCTTCTTTCACTTTTGTTGTTTTTTTTTCCTTGCCATTGTTTTTCTCCCTCTCTTCCAGCTTTTATCTTTCTTCCTCTCTGTTGTCCTCCCATTTTCTCTCCCTTTCCTTTGCCTCACTTTATTTTTTAGTTTTCTTTGTCTTTTTCCTTCTTGCTTTTTCACGTCTCTCTCTATCTCTCCATCCCACACTTTTTTCTTTCTTTCGGCTTTGCTCATATTACGCTTTTCTTTTTCCCCTCCTTTCTTTCTTTCTTTCTTGCGCTCTTTCCCGTACATTTGAAAGTTCAGGTTTGCTGTTTTCCCTCCTCGAATCAGTCATGTGAGCAGGAAAATCACCAAACCGTGCTACACTCCAAACACACAGGACTACAGCCGAGTAAACACTGATCTATACATTTTCACACAGCAGACAGTAGAGCGTTACCGTTACTCAGAGCACCGTGTCCGTTTGGTACTCCTGGGGTTGGACCAATTCCTGAAGACCACAACAAAAGTTACCACTTACATCACTAACACATTTAACACAACAAGTCACGCCTACAACATATCATCATATCACGCCTACATGATGTTAAATATTGTTCTACGCTCGCAGAGGAACGGGCAGGACCTCTGTAAAGCTGTAACAAGCAAAGAGTATTATTTACAGCAGAAATTAAAGTGTTTATTGTATGGCCTGTGATACAGTCATATATTTAATGTACATTTATAATGTGCAGTTTGGACGCTCATGCAGTGCTGAGTCACGTCACACCCAGGGGATGCAATTAACCGAGGATTTCCCGTGTTTTACCATATTTTAAAATCATTGACGGAAAATTCTGAACTGTGCGAGGCGAGCAGTTTTAACGTACGTCTGTAGTACTTCAAAGAATCTGACGACTCCAAATCCACTGGCCGTAAACGCCGAAAACATGGGGCTGTACCCATTCAGTCTGAACGGACAGATCAGACATCTGTTTTGACAAACCTGTTGTTTTTGACAATAAGCGTTTGTGTTCAGACTCGGAGGCTTAAGTTCAAAAGTGGTGTCGATATTTATGCCGAGAAGGAGAAGTTCTCCGTGTTGAGACTCGGCTTACGCAGGTACTTCAGTCGTTTCTCTGGGGGGCCCCACGCACCGTTTCGGTACTAACTCCTCATTTAATTCGACTCTGAATACGGCCAGATGATGTCATAATGTCATGTCATAAACTGTACCAATGGGTAGCACAAGCAATTTAAAAAGACTTTCATTTGTTTTCTGATCATATGGGACGCACTAGCCTTTTTCTATTTGCCCTCTAAAGCGGTGATTTGTTTAAAGCATGATACGTTTTGTCTTTATGAATAGAAAAAGGTGTAAATATTCCACAGAGCAGCTTAATATTAAAGCTCAGAGTAGGGCTGGGCGACATGACAAAAATATCATATCACGATACCTGAGGACATTTATGTACGATACACGATGTGCATCACGAGATATCATTTAGCCAACAAACTGTCCGCAAAAAAGTAGTAAAATAAACAACAACAAAAAACGTTAAACTGAGGGTTTTTTTTTTTTTTTCATTACGTCAAATCAGTGGCATCCATTCAGTACCATTTAATTTGTAATTATTAAAAACGTTTAAAAAAATACATCACCATATCAACGATATTTCAGGAAAGTGTATCACGTAATCATTTATCACGATATCGATATTATATCGATATATCGCCCAGCCCTGGCTCAGAGTTGTGTAAAAACAGAGATGGAAACCGTTTACCATCACCTTTCTGTCTCTGTACAATGGGCAATCCTCCTCCAACCCCATTACCTACACACACACACACACACACACACACACACACACACACACACACACACACCAACAAGAAATGGTTTGTATTGGGGAAATGCACAGACACCTTTTCACGCAGAGAACGTTGCTACTGTAGAAGAAGTATGAAGAACAAAATGCAACAAAAAATGTAAGACAAACAGAAATGAACCAGAAAACACAACGTTTACAAAAGCAAAATATTTAGATGTGCTTCGTTCATCCAAATGAAATTGAGCAGGAGGATGTGGATAATCGATTGAATACATGAAAGGTAAACGAGTTGCAGATCCCACAATCCCACAAGCACGATTCCTCCGCCGTCTGGTGACCGCTGATGGAATCCATAAAACCACAAGACCACGACTTTCAGTCCAAAATTACAGAAGGACCAGGAGAATAAATATGTAGGACATCTTAGAACCAGGACTTCTGACATCCTCTATTATCGATGACACAGAATGGACAACTTAGCAGCCATTTTTGTTCCTCAAGATGGCAGAGTTACGTCAAAAACTTTTCACAGGATGTTGAAGACTTGTTTTCTTTCTAGACTAGTCTAACCAATCCATCCAAATTTTGTGTCAATGTAGGGCTGCTCCATCCAACACTCTTCAAAAATAAAAGCTCCTCAAGGGTTCCTTGGATCGTTAAGCGTTCTTCATTTCATAAGAGTCTATTTGGAAACCTCTCGGAGAGGGAAACCTGCATGCTTTAGGTTCTAGGTTGGACCCTGTAGATGTTCCCATCCAAGCCTTTGGTCCCGACAGTTTGGCTTGTGATCGTCTCACCAAGACTTTCAGCATCAGTAGGTCTTCCGTTAGAGATCCATAAATCTTGAACTCCAACAATCTTGAGGTCCTCAAGTGTTCTTTGGATCGTTGAAGGTTCTTTGTTTCCGAATGTTCTACTTAGCATCATCTATGATAGAGAAAACCTCTGTTGTATGACCCTGCATAGAACCTTTAAGGGTTCTCTCGGAGAGACAAACCAAATAATGATTCAGGGTTCTAGGTATAGATGTTGCTTCATGAATCCATACAAGATCTTCTCACCAAGATCTTCAGCACTGGGTTACTGTCCATGTAGGTTTCCCCCCATGTTCTCCGGGTTCCCACAGTAGATGGATTGACTCCACAACTCTAAATAGCCTGTGTGTTCCTTCCTCGCACCCAGCATTACTGGTATAGACTCCGGATCCACCGCCACTGTGAACGAATGGTTCACAATCTTGAGCAACATAGAAGTTTCGATCCTTAGCTTTGTGATGTTACTAGAAAGAAACTGATGAGGTGAAGATCTCCAGCAGCTCAGTGTTAAGACCGTTCTCATTTCAGGGTTTGATTACAGTTGCATCAAGCTTCTTCTTTTTTTAACCACAAGGACAAACGGACCAAAAAACTCTCCAAATCATGACTCATGAACAGTCGTTGAGATAAAGCAGCACCAAGCTGTTCAGAATCACTGGTTCCTCCTTTGGAGGAACCAGGATTTTTCTTGACTTGTGAAGACTGAGAGAAAATGGAACCCAAGCAGGGTGGAACAAAAGCAGAACAAGAGATCCTGTTGAGATTGGAATGATCCCAGACCCACAAGTTCCTCGAATGGCTAATATCAGAACTGGTATTTTTGGATATCACCAAAATGGTCCAGAACTGAGAGGTTCGTGAAAAGTTTGGTCCTCAAACCAAGACAACATGGAGAGAGAAGAATAACGTGCAGAGAGAATACATCCACAGTGTGGAAAGTTTATAGCAGTAAGGAGTTTGTTGGTGTCATGGTGTCTTTCATTTTGCACAAATACAGGATGGAAATCTAAAAATATTTCATGATTATGGTTATGTGAAGGAGGAGTGAGAACTTTACCAGCTTTAGACGGCTTTGTGGCCTGTCCGTTGGACCTGCCCTCTCCTGGCCCCAATCCTAAACACCACAACACCATTTCAGCCAAATAGGTTTAAGAACAGTTTGACTTCTGTTGTTTTCTCGCTCTCAGGACGGCCTACAACTACAACTACAACAAACTACAACGTGTTCACGATGTACACTGAGGATATTAACACATATCCGTCAGACTTTACTCAAATTTTTAGTACTAATTTATAAAACTCTTAACACTACAGCGTATCTGAATGCACCAAATCATTATTAAGATCATCTCGTGCTTCAGCTTTCCCCATATTCAATTTATTAAACTTAAAAAGATGTGAAGCAGCTTTTTTTTTGTTTATATTTATTTATTTTATTTTATTTTATTTTATGCCACGAAGATCTATAACACATCACTGATAAAATTCAGGCTCCAGTTCAGGCAGCATTTAAGACTTGAATGTTACTTTTACATTAATTCTAAATCATTTTGATCATTAATTTAAAAAAAATAACTAAAATAAATAAATACTTTTTATTTAATTTGTACCACATTTAAATTATGTTTTCTCATTTCAATTCAATTTAAATGATACATTTTATATTTTATATATATATATATATATATATATATTTTCTGCCTCTGTTATTATTTATTGTATTTCCATCATTTGCCTATTTGACCATTTTATTCATGATCATTTTAAATGTCAGAAAGGTGGTTTATAAATAAAGTTTTTCACAATATGACTTTCTAAAAGCATGCAAGTGACACCTTCCAAAGAAAAAAACAAGAAAGAAAAAAGGTGACATTAAGTACGCAAGAGAAAGTCGTATTTTTGTTTTACATTACGATATTTACGATGAACTCAGTCTCATGCTTTTGATGTGTTATTTTTTCCCCACACTGCCATGCACTCCTGTGGGGAAAAGAAAAACATCACCGCTGTCTGGATTAAATGCTGAAGTGACGTGGCTTAAAAGACGAAGGCACACCGATCCAACGTTCTCCAACAAACATCGACGTGACCTGGTCCATGGTGGGAAACGTCTGTAGCGAGAACACACAGGAACACCACACCAGGGGGGGGTTTTATTTAGTTTTTTTATCTGTTTCATGGAGAATGTTGGAAATCCTGGTGCCTGGGGTTCAGAGGAGGATCAAAGGCTTGTGCGTGAACAAATGCAAATGTGAGTGTGATTCAAACAGACACACCTTTTTTCCCCCCCACACACCTGCAGACAAAAGCGAGTGTCGGCTTCGTTTTAAACCAAGGTGATGTGATTTGTGATGCATGCAGTAAAAGCGAGGTGTGGTTAGGACTATTTATAGACAAACATTACAGAAAAAAAGACCAGAGACAAACAGATGCCCAGGCTTTTTTTTTTTTACCCGGTTTGTAGCCTTTAGTGCCGCTTCCTGCAGGTGTGCCTCCTCCTGCAGCACCTACCAGTGGCACACACAGGTACTGTTACCTACAAACTCCATTTCTGAAGAACTGCAGTCATCATACACTGTGTACCACGCAGAGAAAGACGATACTTCCTGTTTTTAATAAAGACTTCTTTTGTCCTTCACAGTGACTCTGTAAGGTTTGAGATCTTTGCAGAACGTCTAGGCTCTATCTATAAGCTAGTGAGCTCCAAAACAATGACAAAATTTGCATTTAGAAGATACACGCATTTAAAATTTACAGTCTCTCTCTATATCACCGATACGGCTCAATGATTTTGATGATATCATTCTCATCAGATTTTCTGTCCAATCGAATGTTCTCTAGAATCTGAGGTGTCCCGCCCCCAACATTATAAAAAATCACCCTGCTGAAGGTGCCGTTGTCGAGAGAGAGAAATCGTATCAGCAAGCACGGGTCATAAATGTGTCTCTGGCTGTTCGAACCCGCGAGCTTTATTCAGTTTTATTCCGTTTTCCGACTGTAAATCGATTCAGAAGGAAATGGTTTGAATTCATTCACTTTGAAGAAGGAGGTATTTGTGACGGCTCACGGCTTTGCGACAGGCATTTTTCCATGGTACTAACTGTCAAGTACGGCTTAGCCCGGGCTTTGAGGTAAGCATGACGCTATTGGCCATTTTAAAAGGGGGCGGAGCCACCCGATATGTCCCGCCCTATGTCCTTTAAGATTATTACACGTCACACTCTACGAGATCCCAAAAATCCGGGCTGAAATCTATAACTGTCCAACTGTCAGATTACACGATGAAGATCCTCTAGCGATAGACCTGCAGATAAATAAAACTACTATGTTCTGCCTACCAATCAGCCAATCACCAATCAGCGTGATCTGGAAAACGGTCTCGCATAAACACAAACACAAACAAAGGGAGCTTGAAGTAATAAGGAGATCTAAATCTGTCCATTCACACGTTTCTTTTAACTCCATCGCGAGTCTGCCGTCCTCCTATCAGTGGATTTTAGACAAGCGTCAAAGCAGCGTTCACACTTTCTCACAATTTTGTCGCCTGCTGTCCGTTTGGAACATGCGACGATGATAAAGTAATAAACTTATTAACTCACCACGGACAGCACCAGGATAACCACCAGCAGCATAACCTATAAAAACAAAAATGAAACGAAACATGATTACATCGAACGTGAGTGTAAAGTAAATAAATAAGCGTGCATCCGCAACGTTATCCCAGATCACTTTTGAATTCTGGATTCTGATTGGTCAGAAGATGCTGAGTGTCAGAGCTCCAGTGTCAGAGCTTTGTAACAGTCAGAGGTAAAACTGTAGCTTTAAGTTTTCCGACACTTTCGGGACAGAGGAGTTTACGCTTCGTTGCGTTTTCTCGGTGACACGATGTAACAAGCTGCGATTTTTTTTTTTTTTTGTCTTATTAATTTCAAGAGATAGAATAAAGAGAGGCTGGTGAGGGAACGACTGTTTATAGCTGCTGTAACGTAAGTGAGAACAGGAACATGTTTTGAAGATATTCGACAATATTAAATGTAACTAATAAGCATGACATTTCGGTTTTTAATAAATAATGTGTGTTTATATAAGAGACGACACTCACCTGGCTGATATCTGTATCCATTGGTGTATCCTGGAAAAAAAAAAAATCAGACAGTGAATTTATAAATTTTGCCTGAAACCCCAAAAATGGACAAAAAAACCCCCTCCAAAACAACAAGTGTTCTCTCACCTCGTCCTCCCAGGCCGTTCCCGAATCCCAGTCCTGCTCCAAGATTGGCACCTAGAAACAGCCGAACCAACAAGATGCGTGTCTCTTTAAGTCTGAACGCATACAGGATATGAAACATACTACACTAGATATTAGTATGCATACAGCGTCTGATATATTTTTTATTTTTATTACCGTATCCTCCCAGAGCAGGTCCGTATCCTTGTTTCAGTCCTCTTCTGGGGGCGTATCCTAATCCTGAGGTACAACACCACAAACACATCGTTCCTTATAAACACATTCCACTTCTACCTTCACCACCACCGTACCAGGTTTAACGACGTCAACTCACCTCCAAGATAACGCCCAGCTGTGTAAAACGGAGAACATGGAGAACATTACACAGAGAAATAAACGAGTATATCTTCACAAATTGAGCGGTTTTAAGGACTTACCTCCTGTTCTTCCAGGCTTTGCTCCTGCATAGCCACGGCTCCCGAGAACACCAGCTCCTAGAGAGAGGGCGAAAAAATAATTTTAAAAAAGGAAAAGAATCAATGAAGAGAAATTATTCACGTGATAAATACGGCACAGAGAGTATGACCGCCACACACACCTCCAGGCGCTCCAGCAGGACCAGCAACACCGAGACCAGCACCTGAGGAGTAAGACACGAGGTTAATAAACACAAGAAAGGTACAACGAGACAAAAAGGGAAAAAAATTCAATATTGGTCATAATCACTGAGCGTTTAGTTGTACTATAAGTACTAGAATAATGTGCACTACTGAGAAGTTCCAGTAATTATTCTGGTAGTTATCTAAGCGGTCATCCCAAAAAATATCTCGATAATTATTCCATGTATTTTGCTAGTAGTACAGAACTTACCCCACTACTATAATTACCTCTATAAATATATCAGTAGTTATCCCGTTAATTATCTCTGGGATAACTGTCTGATAAGTCCCGGTAATTATTATTATTATTATTATTATTATTATATTGGGACTTCTCGTGTATGTTCCAAGAGGTAATTAATGGAATAACTACTGTTCTAATAATTATCTCAATTATCTACAAGACTACTGGGATAATTACTGGAATTAGTACAAAAAAACATACTGAAATTACTACTGAGATAATTACTACATATCAGAATAAAATACTGAGAGCACTGAGGAGATAATTACTGAGATAATTACTGGGCAACTAAGAGAACTACTAAGATAAGTACTGATATAACTACTGAGATAATTACTGATGTTACTACAGAGATAACTAACTACGGAGATCATTACTGGGGTAACTACTAGGATAAATAACTGCTGAGATAATTACTGGGCAACTAAGAGAACTACTAAGACCAGTACTGGTATAACTACTGAGATAACTACTGGTGTAAATACAGAGATAACTAACTACTGAGATCATTACTTGGGTAATTACTGGGATAACTGCAGAGATTATGACTGAGATCACTGCTGGAGTAAACACTGAGATACTTACTGGGCAGCCAAGATTATTACTGAGATAATTACTGACATAACTCTTGAGATAATTACTGGAGTAAGTGCTGGAATAGTTACTAGAATAGCAATAGATAACTACTGGGACAATTACTGGACTACAGAGATCATTACTGGAGTAAGTACTGAGACAACAACTAAGAGAGCTACTGAGAACTGCTGGGCTACTGAGATAACTGTTGAGATGAGTACTGGAATAACTACTTTATTTAGTTATTATTTGAATAATAACTCATGAGATCAGTGCTAGGATAGTTATTCCCATAATTAAAGAGATGTGATAAGTGAAGGCTTCTCAGTAAACACTCTGGTGATTACACGTGACATAAAGACTTGCCTTGTCCTGGGGTCAGTCTCCCCAGCACTCCAGCTTGACGTCCGACTCCTGGTTAAAACAGTTAAATTAGTTAATTAGTTGGTTTATTAAACAAGTGCAAGCTGTAAGACTAAAAAAGCGTGGAAGTGACAGGCTTGTTTTAGGGATTGAGATGTAAGACGGTAAGAGAGCAGACACCTCTGTAGACCCTGGAGTCTAGATGTCCATACACAATCTTGAGCTACTAAGCAACGCAGAAATGAAAACGGTGCACGAGTGCATGTGATGTTTATTTTCTCCTCAGCTCCAAGCATCGCGTGTCTCTCTCGTCTTTAGGATGAAGGCGGGAGTTTTGGCGGTCAGTTTGACAGGGGCCGGGCTGCGTGCCGAGTCAGCACACGCCGGGAAACAGGCTGCCATTGATGCGCACCGACGCTCAGACAAACGGATGGACTGTGTGCGTCCTGAGAGTCGGCTCTCGCGGCTGGTCGTCACATTTTGACCCGTTGTGCCTGCAGCCACATCGCAGCAGGACATGAAAGACGTAATGAGGTTTTCACGGTGCGCTTGCGTCAGTCGGAAAGTGTCCGAGTCGCCGAGACGCGTTTACGAGTAACCCATGTCCAAAGGTCGTTTGTGTTTTGTTTGTTTGTTTCCAGTTATCAAGCAAAATCTGACATAGAATTGTGTGAAGTCTTTGTAAGATATCAAACTTTTATTTTACATTGACATTTAAATAAAAAAACAACAACATATAAACGTGATAAAGTGCTCAAATTCCAGCAAAACTCGCTAATAATTCTGATTCGAGACTAATGGGTGTGGCCTAATATTCTAATGAGCATGCTCGCTGCCTGTGACTCCGCCTGCAACATCACTCAAGCAACTAAATCAGGATTCAACCTCCAAAATTTATAGAGTTCCACAGTAGCTGTGCTTGCTAGGTTAGCTTTCACTCGCTAAGAGAGAGAATTCTGTTTTGCGAGATCTTTTGCTAAAATTAGCTTTCAAGTGCTATCAATTGTTAATGTGTTATCATTTGTTAGAGATTAGCTTTCGCAAACTAGGTTAGTTTCAGCTCTCTGTGTTAAAGCTATCGTTTGCCAGATTAGCCGAGGTAATTAGCCACTTGCTAGGCTAGTTTTTGGTCACTAGATTAGTTTTAGCTGACTAGGAGAGCCTTGACTTGCTAGATTAGCTTTCGTATGATGGCTTAGCTTTTAGTGAGCAGGTAAGTTTTTACTGTTTGGGTTAGCTTTTGCTTGCTAGGTTAGTTTTCTTCAGTAGGTCAGTCTTCACATATTAGGTAAGTACATTTGAAAATAAATTTAGTGACACAAAACTAATCTGTTTTAATCCACAACAATCTGTTTATCACCACAGAATAAATCCTAAATCTCTGCGTCCGCTTTTTACTGAGGAGAAAAAATTCACAATGCTGTTAGATTACAACTCGAGTGCACATTATTATTATTATTATTATTATTATTATTATTATTATTATTATTATAATCTATAACAGGTCAATCTGTATTTGTATTATGAATCAGGTTTTCTTATAAAATAGAAAAGAGGTAGATTTCGCATTCAGTTTGATTTGTTTACTTTAAACTTTCAGAAAACCTCATACACTGTTTAAAATATAAAATATTTTTAAATAAAATGTAGTGTTTTTATCCTTTGCTGAGAATATTTCCTACTTTTTATTGGCCACATCTTTCATCTTCAAACTCAACCTCCATTTTATCTTATTTAAGAATTATTATTTTATACCATAAACATATTGTATAAAATGCATTATATAAAACATTTAATATAAAAATATATCAATATAGACCATTTATAATCCTTACAGGTTCTTCGATTGACTCTCTGGGGAACTCTTAAAGGTTCTGTGTAGAACCCTACAACATTGTGTGTTTCCCTCTCAGAAAGGGTTCCAACTAAAAGAACCTTTAAAGAACCCTTGGGGAACTGTTTATCCCCCCCCCCCCAAAGAGTGTTCAATGTTAAACTCCTGACAGGTTCCTTAAGAAGAAATATAAAGAGGAGTTTGGACTGCACACTTACCCAGTTAATACACACACTTCAAGGGTTCTTTAGGTGTTCTTTAAGGGTTCTGCATAGAACCCTTCCTTACTGCACCTTTAAATAATTGTACAACTGAACACAATGGCAAGAGCGAAATCGCCATGCTGTCTGATTACAGTACCAGGGTTCCTCAAGGGTTCTTTGGATGGATGGATGGATGAAAATTTCTAGCTTTCTAAAGAAAGAACATTTTCTGAAAGGGAAATCGTTTGTGGTCGTGTTTTATAGAGAACCATTAAAGGTGTCCCTCACTTTTTCTCCTCAGATCTTCTTCTCTCTCAGCACTAACCTCAGAGTTTCTTAAAGCTCGATAGGTGATGCACCCATACAACAATTTTGTTCACTTTCGGAAAATAAAATTACCCTCAGCATGATGGGTAAATTATATTATAGTTTAATGAGTCATTTTCACTGCACTTCCCAAAGCCTGCGCATATTTTTAGTCTTGTTTTATTTACTCTCAAACGTAAATAATGCTGAGTAGCTAGAAAATATAGTGAAATAACTTCCAATTATATTATATATATATATTTATTAAGTGCTCAGTGTATTAACCAATCACGTGATGAAGCCCTGACATTGACTACATAACCTATAACTAGTATTCCTAATTATTCAAAACATTTATTTTATTATTTGGAGAATTATTTCAAACATCTAACCTGTAATTAATTAATAATTCAAGTACTTTTACACATTTTACCTAAATTAATAATAATTAGATTTTTATCATTTGTCAGTGTGTCACTATCCTTTTTTGTTTTTGTATTTTTATACATTTTTAATTGAATTCATTTTACATTACACTTAAATTATACCTAATTATACTTTCATCATTATCTCTATTTTTTTTTTTTTATTAGAAGTTCAATTTTTCAAGCAGAAGAGTTCATCTCGACTCTGTGATTTATTAAACCTCACACACTTCATCACCGTTCACACCTCTGTTCAGTCTCTATCTGAGCAGGACGAGTTCCTCCTTCAGCGCATCTTACCTCCTTGTAAGGTGTGCTGCACCAGCCACAGCAGCAGCGACGTCTTCAGGAGCGCCCGAGCCAACATGGCAGCCAAGAGTCAGACAGACAGACAGACAGACAGATGGACAGACAGGTGATCAGACTAACTTGAGGAACAGCACTAATGGTCAGTCGTGGTGTCTGTGTGTCCTTTAAATATTCCTGAGACTCCTGTGCCTTCCCCCCATTAAAGCCCTGCCTTCTACAACGCCATTGGGTACCAAGTAACCTGACCACCATGTCCACCTCTTCCTCTCCTCTTTATCCTCCTCCTCCTTCTCCGTCAGGCCAGACCAGGCATCCAGTCCTGCAAGAGCACCCACCATCATCACTCACACAGGTCTAGACAACAGAGCAACGAGATTGCTGCAAAAAGTCTCATGTACGACTTTTTGTATGACTTCAAGTCATTTTATGTCTCAAGGTCTTCAGATCTTCCACCACAAACACTCATGGGTGAATTTCAGGCCAAGAGGTCACCTAAGGTCACTGTGCACCATATCCTGAGTGCATTTATACACAGATTTAGGTCTGGAAATCTACACACACTGATTTAGAGCAGAAACAAAGTGAATGAGTCACGTCACATACATCATCATGTTAGATTTCGGTCATTGTGAAACTGCAGTGCATAGATTTCTCGTAACAGGAAACGTCACCACGTGACGGGGCGGTGTGGTGAAGAGTAGTCACTGTTCACGCCGAAGTTGATTATTTTCCTACAACAGCACATCCCTGAGGGTTTTATTCCTCTTTTACCACAGCAGTTTGTCTGGGACTATTCATTTTTTTTTTAATCCATTATTAGTTACATTTAAATGTCAGTGAAATGACTTCCTGTTCTCACTCACGTTATAGCAGCTATAAACACTCGTTCCCTCTCTTTATTCTCTCTCTTCAAGTTAATAGGAGAAAGAAACGCAGCTTGTTACATCGTGTTACCGAGAAAACGCAAAGAAGCGTAAACTCCTCTGTCCTGAAGATGTCGGAAAACTTCGAGTTGGAGCTTCACTGTTACAAAGCGCTGACACTGGAGACTCCTTCCATAAATGTTCCATAATAAACATCTTACGTACATTTTTAATCAGTTTATGCGGCGCGTCCTCCGTACAATAATAATGAACGCATTATTATTATTATTATTATTATTATTATTATTATTATTATTATTATAATCTACAACAGGTCAATCTGTATTTGTATTATGAATCAGGTTTTCTTATAAAATAGAAAAGAGGTAGATTTCGCATTCAGTTTGATTTTTTTACTTTAACCTTTCAGAAAACATTACACACTGTTTGAAATATAAAATATTTTTAAATAAAATGTAGTATTTTTATCCTTTGCTGAGAATATTTCCTACTTTTTATTGGCCACATCTTTCATCTTCAAACTTAACCTCTGTTTTACTCAACCCCCATACTCAACTCAACCTCCATACTCAACTCAACCTCCATACTCAACTCAACGTCCATACTATAGAAACGATGACGTATAATAATGAACGCATTAATTATAAATAAACCTGTGATGTGTTATATGGTATGTCAGAGCATATTCTGCTCTATAGAGAATTAATCAGCACCTTCTGACCAATCACAATCCAGAAAATTTCACTAATAATAACTGAATAAATCATATAACGGCTCCCTTTTCCACTCACTAGTGAGATAGTGAGTGGTGTTAATAAAACGGAGTAACACTAAACAGAGGACAGAGCTGCTGAGGACAGAACAGGAGCTCGCACAAGTCGGCTTTTCATCCGTGCACCTCCGCGACAATGACCCTCTATTGCTGAACTTTAAAAAAGGAACTTTGTAAATAGCGGAAAGGAAGAACACAGCTCAGCAGGATGTGGAGACACACACCGCTCCACATTAATCACCATTAAAGCTTGTTATTTCGCAGGAGGGCAGAACCTGGCTGCAAACTTCCCTAAATGAAGTCATATTTAAAGGGCAGTTCGTGGCTTCCTCTCTTTTTTTCAGTAGTGATTTTGGACCGTTTACCCACATTCATGCTAAGCGATTCCAAAACAAGTCTTATTAATCGCACAGAACCAGACGTTGTGTTTGGGATCCTTCTTTTTTTTTTTTTTTTTGCTGCTGTTGTAAATAAAAATAGTTGTTTATTAGAACTGTACTTCCCTCCACCTCTCTCTCTCGGTCCATCTTTATCCTGTTTTCAGCGCTTCACCTGCCACACAACGTGTTCGGAGAAAAAAATATTCCTATACAGCGAGATGGGTTTTTTTGAGGTTATGTGAGGTTTATGAGAGTTTATATATATATATATATATATATATATATATATATAATATTACTGGCACCCTTCATAATAATGAACAAAAAAGGTTATATAAAAATTTAATCAAGCACAAATCAGTCATTCAAAAATCAATGATCTACACAACACAAATGAATAGTTCAGTAGGACCCAGGTATCCACGGAGGACAGGTTCCAAGCTACATACTGTACATACCTATTATAGAGCTTAATTTATAAATTGGGCACGATAAGACATTAACAACAATAACTAATGATTAAAAAACAGATTTAATCACTTTACTCAGAACGGCTTGCGATTTAAATGATAAATGTTTACAGTATTTCTGGAATTTTCTATTTCATTTTTTCAGACTGTTGTCAACCATGGCTAAGTGAAACTGCGGTAACTCAAACATCAGATACAGGGGTTTTACTGTATTTATTTCTAAAACATATAATAAGCACACAGACACCCAACACTCACCCAACACTCACCCAACACACAGACAGTACACACACGGTATACACATACAGTGAGGATAATGGTGAAGAAGGGGGAAAATGCCAAAAGATCACCGTTTTGTGCTGTTCAGAGCTAAAGAAGCTCCTCATGAGAACATCACACTGAAATTCACCAAGCGTCACTTGGAGCTACAAGTGGAGTCTCGTGTTTGCGGTCAGATGGAGACCGAAATCATGAACCCTGTCAGCACGTTTGGTGTAAGAAGGAAACTGAATGTGAGGAAAAGCACCTGATCAGCCACCGTGAAACGTGGAGGCGGATTTTTGAGCCGTTTTTGTGGTTCTTGTGAAGGCCGACGGCATCATGAACTCTACTGAGTATTACGATATTTCGGCCAGTATCCTGGTTGCCTCTGCCGGGAGGTTAACGCTTGGCCGTAAATCGAGGTTTCAACAAGAAGATGAACCAAACGAGTTTTATTTTTTTCTTCTTAAATGACACAAATGTTGAAATCATTTATGTTTGAACTCATGAACTGTTTTCCATTAAGGGTGCCAATAATTCTGGAGGACACAGCATATGGTTTCAAATGACATTAATAACCTTTCGATCATCTTAACGACTGATTATTCGTTCGTCGTTGAAATAATAAAGAAGAGAGTGTAATTCAAAGCGTATGCCCTGCAAAATTATTGGCACCCTGTTTTTTCAGAAACAAATGATGTGATTTGTTGCGATATCAGTATCATAATTACACCCTAAACACAACTCCAAACTTTGGAAGGCGGAACCTAGTGGGCGGAGCCAATGTGGCAGACCCGCACCAACCCGTGCTTTCACCAAACTACTCCTTTAAGGTCACATGTTGCGTATCTGTCCTCTACATGTGCAGGTGTTATGTGCTCAGAACACAGAGTGACTCGGGGATGACGGGAAAAACCACGAAGCCGATGCCAGAAACACAGACGAGCGAACAAACCTACCCGCTCTCCGTCCCTCCAGACCGTAGCTTATACGAAACAGTCTAATGTTTCGAAAGTTTCTGCGCACTTAAATGAACACCCAGAGTCCAACCGCAAACCACCCAGAAGGACTGGCACTGAAAAATACACAAAGCCGGCCGCGGGGTGATGCCTGAGGTCTGCGTGTGGAGGCTGTTAATGGGCAGATGTGGCGTTTCTAAATATCCCACACACACACACGCTCACACACAGTCTGAGGGAGGCGGAGAGAACCGTGCTGAGGTCAAATAAACTCCAGCACGCTGATGTTCTCAGCACATGTGTAATATATACTGTATGTGTCTGTGTGGATGCATGCAAACAATATCGTTACGGGTTCTAGTGGAGATTTTGGCCTCGCAGCATTTCCACACGTGTGTGTGTGTGTGTGTGTGTGTGTGTGTGTGTGTTAAAACCACATTATATATAGGTGTGTATCGTCACCTGGATCACAGCTGTATCCGTGGTGCAAAATACATTCACATACGCTTTCTTCTCTCTCTCTCTCTCTCTCTCTCTCTCTCTCTCTCTCTCTCGCTCACAGTAACAAGCTGACGATAAACTAAATTCAAAAAGAGCACATGATTAATTTTCTATAACAGAAGGTTTATATTAAAGCGCTCGCTCTAATGGTTACGTGCTCCACGTAAACACGATTAAAGACATGTGTAACAATCGAGATGATGACGATTTCTATTAACGTTTATGGAAGGAGTCTCCAGTGCCAGCGCTTGTTTTTTTATTTATATTTATTTCAATATATTTTGTCCTACTAACTTTAAGAGAGAGTAAAAAATAAATAAATAAATAAATAAAATAAAAAAATTTAAAAAGAGGCTGGTGATAACAGGCTGGTGATAACAGGAACTAACCTGTTTTAAGTTTATCGGACGTTCCACAACATTACCGTCTCTAATAAATAAACCTAAAGGGGATTATAACTTGTGATCGAAGCACAGATTCTACAGAAGGGTCTTGGTTTTTGGTTTTTGTTTTTTTACACAGGAAGAAGTTTGAGCTCTAGAACATCGTCTGGAAGATATTTAACAAATAAGGCCTGTCAGTTCATTAGAAATGAGGCAGATATACACAGTGGTGTCACGTTAGGACCCGAGAGGGTTAGTAAGGACAGAGGGGCTGCTGGAGACTCGGAGCCTGTGCCAGACAAAAGGGGGGCTTCCAGACACGAGCCGAGGCCAAAACATACCCAGTGCATTTATACAGAGAATCAGCGAACGAGAAAAATGACCCAGAATGGAAAAATGACTCAAAGAGAGCGAGTAGGGAGGAATGTGTGTGTGTGTGTGTGTGTGTGTGTGTGTGTGTGTGTGTGTGTGTGTGTGTGAGAGAGAGAGAGGCATATTAGCTCAACTGACACAAGAATGTGAAACTGAGAAGAGCTTAAGAGAAGGAGGTGAATATTACTCACACAGAGGTTGATTTGTAATTACATTAAAACCACAGCGCTGCTTATCACTTTATTCTGATTGGTTCAAAAATAATATATGCTATTACAAGGGGGGGTGGGGGGAGGGGAATCATGGTGAAGCTTTCTGTAAGAAGCCAGGAAAAACCAGGAGTTTTGAGATAAGTTAGATGAGACAAACGTTCATTTGTACAGAAGTGATAAATACGTGAAACACGGTGGTGGTAGTGTCAGAGTTATTGTCCTTATTGATGGAGTGACACCAAATGGACCAGCAGGATGAACTTTAAAGTAAACTTCACTGTTCACACCCAACCAAATTCCCAGGAGTTAGGGTTCAGAAATTATGGAGATGTTTTAGTTCAGACATGAAAAACGTATTAATTGTCGAGGGCCATCATCTGATCACCAGGCGCCAGGATTTTACTTACTGGGGACAAGATAAAAGGCAAAAGAGCCCCAAAAATGAACCCGGAAGTGGACAGACCTGACAGGACATCAGACAGAATAAGATCCTGAGCATGTGGTTGTGACTGAGTCACAGTTTTTTTTTTAAAAATGTGAAAACAAGTACTGATCAGTTTCTGAATTTCCAGGACTTTTGGAACCGAGAAATAAAAACTGTAATAATCCCTGTAAGGTTTTTTTTGTTAACGTAAGACATATTATGACACTTCCTGTGCTGATATACTGTCATTACAGTGTCATAACAGCTGACCGTTTACTCGCTCAGTGTATACAGAGTCATTTAAAGGTAATAATGCGACATGGCATGACGTAACACACTGTGACGCAGTACAAAGACATGACCTTGACCATCATTACACTGTAATAACACAGTTACATAGCACTGTATATTCCCACTGCGTCACGCTTACGCCAACTGCCCCGGGTCGTATGTCGATCACTTAAGACATGACGATTGACAAAAGTCAGTTTGATAAAAGTTTGTCAGCTTATGTAGGTTTTAAATAAAGTGTAACAGATAAAATGTTACAGGTGAAATGGATCTGGAGCCAGTAAACTGTCGACCGAGACACATCGCAAAATTCATCGAGATTTGTGGTCCTGGAAGCGAAAGGGTTCTCAATAGGCCAGACTACAGAGGCAAAATAATGTGGCTGCTCAAACACTTGCCCTGTTTAAACCCTAAATCTGCTCAGTGAGCTCTGCGCTAACACACATTCCTCTTGGCTCTGCTCCGATAACTCGAGATGTGCGAATGGAAGATTCCTCCGCTCGGCCCGATCATCCGTCCAGCTCCCCGCTGACGCACTCAGACAGGGACAATATTGTTGGTGGATTGTTCAACATCAAAGATTTGCCTGGGTGTCTACGACCAAAAAAAAGAAAAAAAAAAGAAAAAAGCCCATGGCAAAAACACACAGTGTCTCTGTCCAACAAAGAACAGAGACAGGAGGAAAAGGAAGTGCTCAGCCCTCCGCTGCACAGACCGCGCTTACGGCTTTCACGTCTCGGCTTGAGCCGCCGCTCGGGTCCCGGGTTAAACCCCACTCTGGCTCTCGTCCTTCGGTAGCTGTTTATTTTGCGGTTGAGTCAATGTTCTGTGCAGGTCACACAGTAGCGCTCTGTTCCTCTCAGACTTCCTGCTGGAAAACAATCATCTGCTGAGCCTGAGGATGTTTACGCTGATGCCATTACACCACAGCGCCGCTCTGACAGCAGTGCAGCCGCAAATCACAGGTTTATAAAACGTGATCGGTTCTATACTAATCTCCACGTAAACACGTGTGCAGTCACTGATCCAGTGTCAGCGCTTTGTAACAGTCAGAAGTAAAGCTACAGAGGAGTTTACGCGTCGTGGTTTCTCTGTAATACGTGTTTTCTGTCTTATTAACTTCAGTAGAGAGATTAAAAAAAGAGAGAGAGACGGAGGCTGGTGAGGGAACATAAGTGAGAACAGGAACTACATTTCTGCATTAATACGACCTAAAGCATCATCAGATTTTCACACGAGTCCTAAAAGTAGATAAAGAGAAAACAATTAAACAAATGAGATAAAAATATTATACTTGGTCATTTATTTATTGAGGAAAATGATCCAATATTACATCTCTGTGAGGACAAAAGTATGTGAACCTTCCAGTGCTTTCAGTATCTTGTGTGACCCCCTTGTGCAGCGATAACTGCAGCTAAACGTTAGCGGTGACTGTTGATCGGTCCTGCACATCGGCTCGGAGGAGTTTTAGCCCGTTCCTCAGTACAGAACAGCTTCAACTCTGGGATGTTGGTGGGTTTCCTCACATGAACTGATCGCTTCAGGGTCCTTCCACAACATTTCTACTGGATTAAGGTCAGGACTTTGACTTGGCCGTTCCAAAACATTCACTTTATTCTTCTTTAACCGTTCTTTGGTAGAACGACTTGTGTGTTTAGGGTCGTTGTCTCGCTGCATGACCCACTTTCTCTTCAGATTCAGTTCACGGTCCTGACATTTTCCCTTAGAATTCGCTGGTATAATTCAGAATTCATTGTTCCATCAATGATGGCGAGTCGTCCAGGCCCAGATGCAGCAAAACAGGCCCAAACCATGACACTACCACCACCGTGTTTCACAGATGGGATAAGGTTCTTATGCTGGAATGCAGTGTTTTCCTTTCTTCAAACTTAGCGATTCTCATTTAAATAAAAAATTCCATTTTGGTCTCATCTATCCACAAAACATTTTTCTAGTACCCTTCTGGCTCGTCCACGTGATCTTTAGCAAACTGCAGACGGGCAGCAATGTTCTGTTTGGAGAGCAGTGTCTTTCTCCTTGCAACCCTGCCACGTACACCATTGTTGTTCAGTGTTCTCCTGATGGTGGACTCATGAACTATCTATCAGACTTTGATAGATCCCTGTTCTTTAAATAAGGCACTTATTTAAGGCACTCAGTCGCACCTTATTGTCATTGCACTGATTTAAAACACCTGACTCTAATTTCACCTTCAAATTAACTGCTAGTCCTAGAGGTTCACATACTTTTGCCACTCAGATGTATGTAAATATTGGATCATTTTCCTCAATAAATAAATGAACACATATAATATTCTTGTCTCATTTCTTTACTCAGGTTCTCTTTGTCTGCTTTTAGGACTTGTGTGAAAATCTGATGATGTTTAGGTCATATTTATGCAGAAACGTAGAAAATTCTACACAAACTTACAAGCACCTCTGTAACTCGTTTGACGAACATTAAATGTGATGTAACTATAAAAGGATAGAAAGTATGGTATGTTGCTCTTACAGTAATGAAGAATTATAATCGTGTAAGAGGAATAAGACACTTGGGGACGTGCGGTTCGGAAATTTGCATCGCTGATTATTTTCCTATAACAGAACACCGTGCTTACATACTGTATACTATAAGTGTATATACTGTATGTGTAAGGAAGGAAGTTTGCTGGAGAAATGTGATGACAAAACCACTTTCATTTATTTTCAGAACTGATGAAAGTGAATGTGTACAACCCCCAATTCCAAAAAAAGTTGGGACGCTGTGTAAAATGTAAATAAAAACAGAATGCAATGATTTGCAAATCTCATAAACCCATATGTCATTCACAATAGAACATAGAAAGCATATCAAATGTTTAAATTGAGGAAATGTTCCATTTTAAGAAAAAAAAAATTTGAATTCGATGGCCGCAACACGTCTCAAAAAAGTTGGGACGGGGGCAACAAAAGGCTGGAAAGGTTCTCTTTTGTTTTTGTTTGTTTGTCTGATGATGTTTTCTGTGTTCTATTGTGAATAACAGATGGGTTTATGAGATTTGCAAATCATTGCATTCTGTTTTTGTGTGTGTGTGTGTGTGTGTGTGTGTGTGTGTGTGTGTGGGATGACTTATATACGGCAGTGTGCTTTTACAAAACCCCTTTTCCATGTGTGTGTGTGTTTTGATGAGCGAGTGTACACACACACTAAGACAGCGCTGCGGCCCGTAATAATAACACGGGGCCAGACGTCCAGACGAGCAGCTGCTGTTACAGACTGAAACCCCCTCACACCTCCACGCCCGTTCGATTCGCAGCAAGGGATGATGGGAGGACTTTCATGCTGCGAGGACGATAATGCACGAAGCAACACGTTCACACTTTGAACTCGTGCAATCACACACACTAAAAGCCCAACAGTGTGAAAAACAGTCGCAGTCTCACTTTTTTCACGTGTATCAATAATGTGACACGCGCCGGATAACAAAAGTCAGGCTTTAACTGTAGCACAAACACACACACGTAGACGTCTCGAACGTGTCCTGGCTCATTCCACGATTTTGGTGATGTTTGTGTCGCACTGATATTACATTTACTGATCTGTACATAAAGTGAAAGACATCGCACAACAACGACGACGTTTGTGCATGATTCAGATAAGCGTCTCTACCGTCTACGTGTGTGTGTTTGTGCTACAGTTAAAGCCTGACCATCCTGTCATTTAACGTAAATGCAATTTAATGTTGTGGAAAGTAATGTCGCAAAACCAAAAGAACCAAAAAAGCGCAGCTTGTCACGTTACAGAGAAACCACGAATGTATAAACTCCTCGGTCCTGAAAATGTCAAAAAAATTTAGTTACAGCTTTACTTCTCGCACTGGAGACTCCTTCCATAAATGTTAAAGATCAAAAGGTCAATGACTACACACGCTTTTTGGTCCGTGTGGCGAGGAGGAGGGCGTGGCCAGGTTGTGAGGATGCACACCTGGCACTGATCTGTCTGATCAGTGGGAGAGAGAGAGATAAAGGAACGGCTGGAAGCGCCGGAGAGAGAGAGAGAGAGAGAGAGAGAGAGAGAGACGCACGTGCATTTCGTGTTTATAATTAAACTTTACGTGTATGTTCAGCCGGTTCCCGCCTCCTCCTTGCCCGACTTAAATTGTTACACTGAATACAAATCGCACGTGCATCTCTCTCTCTCTCTCTCTCTCTCTCTCCGGCACTTCCAGCCACTCCTTTATCTCTCTCTCTCTCCCACTGATTAGACAGATCAGTGCCAGGTGTGCATCCTCACAACCTGGCCACGCCCTCCTCCTCGCCACAGTCCGTTTATGTGGCGCGTCCACCGTACGCGTCCCCGTGAAAGAGCTGTTACTACGGAAGCGATAATGTATTAGAACGAGCGCATTAATCATAAACAAAACCTGTGATTTGAAGCTGCACTTCTGTCAGAGCTGCAGTTATAGAGAATTAATCAACAGTGATTCGAGTTGCCGGTCGAGGAAAATGCTCATTCTTCGTCTCCGGAGCTGCACAGACACGGGTCGGTGTCAAAAACATTCCTGATCATGATAGAAAACCACAACGCAATAAACCAACAACTTCCCGTGGCTATTGTTAGTCATTTTAATCCTCATTATAAATGAACAGTATAAATTCTGTGTGTGTTTTGCATGACTTGGCCTCATAGCAGACAGTAAGTCATGCTAACACTCCACAGGTACAGTTCCCTCCACTAATATCGGCCCCCTCGGTAAATATGAGCAAAGAAGGCTGTGAAAAATTGTCTTTATTGTTTAACCCTTTGATCTTTTGTTAAAAATAAATAAATAAATAAATAAATCACAAAAATTCTCTGCTCTCATGGATATCAAACAACTGCAAACACAACACAGGTTTTAAAAAAAGATATCGTTGTTAAATATAGGTGTGCAACAATTATTGGCACCCTTTTAGTCAATACTTTGTGCTGCCTCCCTTTGCCAAGATAACAGCTCTGAGTCTTCTCCTATAATGCCGGATGAGGTTGGAGAATACATGGCAAGGGATCTGAGACCATTCCTCCATACAGAATCTCTCCAGATCCTACAAATTTCCAGGTCCACGCTGGTGGACTCTCCTCTTCAGTTCACCCCACAGGTTTTCTATGGGTTTCAGGTCAGGGGACTGGGATGGCCAGGGCAGGACCTTGATTTTGTGGTCAGTAAACCATTTTTGTGTTGATTTTGATGTATGTTTTGGATCATTGTCCTGCCGGAAGATCCGACCATGGCCCATTTGAAGCTTTCTGGCAGAGACAGTCAGGTTTTCATTTAATATCTGTTGATATTTGATAGAGTCCATGATGCCATGTATCCTAACAAAATGTCCAGGTCCTCTGGCAGAAAAACAGCCCCAAAACATTAAAGAGCCACCACCATATTTAACCGTGGGCATGAGGTACTTTTCCATATGGCTACCTCTCTGTGTGCACCAAAACCACCTCTGGTGTTTATTGCCAAAAAGCTCTATTTTGGTTTCATCTGACCATAGAACCCGATCCCATCTGAAGGTCCAGTAGTGTCTGGCAAACTGAAGACGCTTAAGCTTGTTTTTGGATGAGAGTAGAGGCTTTTTTCTTGAAACCCTTGAAAAAACAACTTGTGGTGATGTGGTTGACTTCGGATTGTAGTTTTGGAGACTTTCTGACCCCGAGACGCAACTAAAAAAGTTTTACAGCCTTCTTTGCTCATATTTACCAAGGTTGCCAATATTAGTGGAGGGAACTGTATATCGCGTCCATATTTCTCCAGCTTTCTCTCTTCCTATTTAGACCCACATTCACTCTTTCAGCCCAGGTGTGTTTCCCGCTTTTAGCCACAGCATTTAATTTTAGACGTAACAGTCTATGTAGGAACGCATGGCTAGACTTTTCCACTCCTGCGTTTACTCACACGGCGATACCGGTCGTGCATCAGTGCCGTTTACGCACCGCGTGATGCTCCTTCATCACCTGCAGCTGTGGGGAAAATAAAACGAAGCCCGTGTGTGCATGACGAATATTTTCCTTACAGGTGTTATGGGAAGATGTTATACGTCTGTTATTGATGATTCACTTGAAGATTCCGGGAAAGTGCAGATTGCATACGTCTCTCTGGCTTGATTCAGTGAACAACAGCGAGGAAGAGGAGGCGACGGATTAGAGTTATATCTCAGGATGGTGCAGGAGCGAGAGATTGATTGTGCACAAGAGATGAACAGGGAACAGAGTGAAGGCAGAGAGGAGGACAAACAAGGCAGGAGGACGTTTGGGTTTTATTTTTGAGTGTTTAGAAATAGTTTGTATGTTGTTAGCGTAAAGCTGTAGTGTTGTAATGAGACGCTAGGACAGCGCTGCGGCCCGTAATAATAACATGGAGCCAGACGTCCAGACGAGCAGCTGCTGTTACAGACTGAAACCCCTCACACCTCCACGCCCGTTCGATTTGCAACACGTTCACACTCTGAACTCGTGCAATCACACACACTGATATCACACTGAAAACCCAACAGTGTGAAAAACAGTCGCAGTCTCACTTTTTTTCACATGTATCAATAATGTGACACGCGCCGTATAACAAAAGTCAGGCTTTAACTGTAGCACACACGTCTCGAACGTGTCCTGGCTCATTCCACGATTTTGGTGATGTTTGTGCTTGAAACATCCTTTTCCACAAGTCCTCCATTACAGTTTATGAACTCACCTCTATTAAATATTTGGAGTATTTCCTGAGGTCACGAGGCACATGTCCAACAGGAAATTACATCGTCTGTATTTCCTGAAGATCATGAGAAGAAGAAAAGTACATACTGTATGTTCTCTCTTTTGTTTATTTTCAGTGATACTGGAATACAGACTGACGGTCACTTTGAAAGTACGACCCTGTTACAGATGGAAAACCAAATGACTAATTTACAGATTGTAAGTAAATCATTAGAATCCTCATGACGTTAACAAACATGCTAGTTAAACACATTTAGTGTATTTGCTAATTCTTCACTAAAAAAAAACTCAACCCTGTTACTCATTTAAGAACGAAATGCAGCAAAGAAGACGTGTGAACAAAATGACATTGTTGCCCGAGATGTAGGAATGGTTAAATGCACATTTTCTGAGATTCAGAGTTGAAAAACTATCGTTAAAACAATATATTATGAATGCTAAAAGGCACCGAAATCATAGAATCACCCTCGTTCTGCTTCGAACTGGCGGCTTTTATACAGCTGAATATCTAATCATTTTTAATACCACAGCATCCTTTGTGTATTTAAGGCACGCTACTGAAAGGACGCATTGAACCCGAGCATCACACTGGAAGAAATAAATAATCTGAAATAAACATTAAATTAAACAGAAACTCAAAATGACTAACCACGAATATATATATATATTGTTTTTAATAAAAAATTTTTAAAAAATGGGGACGGGGGGTGTCATACTGGGAAAAATTGGCAAAATGCACATCCATTCAACACCACCACCACCAAAAAAATAAATAAATAAATACTTTCCACAAGCTCGGTTTGTTTTAAAGAAAATAAAATGGGAGGAGGAAACGGATTCTGGTGCTCCGAGCGCTTTAGAACCTGAACAGACGCTTTGTTTTTGGATGCAAGAACAAGTTTCCGTGTGTGTGTTGTCTGGATTCAGATCTTGCAAAGGGATTAGCAATAAACGCACACACACACACACACACACACGGCCTTCTCACTGTGCGCTAATGCCAGCGAGGGCATCACTCATGGTGTTAAACATTAATGCCACTGAAGGGTTGTTTCGGAGCCGAAAGAGCCGCTCTTATTGGAGAACTGATGGCTAATTAATCCAAAAGCCAAATCTGGCATCACCGTAGTCAGTTTCCAAGCAACCCAGCATCACGAATCCATGTGGGGACTCAACTGCTGATTACCGTAATTATAAAATTGCAGGAGACCAACTTTTAATGCCACAAAGGTTTCGTTTTTAATGGTCTTTGCTGTCAGTGGCCGAGGCCCATTAGTACTTTCGTTGCACACGATAGATAACATTGACCCACCGATCAGCCATAACATTAAAACCACTGACAGGTGAAGTGAACAATGGCGCCTGTTAAGGGGTGGGATATATCCTAGATCCTAGAAAAGGTTGTAGCTCAGCAGCTATGCTCATACTAGCATAGGAATCATGTTAATGAAATCTTTGTCAGGATTGAGACCTCAGTGTAGCACTGAGAAAGCGTTGGTTAAAGTAATAAATGACCAAATGCTGGTTTTGGATCAGGGCTGTGCTTATGCGTCACAGACTGTTTTATCAAAGAGAAAAAGAGCTTTGAAGCTCAACACTGGATTTTAAACAGATCCACCGTTTTACTGGACTGCGATTGAGTGAGAATGTCAATCAAGAGTGGGGGCGGGGCTTAACACAATAATCATGTTCTTCATGGATAAAGGCAGCTTTCAGCTTTCTAAACTGATCCAGAAATGGAATTTGCCAGCATTTGATGAGGTAAGGAAACTTACAAGAAGTTTGTCAGAGAATTTCTGAATATAAACAAAACCTTGTTTGTTCAGATTAAGACTGCATTGAAACTCTTTAAGGAGAATTACACTCCTAAGCTCCAGGACTCTGTTATTAAAGGATTTTTAAAAAGTTTCCCCACTGGATAGGTTTTGATTTCACTCACCCGCAGTCCAGCACTGAGTGATTTTCCTGCTGCTGTAATAATGAACCTGATTGAACTCATCAGTTAATGACGAGGCGTAATGTCTGGGTCCAAGAAGGAAAATCACCGAACTGTCCTGGAATGTGGACAGGAGCGGAGCCGAACACGGTGAGCAGCCCGGCTGCACCGTTCACAAGCCAGTCTCAGACAATAAAACAGAGCCAGGACTGCAGCAGGGCCGCGAATATACGGCACTGACAAATAAACGTCCGTATTTATGCCTTTCACAGTCTCCTGCAATAATAAAGAACACAAGACGACCTTTTGTGTCACACATTACTTAAACGTTCTCGTGATGGCGCACAATATTATGTCTCAAGTGCATGTAGGGTTGAGTGCAAATGTTTGTGCACCCTCATTTCAACAATCGTGGCATTTAATGTGAGGTTCATTGGTTTTACAGTCATTTAAAAAAAATTTCTTTATATATAATTTGTTTCAGACGGAGTACATGTTTTTTTGGTAGTCGTCGATACCGATTCCAATACTGAAGTGAGTAGTATTAATCAATCAGGAGCTTCACGGGACATTTTATTTAGCTCCGTTTGTGTTGGTTGCTATACAGGATCACCTGTTATCAGACGTTGGTATCAGAAGTACCGGGCTGATACTCGATTCCGGTATCAGCATGGATGTGCCCCTAATAATAATGCTATATATTTTTATTGTATTGTGTTGTGTTGTTTAAAAGTGAATCTCTGTATTCGCCTAAGGTCTCCGGCCTTTTTAAGGTCTCCTGCTGTTGTTGTTTTTTTTTTGTTTTTTTCCCTTTTTCATTTTTGCAGATCTCTTTGGTAGTGGTTTCTTGCTTTTCCACTCTTTAGTCTTGTCATAGTGTTTCTAAACTCTCTTCCTAAACACTCTGATATCTTTTTATCCACTTCTCCAGATCAGGAAAAGGGTAATAATTTCTTGCCTTAAATAAGACTTAAAGTGAACATTAGACAATTATAAGCTAAATACATTAGCTAGAATGTTTAACTGGGTGTGTGAAATTTGTTTTTGTTTTTGGGCTTGTTTTAAACTGTATGATTCAACCAGAAAACACCAATAAATGAACTCTGTTTTTGCAGATGAAACATTCAATTAAAGCTATACGGTTTAGACACAGAAACTGTTGAGGGCACAAACTTTTGCACGTCATTGGATTATTAACAGAAGTGCACAATGGCCTGTACTTGAAGCTCAGCGGGGAATAATTCAGCACTTGTTCTGCAGTTGGAAACCCAGGAGCGGTTCCACCCTGCATCAGAACCCCAGGAACACATGGAAGGTTTTTTTTTTTTTTTTTAATGAAAATTACAGAGATTGGACTAAGAACAGGTTTATAAAAACAGACTGACTTCTGTTTTTAATCAAGTGTTTAAAATAAAATCATTTGAGCCATTAAAATCATTTACCAGGAGCAGGATAAAGAGACGTTTATTTCGTATCATTGTCGCCACCTTGTGGAAGGATGGAGTATTGCGCACAGTGAATCGGGTGGCGATTCTGAGTCGACTCATCTCGTCACGAATCGGCTCCTTGGTTACACGAACCTTGGTGGTGGCCGCGATAGGATTGTGGGTAGCGTAGTTAATTTTACTTCACAAGACAGAAGGTTTATACAAATTTACGATAAAAAAATAACATTCGCTACGACTGAATACGAAAGGCGTTTTTACTTCCGGACCCTCGTTGTTCTCGTGACGTCTCAGATAAGGGGCGGGGATAAAAGAAGCGCTGGCGAGTAGTAGTTTGCGGTGAGTCAGAGGAATCGATTCAGCTCACCAATAAGAGCCGACTCTTTCGGCTCCCAGATGGCTCATTCCCTCAAACCGGCCAATTTCGCTTCAAGTGTTCAAAAACTCTCGCTCTATCCTCTGATTATTAGCATAACGTTACACTTCGCTCTAAAAATCTATTTAAATAAACGTAAAACAAAGCAAGATGCCACATAATTACTTTCTCAAACGCACTAAGCATCCATGCATTAATATATTCGTGCTTATTAACTTTTATTAAAATGTAAAATTAAATGATTCTTGTCCGTATGTCCGGAAGTTCACATGCCCTGTACGCTACAATACACTATAAACTACACACACACACACACACACACACACACACACACAGAGCCCTTTCTCACAAAAAACAAAAACATCCAAGTTCTGCTAATTCACCCCAAACCTTTTTGGGCATGATTCAAAAAGAAATGTTTGGCACAAAAACAAGACAGCTCATCACCCAAAGAACACCACACCCACGGCGAAGCATGGTGGTGGCAGCATCGTGCTATAGTTCTGCTTTTCTTCAGCTGGGACTGAGGCTCTAGACAAGAAAGAGTGAATCATGGATAGCTCCGAATACCAATCTGCCGGTTCTACTGTTTTCGCTATACATTGAAGGCATTTGGGTTTGAGATCAAAAGGTGAATATGAAACGATAGAACAGAATTCCAGCTTTCATTTCCTGATATTTACATCTAGACGTGTTAATCAACTTAGAACATGGCACCTTTGGTGGCAGAGTTCCATCATCAATAGAGATTAGTGAGCCTGTTCCAGAAGCAGCCATGCAAGCCCAAGCCATGACACTACCTCCACCATGTTTCACAGATGAGCTTGTATGTTTTGGATCATGAGCAGATCCTTTCTTTCTCCAGACTTTGACCTTTCCGTCACTTTGGTAGAGGTTCATCTTGGTTCCAGGACTTTTGTGGCTCATCTCTGTATTTATTTCTGTATTCTGTGAATTTCAGTCTGGCCTTCTGATTCTTACTGCTGATGAGTGGCTTGCATTTTGTGGCCTCTAATATTTTCTGCACTTGAAGTCTTCTTCGAAAAGGTGGATTGTGATACCTTCACCCCTGCCCCGTGGAGGTCGTCGGTGATGACACTGACTGTCGTTTTTGGCTTTTTCTTCACAGCTCCCACAATGTTGGTCATCAACTGCTGTTGTTTTCCTTGGCTGAACAGTTCCATGTCTGGTTGCTCAGTACACCAGAGGTTTCTTTCCTTTTCAGGACAATCCAAATTGTTGTATTGGCTATGCCCAATGTTTGTGCAATGCCTCTGATAGATTTTCTCTCTTTTCTCAGCTTCAAGATGGCTCGCTTTTCTCCCATAGACAGCTCTCGGATCTTCATGTTGCCTTATCCTTTTTAACAAATGCCGTGTTCACAGGTAAAAACCTGGGCTCAAACCAAGAGTAGACATTCAGAGCTATTAATTCTTTAAACAATCAATCTAACAAGGCAGTCAGTCATGTGTTCCAATATTTTTGATCACTTGAAAAAAAATGGGTGGGTTCAAACAAAAGGTGCCATGTTCTAAGTTGTTTAACACGTCTAGATGTAAATATGAGGAAATGAAAGCTGAAACTCTGATCTATCGCCTCACGTCCATCTTTGATCTCAAACTCAAATGTCTTCAGTTTATAGCGAAATACAGTAGAATTGGCCTTGCAGTTCCAGTACTTTCAGAGGGGACTGTATTTTGGCACAAAACCTGCAGGCCTCGCACCTTCCAGCATGATAGAAGATCAATGTTTTGGAATGGCCCAGTCAGAGCTCAGATCTAAATCCTGTCCAAAACCTGTGGAACGACTGGAAGAGGGCTGTGGCACAGGAGATCCGCTCGCTACCCAAAAACACAACACTGCTGTATTACAAGCATCAGGCGATTTACGTATTAGTTAAGGGGTGCGAATACTTATGCAACCAATTTATTGTAAGTTTTGTCTTTCGTTCCTATTTGTCCTTCACTTGAATGTCGTTGGTTGCCGGATCGCATTAAAGGTTCGTTTAATTTTTTTTTTTACACCACAAGAACCTGAGGTTTTAACAGGGGTGTGCAAACTTTTTATATCCACTGCTGCTGCACAGCGCCACCTTGGGATGAGTGGACCTTCACACACTTGATATCAAACATGTTTAACTATAAAGTCATGCATTCACGCACGTTCCCAGGGCACGAAGGTGTTCATTTTGTAATGGAGTGTTTAACAAAACTTTCACACTTTAACGCCAAACAAAATTATAGTGTTTCATAAAGATTAGTTTAACATCTTGGGTTAAAAATAAATAAATAAATAAATAAATAAATAAAATAAAATAAGACTAGAAACCCTAAATGAGCAGCAGAGGTCAGGTTACAGGCCGAGTTTCTCCCGCAGCAGTCAGATGTGCAGCTCGGCAGTGTGTGTGTGTGTGTGTGTGTGTGTGTGTGTGTGTGTATTTGACCAAATATAAACCTCGTTTCTTGGCAGACGGACAGACTGCAACGGGGAGGAGTCTGATAGTCAGGAGCAGGACAGACTGAAGGACAAACACTCAGACGAGACACAGAAAATACACCACGAGTCCAACAATAACGACCAGAAAACAGGAAAAAAAAAAAAGAAAAAGAAAAAAAAAAAAAAACAGCTGATCATCTGATCATCCGTCAGGACAAACGAGTGAGTGCATTGGTTTGTGTAAGAAAATATTATACATATCATGCAAATTTTTTTCATGCAGTATTTCTTCACACTCGATATGAAACCTTTCCTTCCTTCCTCACAAACACCACCCACATTAGAGAGCTCGCTTTTCCTCTTCGTAGGACAAGAGTACAAACTTTAGAACCGTAATTAATCCAGGTAATCTGTTTAATCCTGATCGTGCTTAAAAATAAAAATAAAACAGGTGGGCCGAGGGAACGTTCTGAAGGACAGAGCAGGAGCAGGAGCAGGAGCAGGAGCAGGCCTCTGGAATATCACACTTATCACACGCTTTTGGTTTCTGATACAGCAGTAAAATACACAACACAGACTCACTTCCCTACTTCATGGCCTTTTCTGGAGGTGTTTATATTAGACACATAAACGTGAAGTTAATATTTAGACGTCGTTAATCATCACCCGTGCGTTCAGTCGACACCGGTTCGGTTCCTCTGTGTGGGTTTAAAACAAAGTTACAGGGAAAAAACAATGTCTTATTTCAGTGTTACTCAGATTTAACTGCATTCTCATGAACACTTTGTGCCTCAACACCCATGCAGTGCTATTTTTTTTTACTGACCTACTGATACAGTGAGGGGAAAAAGTATTTGATCCCCTGCTGATTTTGTACGTTTGCCCACTGACAAAAGAAATGATCAGTCTATAATTTTAATGGTAGGTGTATTTTAACAGTGAGAGACAGAATAACAACAAAAAAAATCCAGAAAAACACATTTCAAAAAAGTTATAAATTGATTTGCATTTTAATGAGGGAAATAAGTATTTGATCCCCTATCAATCAGCAAGATTTCTGGCTCCCAGGTGTCTTTTACACAGGTAATGAGCTGAGATTAGGAGATCTCTCTTAAAGGGAGCGCTCCTAATCTCAGTTTGTTACCTGTATAAAAGACACCTGTCCACAGAAGCAATCAATCAATCAGATTCCAAACTCTCCACCATGGCCAAGACCAAAGAGCTGTCCAAGGATGTCAGGGACAAGATTGTAGACCTACACAAGGCTGGAATGGGCTACAAGACCATCGCCAAGCAGCTTGGTGAGAAGGTGACAACAGTTGGTGCGATTATTCACAAATGGAAGAAACTGTCAGTCTCCCTCGGTCTGGGGCTCCATGCAAGATCTCACCTCGTGGAGTTTCAATGATCATGAGAACGGTGAGGAATCGGCCCAGAACTACACGGGAGGATCTTGTTAATGATCTCAAGGCAGCTGGGACCATAGTCACCAAAAAAAACAATTGGTAACACACTACGCCGTGAAGGACTGAAATCCTGCAGCTACAAGAGCATTAGTGAGGTGAGGTTGAGGTCAGGCGCTGATGTTGGTTCATTGGGGGTTGAGGTCAGGGTTCTGTGCAGGACACTCCAGTTCTTCTACCTTCTTCCAGCCTTGACACACCATGTCTTCATGGAGCCTCTTAGTTCTTAGGGAAATTTGTATTGCTACAGCGTACAAAGGCATTCTATACAATTATATGCTTCCAACAAACCACATATGGTCAGGTGAGATGTTCAGGGGCGCACATACTTTTGATATAGTGTACAGTGTATGCCCTTGCTCAAGCGCATTATGTGTTCGTGCATTAATATTAACCCGCAGAAAACGGTCGCTTCATCGCCTACATGATGCAGTTTATTTCACAAACACACAAACACTAAAGCTACTAAATTTATATTAAGAAATATCTGACTGCCATTTTGAGTTTGCACACTTTAACATGTCTAATTCCAGTTTAAGGAGATTAACGAGCCACTTTTCATCGCTCTGATGCGAGGAAGAGTGTTTAATCTGCTCGGTAAACAGCAGTGATGTACTTTAGTTTATCATCTGCTCTGCAGAGGGAATGGCTGCGTCTGCGTCGTCTGCGGTGGCCCGCCGCGTCCTCGCCGCCGCATCGCACGGAGGCCACGAGGGAGGAGGTGCACCCTTTCTTTTATTTATTTTTAACTCTATAGGCTTCCATTCATCATCAGCAGCATGTGAGGGGACTCAGGGGTTCTCAGATAAGAGGCTCGCAGCACAGAAAAAGGTTTTATGGAAGTCTAAATGAGCAAAATAGTCATTTATTCATCAACACAGTCATAAACAGGTCCTAAAAATCCCGAAGGTGTAAACTGTCTTTTATTATATTATTATTTATATTAATATCTATACTATCTGTACTGTACTGGAAAATGCTATACATTCATAAAGGAGTTTTTTTTTTTAAATAAGGAAAGCAGGATTAATGTGAAACTATTTTATAAGAATTTTGTATTTGCCTTTTTTCAAAAATAAACAACAAATAAAAACAATAACTGTTGAAGGCCGCGTTCATCTATATGGACATGTATGGACCACCAAAAGGGACACATTTCCCACAAAACATGTCTGACAATGATGTTAAAAAAATATTTTTTTTTTTTTTTAAATAAACACACACAAAGTAATTTAGAAACCTTTTGTTTGTTTGGTTTTTTTTGCCTTTCTTGGAATAAAGTTATCACATTCGCATACAAGTTATTAGAGAATATTTATCCCTTTCCGAATGAAAGAGGCTGTTGAACTGAATTACTTGTTTTGCTTGTTGTTATATTTTTTTAAGATATTTATTCACTCTGACATTTAAGGAACCTCGAAGAATCCGAACACGCTGAATCCTGGTGTAGATAAAATAAAACGCTAACGAGCTCCAGCAGAGCAGGACAGTAGATAAACGAGTGTCTCTACAGGGTTATACGTGTGTGTTTGTGTGATCATTCACAGCGTTTTATTTCTCTGGATAACGTTTTGGTATATTTCTGTACATCTCAGTGTTAGTTATTCGACCTGGTTTTGCAATTTTTCTTCCTTTTTGTTATAAGACACTTAACTCAATTAAATTCATTAATTTATTCTCTAACAAATTCGATCTATAAAAATCACAAGATTCTAAAACATACTCGTGGTAAAGATAGTGTAGAAACTTTGCACACATCATCACAAAAATCATTTTTGTCCTTGTTTATTTTTAATTAAATTTCTTTTTTTTTTACATTGTTGTCAAATGCTACGCCACAATTTACAGCATAAAATGTCAAAATGTCCAAATTTTTATGCTGTAATAAAAGTAAAACGTTTGTTTAAAACGTTGCGACCCTTTTGGCCTTCCGCATGGCCGTACGCCGTGCTCGTGACGCGCTGAATGACGTGTTTACTGCTTTTGTGTTTGTTTATTCGTCTACAGTACATGCTTTATCCGGGTCAGGGTCCCTGACGGTTTAAATGATTAATTAGTGAATATTTTGAGAAAAATATAATTAACTCAATGTTATAGAAGGTTCAGATAAATACAATAAAGATTTTTTTTTTTTTTTTTTTTAAACAGAGTCCCACACACATGTCTAGTGCATGTTTCATAGCTGTTTAATAAATCAGTTGTAGAAGCTCAGTGATTGATTCTGAAACACCACTAACATCATGATGATGATGATGATGATGAAATGTGATTTTTTTTTTTACAAATTTTTATCTTTGACACACAGTTAAGACATGGAGGATCCTGTCATTCGTGCTGGCGTTGCCGGGCGTGGCGGTGTGCATGGTGAACGCTTACCTGAAGCAGCAGGCTGCCTCCCACGAGCCGCCCGAGTTCGTCCCATATCCTCACCTGCGCATTCGCACCAAGGTACGCAACGGTGTCACTTCCTGTGCGGAGAGGAAACGAGGCCTGGAGGACAAAGGCAGGATCAGACATCAGTCCACGGCGTGTTTATAGTGAACATCACGTCCATGTGCATTCTCTCTGAAATGGTTTCATTTATTTCATTTTTTTAAAAAGATCAATAATGCCGGATTTTTATTTATTTATTTATTTTAAAGCACTGATCATGTGGTTAGAGTCAGAGGGGGGAGAGTTATCACATTTGCGTACAAGTTATTAGAGAATATTTATCACGTTCAGAAAGAAAGAGGCTGATGAATTGTTACTTGTTTTGCTTCTTGTTGTTGTTGTTTTGTTTTTTAAAATATTCATTCATTCTGATAATTGAGGAACTTCTGCGAATCCGAACACGCCGAATCTTGGTGTAGATTAAATTTCTTTTCTTCAATTTCAGTCATGCGGGTGTACAAACTTACGCACACCACTGTATGAATATTTTACTGATGATTTTCACAGCCGTTGATCATTTACACCGATTCTGGATTGTGATCGGTCAGAAGGTGTTGATTAATTTTCTAAAACGGCAGCTCTGACGGTAGCGCAGCTGGTTTATTTATAACCAGTGCACTCGTTCTGATACGTTATCGTTTCTATAGTAACAGCTCATTCGCGGGGACTCGTAGATGGTGAGGATTTCTGTGAGCAGAAATGTGTTTATGTAACATTTATGGAAGGAGTCTCCAGTGTCGGCGCTTGGTAACGGTCAGAGGTAAAGCTGTAACTTTTTCAGACATCTTCG
The DNA here is from genome assembly GCA_023630585.1 of Cranoglanis bouderius. Classification (NCBI taxonomy): domain Eukaryota; kingdom Metazoa; phylum Chordata; class Actinopteri; order Siluriformes; family Cranoglanididae; genus Cranoglanis; species Cranoglanis bouderius. Next base: position 20,208,277 of record CM042554.1, read on the forward strand.
AGTTTCTCAGTAAATTGCTGTAGTGTCAGAGGAATAAAACACCTGGGAACCTGCTGTTCTAGGAAAGTAATCAACATCAGGGTGGTAACAGTAACTTTTAATCAAAGACGTCTGTAACAAATCTGTACACGAGTAATGTGGTAGTAACTGTAACCAGTCGTGCGTGTGTGTGTGTGTGTGTGTGTGTGTGTGTGTGTGTGTGTGTGAGATTCAGTGATTTACCGAGTCTCTCTCTCTCACACAGCCGTGGCCGTGGGGTGACGGAAACCACTCGCTGTTTCACAACCCTCACACCAACGCTCTGCCCACCGGCTACGAGCACTCGCACCACCACTGAGCGACAGCGCCGCCCGGAGGCCACACGTGGAACGGCGCAACCTAAACCTACTGCATGAACAGAAAAGTTTAACATTGACTGAAATAAAAAAAAATAATAAAACACATAACGGAGTTAAAGTGGAGAGGCGTTTTTATTTTTCATACCACACAAGGAAACTGGCCTCTGATATCTTAATACACTTAATACACTCTGTGTGTGTGTGTGTGTGTGTTTACAAAAATTAAGGAATGAAAAATAGAACATAAACTTTACTCTATCCCTGACGTAATCGCACAACTGTACAACGGCACAAGCTACACCCGTGTATATATTTTATATTACAACAACACGAGTAAGGAAATAAAGTCGCTCTTCGATGCAGCATCGCTAACGTATACAATATATAACAGGTCCGTATGACAAGTCATTCCTGAATGTTACACTATACACACACGGCATTTGTTATTATAATAATAATAATAATAATAATAATAATACAAACAATAAATCAGGAATGGCACATTTTACAAACAAAAAGGGGAAAAAAACTGGGCCACAAAATTCATTACAAAAAATTCGAACTAAAATATCTGAAGCCACTTCATGAACATAATGCGCAAGAAATATATATATATATATAGGGGGAGGGAGGGAGGGAGAGAGAGAGAGAGAGAGGGAGAGAGCATATCAGCAAATGTTCTCAGCAAATAATGGTCCAGAAGTAATTCTCTAATGCTTCCCTTCTTGAGGTTTATTCACACTGAAGACGACGAGAAGAAACGACATAAACAAACAGAACGGATTCTTCACAACTGACGGAGTTCAGTCTGTTCGGCAAATAAATAAGAAAGACGGAGACACGGGGTGTGCGGCATTTTGAAGACAAAAAAAAAATAAACGAAACGAAAAACGAAAACGAGCAAAGCCACGTCATACAGGAAGAAACATTGTGCAAAGTGCTGCAGCATTCTGATTAACGAACTCCAAACATTCTCCGTTTACCGTGACAGAAAGCGAAAACGCCACATTATTAACATTAAACATTACTAATGTAAGGGGAGGGGTGGGGGAAGGGGGCGGGGCTTCCTGGGGCTTCAGTTATTATTGGAGTTAATATACAGCTGTCAATCATTTTAAATTCATATGCTGATCTGACGTTTTTATTTGAGGGGGGAAAAGAGACGACTGACGTACTTTTGAGCGATAACTGGTAGCGACGTTAAAGTTCGGTCATCAGACCGAACTCCACACGCGACCTGAACGCGATGCCATCGACGCAGATCTCGCCGTCTATCAGCAAAGCGGCAGATTCGACTGCAGAGGATTCACCAGAACGGTAAAATTCACTCGGCCGGATCACGTGACAGTCAGGAGCCAATCACAGGACAACGACCGTCAACGGTTCCTATTTATCCATCCTTCAAGAGTTAGTGGTAGTAGAAATGACACTTTGGTGTGGATGGAAGGCCAAAAAAACGGAGAATTCATATACAAAAGGCTGTATCCGATTGGCTGGTGTCTGGAAAACAGAAATCGAGACGAATAATAAATTAACTCAAGCGTGACGGCAGGAAATCTCATCCCGCTCCTCATTTGTGCAAAAACAAAACGTGTTCAGCGTGAACAGACCTTTACACGTGATAGAATCAAGAGAAAAATAAAAATAAAACGTGTGCAGTGTAAAGTCAGGTGCATTTATATACACAATAGAGAAACACGGGAGTCTGTCGGAACGTCACTCCAAATTCCCGCCTCTGACCGATTGAAGTCCGACAGGGGCGTTAGCTCAGCGCGGCGGTGGCGAGACTCAGCAGGTCCTGGCGCAGGCTCTCGGTGCTGTCTGCCTTCCGGACCAGACGGAGGAGACAGTCGGAGGAGACGGACGGAGGCAGCTGAGGACGCAGAAGGATGGACAAGCAGGACAATCCGAGTCGGGAGTAGGAGTAGCGCTGGGAGAACCAGTAGGCCTGAGGCAGGATGGAGCGCAGAGCGACGCCCTCGTCCGTGGCGTCGGGAGCGCGATGGCGTTTCTGAGCGCCGGGAGCTTTCCATGGAAATCGGCCGTCGACCTCGGACGCCAGAGAGGACAGCACGGACACGCACAGGTCCTCGGCTGTCCTCTGTAATCCAGGAACCAAAAACCGACTGGCTCCTATCATCACCTCACCTAGAGGAGTCTTCTGAAACACCGCGTGTCCCGTCAGACCTCCGGAGACCAGCGAGGACAAAACGAGGCAGCGTCCGTCTCCGGCTCCGCCTCCGGTCATCCTGCAGCCGTGAAGGTAATGAAGGACAGGCAGCAGCATTCCCCGGCTCACGTCTCGGATATGAACGGCGTCTCCGCTGGACCTCTGCGCTTCATCAAACCTGCCTCTCAGTAAGGCACGGAAGTACTCCGACTCCACCTCCACCTCCGTCTCAGCCACACCCACCTCCCCGGAAACCACTCCCCGACTGGCCAGAAGCAGACTCCCGTCGTCCAACAGGAAGCTCAGGTCATGGTCGGATGTTTGGTACGGACACGGACAGGAAGAAGAATCCGGATCCTGCTGCGGATTTTCCAAAGCGCCGGGACTCTCTCGCCTGTCCGGCTGGACCCTCGACCCCGCCAGGAGACTAGACAGGCAGCCGATCAGGAGAGACGCGTACAGCGAGTGATACCTGGAAGCGCACGCTTGTTCAGGTGGGCAGATCCAAGCGGAGAGGAAAGTTCTGCATTTGTCGGCGCCGTCGTCTTCGTCCTCCAGACAGAAGAGAGGTTCGAGAGCCGAGATCAGACCTCCACTGTCCAAAAGCAGCTTCTTCAGAAGGACTCTGTTACTGCAAAAAGGTGAAAAATAAACACTGTGAAGTATTGAGGAGGGGGGGGGAAGGGTTGTGAGTGACGTGAACGTCCGAACGTCGTGGCTGGAGGTACCTGGTTATCAGCGGCAGACAGAGGACGCAGTGGAGTTTATCGCTCTCTGAACCCGACAGGACGATGTGCGCGAGAACTCCAGAACCGAATCCTGTCTCGCTCTGGACGCGCAGGTTGTTCAGCAGCCCCTGACCTGCAGGGAGAAAAGTTTAGGAACACGCAAGCTTTATAATAATAAAAAATAAATAAATAAAAAAGACATCGCCCAGAACATTTAAAATATCAATGATGTGAATGAATATGCAAGAATATGCAAATTAGACCCAATACGAGACCTACCTAGCTGCCTGATTTTAGCCTTCACTCTGTCCGACTGTCTCTCCTTCCCGCCTGGTCGGTCCCGGTCCCGGTCCCGGAGACAGAGCCGGTGTCTGATGAGAGCGACGGCTCCGGTCCGGACCAGCGGCTGCAGGCAGTTCAGGTTGCAGCTGATCCTCACCAGCATGCGGCTGCAGCGTCCGCTCGGCTCGCGGTGCTGCGTCAGGTAGTAGAGCAGGGCGGAGAACACGGGCGCGGTGATGAGCACGCCGCTCGGGTCCGAGGCGTGGGAGAAGCGAGAGAGCAGCAGCAGGATGGGAGACTCCGGCGCCCACGGCTCGGGGTGATACGGGTGCTGGTACACGGGCGTCTTCGGGATCGCCGGAGGTCCGTCCAAGGAGACGAGGCTCGAACGAGAAGAGGAGGAGGACAGAGAAGACGTGCGAGCTCGCTTCCTCGGAGGGGAGGAGACTTTACAGGGTGAAACGGGAGGTTTGGGCTGCGGGGTGGGCGGCAGCGGACAGGGAGACGCAGGCACGGACAAACGGCAGGGTTTGGGCCGGACGGACGGGGAGGAGACGGGCTTCGGGTGAGATGGTGATGGAGAAACTTCAGCAGGAGCGAGAGAAGGTGAAGAGGAGGAGGAGGAAGAGGATGAGTAGGAAGGAGAGCAGGTGGGATGAGGAGAACCTGAATCTCTATCTGAACCACAGGGTGACTTCATCAGCTCCACTTCTGAAGAGATGAAACCTTCAGAGAGCAGCCAGGACCTAAAACACCACACACACACACACACACACACACACACACACACAGTGTAAAAATGTAAGCATATAACTACGTCTTTATTAAATCTTCTTTAATATGGTCGTGAGCGTGAGAGGTTCACCTGAGGCTCAGGAAGCTGGAGGAACCCTGCTCCTTCCCCGCCTCCTCCTTTCTGCTCCCCTCAGGAGGAGGAAAGTCAAACGAGTCGAAACAGGATCCGAGCTCGGAGCACTGCGAGCTCGCCGAGAACCCGGCGTCCATCTTGGAGTCGTCTCCCCGGGCGAGTTCGACGAGACGCGCCGCCAGCAGCGGGACCAGACCGAGCTCCTGCAGCTGCTCCAGAGCTGCCTCGTCGTACACGAAGTCCACGCACGCCAAGACGGCCAATCGCGTCAAAGGATGGTTCTGATAGGCCGCCAGGAAGCCGATCAGCACCTCCAGTCCGCCGCCCTCCTTCACCTTCGCACGGTTCACCGCCTCTTTGCAGCACAAACACAGAGCCTTGAACAGCACGCTGGATTTCAGCGGATCCTTTCTCGCTTCCTCTGCGAACTTCTGAATGACGCCCAGCGAGCCCACCAGGGGGCGCAGGCAGCCCTGAGAGCACAGGTTAGCCAGAGTCTTCAGCGCTAGCTCCTCCAGAGCCCCGCCTCCCTCTCCTGACGCCAGCAAGCCGAGCTGAGACAGCACCCCGGAGACAGACACCTCTCGGGCGCACTCGGTGCCGCAGCCCCGCGTCAGCTCGTGGAGAGTGCGGAGACACGCCCGCCTCAGGCCCAGGGGGTACTCTGGGGCAAGAAAGAGTGCCAGGGCGGGCAGGGCACCCTGGGAGAGCAGAGAGAGACGGTTGGAGGGCGTGTCGGAGAGATAGAAGAGAGCGCGGGCGGCTGACTGAGTGCGCTCCAGCGTGGAGGACGACGCAGCCGGAGGAGGAGGAGGGACGTTGGAGGGAGAGGAGGGAGACGATGGAGAGCTGGACAGGGACAGGCAGAGAAGGAGAGGAGGAACACCACCTGCACATGAGAGAGAGAGAGAGAGAGAGAGAGAGAGAGAGAGAGAGAGAGAGAGTTAGTTCTAAACCAGGCTACAACAAAAATGCTTCCACATGCAATCTTTCCAAAGAACCATTGAGGGGCGGGGTTTAATTTGACCGACAGGTGGTGTCGGGGTTGGAGAAGGCGGGGTTAAAATGTAGGCACGGACCTGCGGAGTGAATCTGCGCCGAGCCCTCGGGGTCCATGGCGAGGTTCCCCAAAGCACGAGCCGCTCGGTTCTCCACTGTCTCCACTGACGCGTGCCTCTTCAGGACCTCCACTGAGAACACACACACACACACACACACACACACACACACACAATACAATGAATGACTTAAACATCTTTCAATTCAAAGTCCTTAGTAACCAGGACATAAACTACACACGCAGTCTGAGAGACTCACCTACGAGAGAAACACCGTCCAGCCTCCGCACCTGAAGGGAAATAAGGTGTTAAATATGAACTGTGATTTACTTTAAAGCTTTATTTTTATGAGTTTAAATCCGTAAAGAAGACATTTATTACATATATAGACCTACTGCTGCACTGCAGTGTGTGTGTGTGTGTGTGTGTGTGTGTGTGTGGGGAACCAGATTATGCAGTTCCTTCATTGTTAAATGTTTTTGTTTACATTTATCTTACAGCAGTCATGTAAATGTGTAAAAGGTCAGAGGTCATACATTTAAAAAAAATAAATACATTTTTAAAAAAACAGGCGATATTAACTGATTTCTCCCTCACCTCGGCTCGCGTCTCCTTCTCGGTGCAGCAGTTGGCCAGGATGCTGAGGGTCAGGTCCAGGATCTTCCTGGAGCTCTCTGGTCTGCGCAGGATGGCCAGTAGGGGGGGCAAACCGCCCTGCGCCTGGTACCGCCCGATCCTGCTGCTTCCTCCTTTAATGTGGTGGGTGCGGATGGCCACCAGAGCCCTCCACTGGCCCGCCCTGAGACGCTTGTCTGCCTCTCTGGAGGGTTTGGGGTCGGGGCCAGTCAGGGCGTCCGCTCTGGGGCTGGATTTGGTCAGCTGGACCAGGCACCATGACAGAGAGGACTCGGGGGACGGAGAGGACGAGTCTGCACGGGTTCTGGGGTGCTTTTCTTCCTGTTCTGCCTGGGTGGCCATGTTGGTTTTAATACACACACACACACACACACACTACACCCTCTTCTAATCTCTTTTTAGCAGAAGCCTTTTATGGCCTGCTTAAAAAAAAGAGCTGCACATGATCCTGAGATTGGGATTAAACAAACAAACAAACAAACAAACAAACAAACAAACAAACAAAAGGTTCAAGATTGAAACCTTACTTAAGAAAATATAATAATAATAAAACTTGCAATGAAAATATCAGCACAAAAAAATACTACACTAACCAATTCCACCGCAAATAAAGCGTGTTACTGACGTCACCTTTCGAAAGTGCTGCTGGGAAATCGAGTTTTTTTTTTTCACCGACCGCGTCCGCTCCGTAAACAACAAGCAGGCCCGAGTGTAGGCCCTCGAGCGAAACAAAAACTTAACGGCGATTAATTATCATTTCATATCTGGTTATGTTTTGATGATTTATCGCAGGTTGATTATGAGTTTCCGTTATTCTGCCCTCCTCAGGCCCGGTTTCATGTGTTCAAACAAAAGCAACCGTCTCGGTTTTTTGCACCGACGCCATCTTTTATAGAACGACGGAAAAAGAAAAAGAAGCGCGGGGGGGGAGGGGGGGAGCGGGCGCGTGTTATTGGCGTTTACCTCAGGTTCATGGGCGTTGTAGTTCTTATATAAGATTTATCGTCGAGTGAAATAAAGACGCGGTTCAGTTATAAGCAGTTAGCATTACAGTTGTGTAAAGAAATCACCGTTTATTATGTCATGACAGAAAAGAACCCATGGTTTGATTCTGACGCTTGGGGGGGAAAAAAGCGTTCGTTCGTAACACATATTGACTACATTTCCCATAATCCCCCACACGCCCTCGTCCTGATTTCAGGAGAAAACGCTGAGAGGCAGGTCGTTGTTATAATCATCGCCGCTGAAAGTGAGAAGGTCATCGCTATCAGAGCCGCCGTTGTTAAACTCCACGATATCAGCATCAACTCGTGTGGCAACTTTAATCTAAGATTAAATACTGAAAGCGTTTGGAGTGTCGGGATGGAGGGGACTGAGTCTGTAGTCGCGGACAGCATCGAGGTGGAAAATTCAACCGCCACAGTTTCAACGATGGACACCGAAAAGTCGAAAACTGGTAAATAAACATGGCGGAATGCTAAAAAACCTGATTACCTTCTAGATAGGTGCACTACGTAGGGCGTGACGTAATGACTCCCAAACCCTATGAAGTGCACTACGTGTGTAATAGAGCGCTATTTGGGATTTACACCGTGTTTTCCTGTAAACAGTCAAATCTGCGGCGATTTTTAAAAATAGTTATTTGTCTTTGACTTTAAAGACAGAATACAGAGTAGAACAGGATTTTAAATTAATTATAAAACAGCATGAAGTAAAAACTTTACATGTAAATAACCGAATATTTTACAGATCTGTACTTTTATAAGTTTACAAAACTATTACAAATAATTTACCTCTCTCTCTTTATATATATATATATGTATGTATGTGTATATATATGTATATGTATACACACAACAAACTAGAACATGTCTAGTATATTTTGTTGTGTGTGTGTGTGTGTGTGTGTGTGTGTGTGTGTTTGTATATATATATATATATATAGAAAGAGAGAGAGTTGTTTACATTTTTCCAATTTTTATTATGTTTGTGTTTATAATGATGTGTAAAATAAATTAATAAAAATGAAAATAATGTATTGCATATAATGAGCACAATAATTACATTTGAATTCATATTTGAATATTTGTCCAGTATTTATTAGGTTGATGTTACTGTTTCGGGGTATTTTTAATTTTAACTTTAATCTGTTTTTTCTTTCCAGAGTTCGTGTGGACGTTACAGGCCACGTGGCACTTGGTCCGTGTTCGTCTGGAGATGGAGCCGGAGTTCGATCAGCCGGTGTGTAAGAAGAAGAGACTGTGGGAGGGCGTGGCCGAGCGAGTGACGGCGAGGTTGAGAGCCGAGGGCTACGCGGACGTCCCGGCCCGAGCCTTCGAGTGCGACCTGAAGTGGAGGAACATGTTGGCGACGTACAGGAAGAACGCAGAACGCGCTAAGCGCCTCGGAGCTCACGGCGTGCACTGGGAGTTCTTCAGGGCCATGCACGAGGTCCTCGGCCGCAGCTACGAGGAGATCGAGGCTCAGCGCAAAGCCAAGCTGAGCAACACCAAGCTGGGGAAAGCCATGGCGAGTAAACACTACACGCCCATCCTGCCCACGCCCACCCTCACATCCCCCTCCCCCACCCTCACATCCCCCTCCCCCACCCTCACATCCCCCTCCCCCAGCCCTGCCCCCGCTCCTGCCCCCGCCCGGCCTCCCCAGGACGTTCTGCAGCTGTACCTGGAGCTCCAGGAGCGCAAGCTGAACATGTGGGCTCAGCAGAAAGCGCTGGAGGAGAGGAAGATCGAAGCCATCAACAACCTGGCGCGCGCCATCAGCAGCCTGGCGCAGGACGCAGCGGCCACGCCCAAAAACGCCACCATCTCAGACTCACTCGCTTCCCTTTCCTCCCAGCATTAAAGACTCGGTTTATGTGTTTGTAATCACGATTCGGATCCTCATCTCCAGTATTTTACTTCCTGATTCAGCTGCTCAGGGGTGTGTGTGTGTGTGTGTGTGTGTGAGAGACCGAGAGAGACAGAGACACACACACCTCAAATAAGTATCAGGAAGAAATATCAGCCTGTGTAGTATTTCCTGAACGGTCTAAAAAATGATCGACTTCACTTTCATAAGTGTGTTTATTTAACAATTTTTAAAAAATAATAAAGTTCATGCTCTTGGTCTCGGGCGTGGTGACTCATCACATCACAAGTCCACCAACACTTTAACCCCTCATTAAACAACTCAACACTGTATATGTATGCAAATTGTTAATATTTATTTTAATATGCCCTGCCCCCTTTTTCACTGGTTAAACTAGCATTACATGGCTGCACATTTGCATATCAGTATCAGGATTAGCTCTTTCTGACACTTCGTAAATACACTCAAAACTTCTGTGCTTTCCATTTAGTTTTAATAATAATAATAATAATAATAATAATAATAATAAACAGGAGTTATATTAAAGTTATAGCTGAAGCGAGTCTGTTGGTGTTTAATAACGTGTGAGAGAACGTACAGCTCCCACAGGTAGCGAAACTCAACATCCGGACGTTTACGTTTAATTTAAGAGATCATTTAATGAGCTTTATTTATTTTAGTTATTTTTTAAACATTCTTTAGAAACTGGAAGAAAAAAGGATTTTTATTCAGTGTTACAGAAAGTAAACATTTTACATTTCACAGTTTGCTGTAATAAACATATACGTTTAACACTCGCATATTATATACACAATAATACATAAATACATCCGTTACCTCTGAACAAAAGAGGCGATTATTAAAATATAAAACATAGAATTAAAAAAAAAAAAAAAGGGAATCTTTCACATGATGCATTCATCCAGAAGTTCGGACCGAACAGATTATTCTGGAAAAGTGATGATAAGCAGGAACATAACGAGGAGCGTTCCCTCATCCTCAGACTCGTCTTTAGCCCTATTCGGACGGGATCAGTTTTCAGGACACGTGTCTGTATAGTAATTGTTACTAGAGATACCGAGACTTTTCCTGATATTTAAGCATTTTTCTAATAATCGGATATCGGTTTGTAAATATCGGTAAATGGCGACATCTTGTGGGCGTTTTGAGAACTGCGCCAGAAAAGGACCGCCATAGCAGCGCCATTGCAGCTGAGGGGAGACGAAGGTTCAGAAAGTTTAACGCCACACTGTGGCAATAATTTAACTGTTCAGATCCATGAGTCTTTATTTAATATTTAATAATATTTAATCATATTTAAATGCCGTTTTTTTGTTGTTGTTTTTTTAAAGTAGCCTTAAAGATAAAAGATTTGCACCATAACTGAAAATATTCCACAATTCCTGCTGCATTTGTGTTAAAGTTAAACTCCTCCACTCCGACTCGATCAATTTTCAGTCATAAATTTTGAAATATATATTTTTTTTAGATATCGTGAGATATTTTTAAGGATTTTTTAGCTACAAAACAGCTGATCTGATGTTAAAAAAAAATTTATTTTTGATTAGAACTAAATAGAATTATTCGTTTTTAATATATTGCAGTTTTACGTTATTTATTTTTGTAGACATTAAATAAAAGTATCATCAACTCAGGTTTTTTTTTTTCCCCCCTCACGTTACTCCGCCCCCGACTCCAGAGCGCCGTACAGCAGATCAGCGACTGTTTCTCTCAGTCTGACTCCAGCTTCATCTTTTGTTCCCTCCTCCTCCTCCTCCTCCTCCACCACCACGTCTGCCCCGGTGTGGTTCCCCACCTGCCCCGTGGTGACGTAGCCGGCGTGGAGCAGTGCGTTATGCAGTATGCAGCAGGTCAGCACCACGGCTCCGGCCCTCTCGCTCTTCCCCATGTCCAGATAGCGAAGTCTTCCGAAGCGCTCCTTCAGGTCGGCCACGGCCTGCTCCAGCCTCCTCAGGTGCGTCTCCAGCGCTCTGTTGTAGAGGTTCTCCTGCGGGTTCTGTGCGGGACGGAACGGGGTGAGGATGTGCTGCGTGAGGGGATATCCCGGTCCGGCTAGCAGGCAGGTCCCGGGAGGGAGGAGCTCCGGGTGCTGCGCTAATCTCTGACTCAGAGCGCCGCCTCGGTTCCTCTGAGAACCTCGGCTGACGCTGCAGTGGATGAAGCGACCCTCGGCGTCGCACGCCAGCTCCAGGTTTAACCACGAGTCCGGGTGAGGCCGCTTCCTGAGCCGCCTGGCGTGCGGAGCGTCGCTCTCGGAGTCCCGTTTGCTGGCGGGAAGGCGGATCGGGATGCGGGTGTGGCCCAACACGCCCAACACTTTAGGGAGACCCTTCTGCTCGAGCTTCTCATCCCAACCCAGCCAGCTAGAGAAGGGGAGCAGGAGGTCCGACGCCTCCTGACCTACAGAGAGGAAGGACAGAGCTGTTATTAGAAATGAACTTGGAGTCTGTGTCACTTCTTAAGAATTCCTAAAAAAAAAAAAAAAACATTTTTTTAAACTTCAGCAAGTGTGTCCACTAGGGGGCAGTTCAGAGGGCAGTGTCAGTAAGTCATGACCCTTTCTAAAACCCATCTTTACCGAGGGTGCCAATACTTCTGGAACTGACTGTAGCTGTGTGACAGGATCATCATGATGAACGTCATCCTGGATTTCTATTGTGTGTGTAAGTGATGGTCAGATGGTTTAGAGACGGGGTTGGGACAGTGTAGGAGTGAGTGTGTGTGTGTGTGTGTGTGTGTGTGTGTGTGTGTGCGCACACACCGGTGGGCCAGCGGATGATGTGAGCCTGCAGCGTGTTGACTCTGTGGCAGAAGGAGAAGAAGATGCGGTGGATGTTCCCTTTCTCCAGGCGGAAGGTGGAGGACACGGAGCGATAGCTGAGGCGAGTGGAGAGCAGAGTGAGAGACAGGAACACCGTGTGGGACAAGGACAGGCGAGCTCTCCCCGTCAAACGACTCTGACTGTGACTCCACTTCAGCTTCTGTAGAAGAGACGTGATGTACTGAGAGAGAGAGAGAGGGAGAGAGAGAGACAGAGAGAGAGAGAGATGTACAGCTGGTTAATGTCATCATACATTACACATACATTGTTTTTACTGCCCAGAAAGAGAGGGAGAGAGACAGGCAGAGCAAGAAAGACAGACAGGTAGAGAGAGTCAGACAGACAAAACAGAGTTGGAGAAAGAGAGTGAGCCAGAGAGACAGACACTGAGAGAGACACCAAAAGAGACAGACACAGAGAGAGAGAGACAGATACAGAGAGAGAGAGAAAGAGAGACAAAGAGAGAGAGAAAGACAGACACCGAGAGAGACAGATGCCGAGAGAGAGACAGAGACAGACAGAGAGAGACAGACAGACAGAGAGAGACAGACAGACAGAGAGAGACAGACAGACAGACAGACAGGGACACAGAGACAGACAGACAGACAGAGAGCGACAGACAGACACAGAGACAGACAGACACATAGAGAGAGAGACAGATAGACACAGAGGCAGACAGACAGAGACACAGAGACAGACAGACAGACAGAGAGAGACAGACAGACAGAGAGAGACAGACAGACAGACAGACAGGGACACAGAGACAGACAGACAGACAGAGAGCGACAGACAGACACAGAGACAGACAGACACAGAGACAGACAGACACAGAGACAGACAGACACATAGAGAGAGAGACAGATAGACACAGAGGCAGTCAGACAGAGACACAGAGACAGACAGACACACAGAGAGAGACAGACAGGCACAGAGACAGACAGAGAGAGAGAGACAGACAGACAGACACATAGAGAGAGAGACAGACAGAGACACAGAGACAGACAGAGACACAGAGACAGACAGACAGAGACATAGAGACAGACAGACACATAGAGAGAGAGACAGACACATAGCGAGAGAGACAGACAGACACAGAGAGAGACAGACAGACAGACAGACAGACAGAGAGAGAGAGGAGATGGTAGAACGCTGTAGAACAGCAGAGAATAAAACACTGATGTTACTAGAACACAACAGAACATTAGTGTGACCTCAGAACCGTGTGTTTCCTCGGCTGTTAGAGACGGACCTGCACTGTGGGGTTCTCCTCTATCTCAGCGAGGTGCTGGTGGTTCTCTGGAGCGGGTTCTCCCTCTGCCTTACGGAGGAGCGAGGCTGCAGGAGCGGACGTGTGAGAGGTCACAGTGTGTGCTGCCGTGTGTGGGATCGTCTCGTCCTGCTGAGAGAGCTGCGTGAACACACACCCGCTCCGTCCCGGTCCCTGCCCCGGTCCCTGCCCCGGTCCCTGCCCCGGTCCCTGCCCCGGTCCCTGCCCCGGTCCCTGCCCCGGTCCCTGTCCCTGCACGCCGGACATCAGCTCCGCCTCCAGGATTTCCTCCACGGCCTGGTCCAGACGCTGCTCCAGCTCACAGTGAGACAGAGGCTCCCAGTCCGACTGCATCAGGTCCAACACCAGCCGACCCGCCGCCGCCGCCGCCGCCACCGCCCAGCTCTGCTTTAAAAACCATAATCTTTGCTTAAACACATAACCTAGTTATGCTAAGCGGTTTGTTATGCTAACAGTTTGTTATGATAGTGTACTAGTTAGCTAGTTCTCGCTAACCTAATTAACCAAACCAGTTTCTAGCTGCACGATTCCGTCTTTTATACACGTGTTCTGTACTCACCGGGTCTTCAGAGGTCATCTCTACTCTAAACCGGTTAACTTTCAAGCTAAAACATCTCGCTAGCGGGTCACATGGCGCTCGGCTCGCGCGCAGAAACCAAACTTCTTGAAACCTCTGTGAGGGGTGGGGGGGTACCCGGTAGGCGGGCTCACAGGTGCTGCATTAAGCGTATGATTGGTTGAAGCGCACAGACCAGAATATAAGCGAGTGACGTCATTTTCAAGCGCGACAACGAGTCGCGGTGTAATAAGAGCGCGTGTTGTATAAGATAACTGATACATTAGCTTTAAGTGTTCGTGAAAGTAGATAAACTATATAATATATATTTACTCAATATTAAAAGAAAATAAATATGATATAGAATATATAAGAAAGTATTAATTTAAAATATGAGGGAAAATGTAAAACACGTACTCTGTAATGTGATCCTGTGACAGGATAGCTCTGAAATATATCGCTTTCTGTCCGTATCATTAAACATTAATTACACTCATGAGGTGAAAAAGTTACCTAATAAGAAAAAAAAACTTGCTGTATGATTTGTTTCTACTGTTCTATGGCCTCAATCTTTGCTTTAATTAAAATGCATAAGAAAGGTGTGGTTTAATTTAACCCTCAGTTAGTTTGGGTCAAGATGACACACGTACACTATATGATCAAAAGTATGAGGTTCTTCCCCTAACTGTTGCTACAAAGTCTGAAGCGCACAGCCGTATAGAACGTCTCTGTGCGCTGTAGCTTTATATACAGTTCCCCTTCACTGGAACTAAGAGGCCTGAACCTGTTCCAGCACGACACAAAGTGCACAAAGCGAGCTCCATGAAGACATGGTGTGTGAAGGCTGGAAGAAGGTAGAAGAACTGGAGTGTCCTGCACAGAGCCCTGACCTCAACCCCACCGAACACCTTTGGGATGAACTGGAACTGGAGCCTCCTCACATCAACATCAGCGCCTGACCTCGACCTCAACCTCACTAACGCTCTTGTAGCTGAATGAACACAAATCCCCAACAGCCACGCCCCAAAATCTAGTGGAAAGCCTTCCCAGAAGAGAGAGTGGAGCTCATTATAACAGCATAGAGGGGAATAAATCTGGAATGAGTTCAACAAGCAGCACATACAGGTGAATCTCAATCGTGAATCTCAAAGAATATCGTGGAAAAGTTCATTATTTCCATCATTTAATTCAGAAAGTGGAACTTTCATATATTCTAGATTCATTACACATAACGTGAAATATTTCAAGGCTTTTTTTGTTTTAATCTTGATGATTACGGCTCACAGCTCATGGAAATCAAAAATCCAGTATCTCAAAAATATTAGAATAAAGAATTTATAATACAGAAATGTCAAATTATACTTCTGAAAAGTATGTTAATTTATGCACTCAATACTTGGGTGTGGCTCCTTTGCACAAATTACTGCATCAATGGGGCGTGGCATGGAGGCGATCAGCCTGTGGCACTGCTGAGGTGTTATGGAAGCCCAGGTTGCTTTGATAGCGGCCTTCGGCTCGTCTGTATCGTCGGGTCTGGTGTCTCTCATCTTCCTCTCGACAAAATTCAGGTCAGGTGAGTCGGCTGGCCGATCAAGCACAGTAACACCATGGTCAGCAAACCAGTTACTAGTAGTTTTGGCTCTGTGGGAGGGGCCAAGTCCTGCTGGAAAAGGAAATCAGCATCTCCATAAAGCTCATCAGCAGATGGAAGCATGAAGTGCTCTAAAATCTCCTGGTAGACGCTGCATCGACTCTCGACTCTGAGAAAACCCAGTGGACCGACACCAGCAGATGACATGGCACCCCAAATCATCACTGACTGTGGAAACTTCACACTGGACTTCAAGCGACTAGGATTCTGTGCCTCTCCACTCTTCCTCCAGACTCTGGGACCTTGATTTCCAAATGAAATGCAACATTTAGTTTCATCTGAAAAGAGGACTTTGGACCACTGAGCAAAGGTGTTTTGAGTTAATTAGCTGATTAGAGTCTTCTCAGGTCCACATCGCTGTATTATAAATTCTTTATTCCAATATTTTGAGATACAGGATTTTTGATTTCCATGAGCTGTGAGCCGTAATCAAGATTAAAACCAAAAAAAAATCTTGAAGTATTTCACTTTATGTGTAATGAATCTAGAATATATGAAAGTTCCACTTTCTGCATTAAATTACGGGAAAAAACGAACTTTTGCACGATATTCTAATGTTTTGAGATGCACCTGTATGGGTGTGATGGTCAGGGGTGCACATACTTTATAGCCATCCGTCTGTCTGTCTGTCCATCTAGTTTGGGTCAAGATGACTCGTGTACATTTATTAAAGGCACCACAAAGCTGAATATTTTAGCAATTTTTTTCTGTTCTGTTTTTATGTGTTTGGTTCTTTATTTTAAAGAGTGATACTACAGAGATGACACTGAGGTCATTTTGCTGAGATTAGCAACGTGAAGTGAAAGTGTTCAAACATAACCAGTGTTTGTAAATCTGCAAAAAAAAAAAAATTTTTTAAATTTAAATCTCTATTTCTACTCCAACCTGCATGGTAAACATCTTGGGCTTCATATTCAGCACTGAGATTAATACCAGATGAGCAGAAATAAATGTTACGGTAAGGTGAATTGTTATAAAATGTAAATAATAATAATAATAAACTGTGTAGAGAAGAGAAGCAGAAGAGAACAGATCACACTGCAGCACTTTATTCACCAGGTGTTTCTTCTGGGTTTTTTTTTTTGTTTGTTTTTTGTTTTTTATTCGAACTGAAAGAGCAATCGGAGGAACGACTTTCACCAGTGAGAGAGAGAGAGAGAGAGAGAGAGAGAGAGAGGAGTTTGTAGAGTTCATTCTCAAAAACATCACACTGAGACACAGTTCTTGTTTTGGGGGTGAACATGTCAGCACTGGCTCAAACTCAAACCGAAAGTAACCTATTTATACAGTTTACAGCTCAAACAGAGACACCTTGTTCTTACTGGGATTGCAAAATGTAACACAACCCATTCCTTCAAATGAACACACACACACACACACACACACACACCAAGCGCGTACATTTACACTTCCCCTTTGGTTTAAATACAAAAAATAAATAAATAAAAAAAATGAGGGAACTGAACACAAGGACATGGTTTTGTTTTATTTTTTTTTAACCAACACTGGATAAATTACACACACACACACACACACACACACACACACACACACACACACACACACACACACACACACACAAATCAATATGATCAGAATCAACAAAATCAGAACACACACACACACACAGTGAGGGGAGGAAAAACAAAAAAAACAAACATGTTAATACAAAATATTCTTACAAGATAACTCAGACGTGACACGCTCTTTACGGCGTATGAGGAGCACACGCAGCTCCACGAGACGCGTGTGGTGTGAACGCGCGATTCTTCCGTGCTCCGGAACACGCCTGATCCGAAATTATTAAGCCCTTCGGGAGTCGGCTCACGTGTGCTTCAAACCCGGCTGTTAACCCCACGCTCGGCCGCCAAAATAACCAGAGAACACGAATAATATTATTAAGGATGATAAACAATCACACAGCACATACTGTTAATACAATTCGTCAACAGCGAACCCACACACACACACGAACACGCGCGCACACACACACACACACACACACACACGCGCGTACGTGCGCACACACCCCTCATAATATTCCACGTGATGTGGAACATTAATGAAATAAAAAGTAATGGTTTTCGTTAATTTGCTGTTTCCCCGCCACCTCTGTACAAACACTCTGATGTGATGTACACACACACACACACACACACACACACACAATTAGGCGTCCAAGGTTGTGTGAGGTGGAGGTTCGACGTTCACGTTTAAACACACCGACTGTGTGAAGGGCGGAGCTCCGATGACTAGAATTAAACACTTTTTTCAGCAAAAGTCACATCACACAGGATCACTCCGCCTCTCATACATCCCACACCCTCATCCGTCAACACACACCACCGTATCCAAGCGCACACACACACACACACACACACACACACACACACACACCCCGGATCCCCCTCCCACACACACCCACAGCCACGCCCAGATCCTCCCGGGTTTCACTGCACAGCCTGCTCGTTGGCCGTGCTGCCCGAGTCCTGGGGCTTCATCACGTCCGGCAGCTCCGGGGGACTGGAGAAAGCGTCCACACGCAGCGGCTCGAACGCGTCGTCTGAGGGGAAAAAAAACACACACGGGTCAGAAATAAGTCTAATCCGTCCGGTTTGTGATCCGATCGCGCCCGCTCCGTCACGTCGTCATCAAAACGGAGAAGAGCGCCCACACGCTCTGTACGGACGAAACCGTCTAAAACTGTTCGGAATAAAAAGGCGGAAATAAGGAGGACAGAAGTGAGCGAATGGCTCACGGTGGTTGCCATGGTAACCGTACATTCTGTTAAATGAATCGGTGACGTAACGAGGACGTGAATCCAGACTCTGATGCACTGGATAACGTGAGCGCGTTCATTAACCTTACATTTAATGTTAAAGACAGGGGGCGTTTCCTGAATTTGCATAATCTTGCATATTCATACATCTCGCCTTTTTTCTTTTTTTTTTTTTTTTTAAACGTGGTTTAAGGTATGCAGACGTTTTTAGATCAGAGACACGTGAACTGACCGCTGATGCGGAAGGCCAGTCCCACTGTAGCCGGAGCCTGAGGTCTCGCCGTCTGGTTTGTGAATCCGCAGTCTCCCAGCGTCTTACTGTCTTCTAACAACATGTCGTCCTGCAGAGACAGGGAGGGAGAGAGAGAGAGAGAGAGAGAGAGAGAGAGAGAGAGAGAGGGTTATTGTGTTATATGGCAGTAAAGGGTGGGGTCCACCTATAAAATTTGACTTCATAAATTGGGAAAAACATCCAAATGAAACCAACACATGCCATTATAAAGCCCTAAAATACCAGGAGCTGAAGGCAGCGAGGAGTTCCTCTGCCAGCTGGTCCTGAGACTGATTGACCTCTCACCCACAGAGGTCACTGAGACTCAGGACCACGTACTCACAACCATTCGGCCCAACCAAATTACAAACACAGAAAAAGAACAGTACATCATTTAATGGACAAACAACATTAATAATCAACACAAACTGGAACGTTATTCTGCACTAAATGGAGAGAACACCGTGGTGGACCACCTGACCACGGTGACTGATAAGAAATTAAGAAAGATATTGAAGATGTACAGACTCAGTGAGCACGGGCCAGGGGTGATGGAGACAGAACTGCATTTCCTCACACAATGCCCCAAATACCAAATCATCAGAAATCACTATTACACTAAAATAAATAATATATTCCCCGAATTCAGTACATGCTCCCCAATTCAAAAACTCCCCTTTATTCCTGGTGATGGAGCCATTAGTGCAAACATCTCTGCAAGATTTGTAGCATCTTGTCACAGCCTGAGGGACAACCAGAGCTAAGGAAGAGCTCTAAATCAACGACCTGCTCCACCTACACCACCCACCCTAACCACACCTACCATCACAAACACCCACCCTCCCACCCTAACCCCGCCTACCATCACAAACACCCACCCACCCACCCTAACCCCGCCTACCATCATAAACACCCACCCACCCACCCTAACCCCGCCTACCATCATAAACACCCACCCACCCACCCTAACCACACCTACCATCATAAACACCCACCCACCCACCTAACCCCGCCTACCATCATAAACACCCACCCACCCTAACCCTGCCTACCATCATAAACACCCACCCACCCTAACCCCGCCTACCATCATAAACACCCACCCACCCTAACCCGCCTACCATCATAAACACCCACCCACCCTAACCCCGCCTACCATCATAAACACCCCACCCCCCCACCCTAACCCCGCCTACCATCATAAACACCCACCCACCCACCCTAACCCCGCCTACCATCATAAACACCCACCCACCCTAACCCCGCCTACCATCATAAACACCCACCCACCCTAACCCCGCCTACCATCATAAACACCCACCCACCCCTAACCCCGCCTACCATCATAAACACCCACCCACCCTAACCCCGCCTACCATCATAAACACCCACCCACCCTAACCCCGCCTACCATCATAAACACCCACCCACCCTAACCCCGCCTACCATCATAAACACCAACCCACCCTAACCCCGCCTACCATCATAAACACCAACACACCCTAACCCCGCCTACCATCATAAACACCAACCCACCCTAACCCCGCCTACCATCATAAACACCCACCCACCCTAACCCCGCCTACCATCATCACCTTGTCCCTGTGTTACCATTAATGTATATGATGTTGCATCTAGTAATTAATTTTTGCTACATATTTATCTTACCATCTGTTTATTCATTTATTTTTTGCTATTATTTTGAAAAATTATATTTACTATGTTTTGTTCAATTCCTACTTCTCTTGGTCTACTGTTGTATATTGCTTTGGCAATACAAAAAATATTTTGTCATGCCAATAAAGCACACATTGAATTGAATTGAACTGAATTGAGAGGGAGGGAGAGGGGGAGAGAGAGAGGGAGAGATAAAGAAAGATAGAGAGAGAGGGAGAGAGAGGAGAGAGGGGGAGAGAGAGAGAGGGAGAGGGAGAGAGAGAGGAAGGAGGGAGGGGGGAGAGAGAGAGGGAGGGGAGGGAGAGGGAGGAGAGAGGGAGGGGAGGGAGAGAGGTAAGGAGGGAGGGAGAGGAGAGAGGTAGAGGGGAAGGGGAGAGAGAGGGAGGGAGGGGGAGAGGTAGAGGGAGGGGAGAGAGGGAGGGAGAGAGAGAGAGGGAGGGAGAGAGAGAGGGGGAGAGAGAGAGGGAGATGGAGAGAGAGAGGGAGAGAGAGAGGTAGAGGGAGAGAGAGAGAGAGAGGGAGAGAGAGGGAGGGAGGAGAGGAGAGAGAGAGGGGGAGAGAGGAGAGGGAGATGG
Organism: Cranoglanis bouderius; assembly: GCA_023630585.1. Classification (NCBI taxonomy): domain Eukaryota; kingdom Metazoa; phylum Chordata; class Actinopteri; order Siluriformes; family Cranoglanididae; genus Cranoglanis; species Cranoglanis bouderius. Next base: position 20,228,867 of record CM042554.1, read on the forward strand.
AGAGAGAGAGGGAGAGAGAGGTAGAGGGAGAGAGAGAGGGAGAGAGAGAGGAGAGAGAGAGAGAGAGAGAGAGAGGAGAGAGAGAGGGAGCTGGAGAGAGAGAGGAGAGAGAGAGAGGTAGAGTGAGTGAGAGAGAGAGAGGGGGAGAGAGGGGGGGAGAGAGAGAGAGAGTGGGAGAGAGAGGGGGGGAGAGAGAGAGAGGGAGAGAGAGAGAGGGGGAGAGAGAGTGAGAGAGGGAGAGAGGGAGGAGAGAGAGAGAGAGAGGGGGAGAGAGAGAGGAGAGAGGGAGAGAGAGGGAGAGAGGAGAGAGAGAGGAGAGAGGGGGAGAGAGAGAGGGAGAGCGGGAGCGGGGGAGCGAGGGGGATTCGAGCTGGGCGAGTGGGAGCGAGAGAGGGCGTTTGATTGCGGTGTTGGGCGAGTGTGCGTTTGGTTTGGTGTTTGTTGAGTGTTGAGACGTGTGGAGAGATCATCACCTTGTAGAGTCTCTGCTCCTCGGGTGCTCTCTTCAGGATCCCCTCGACGATGCGCTTCAGCTCGTACACGGTGGTCGACTCCTTGGCGTCTGTGAAGATGGTGGTCTTGTGACGTCGGATCATCAGGAACACGTCCTGTGAGGAAGAGGAGGAAGGAGACGAGGTGTCACTTTACTGATAACTCACACTACAGGAGAAAGTGGATCAGTGTGTGACGGTGTGAACAGTGACGCCACATTCAATCTGAATTATTCACATTCATACGCAATACTGAAATCAGCTACAGGAGGAAACTCGTGCGACTTTCACGTCAAATCTCAGTCTCAGTACAGAGACTGGTGACTCGCGTCGATAAAATCCCTGCGTGTGTGAACGCAGCTTCTCCCTCCGTCTCTCTGAGACACATGTAACAAATGAAACCCCTCCCAGTCAGTAAGAGACAGGAAGCTGATTTGCATATTAACGTGTAACACAGTGATCAGATTTTAGTCTCAGATTTCACTGTGAATGAACAAATAAAAGAAAGAAAAGAAAAGAAAAGCTACCAGCTACCAAAATCCCACAGGCCGAGCTGGTCAAACTGGTAGAAAGGAAGGAAGGAAGAACAATTAGCTGAAAGAAACAAAGAAGTCACTGAAGAAAAGGAGAGGAAGAAAGAAGTAACTGAAGAGGAAGGAAGGAAGGATTTTTTCTGATGAGTTAAAACATTACCTGTCTCTCTCTCTCACTGTCTCTCTCTCCCTCCCCGTCTCACTCTCTCTCCCTCCCCGTCTCTCTCTCCCTCCCCGTCTCTCTCTCCCTCCCCGTCTCTCTCGCTCTCCCTCCCTCCCCGTCTCTCTCGCTCTCCCTCCCCGTCTCTCTCGCTCTCCCCTCCCCGTCTCTCTCTCTCCCCTCCCTCCCTCCCTCCCCGTCTCTCTCTCTCCCTCCCCTCCCCGTCTCTCTCTCTCCCTCCCCGTCTCTCTCTCTCCCTCCCCGTCTCTCTCTCTCTCCCTCCCCGTCTCTCTCTCTCACTGTCTCTCTCCTCCCCTCCCCCGTCTCTCTCTCTCACTGGCTCTCTCTCCCTCCCCATCTCTCTCTCTCTCACTGTCACTCTCCCCATCTCTCACTCTCTCAAATTCAAACAATCTTTATTATCATGACTGTGGTACAGTATAACCAAAGCATTGGCCATGAAATAAACAAATACATGCACATAAATAAAAAAATAAAACAACAATAAATAAAAAACAAACATAAATCAAGAGGTGGATACTTCGGAATGTCTCTCAGTCTCTCTCTCTTTGTTCCTCACACCCCTACTGACCTACATAAACAACTACATAACTGGAGATCCTGTGCAAATGTCCTCTCCAGAGTTGTACATAACCCCCAGCGAAGCTCCAGGTGATGACGGTCAGCTTCTCTCACACAAACAACGAACTTTCAAGAGAGCTCAAACGCCGGGCGACACAAAGTGGAGAGCACACACCTACCCATTCCTCCGCCTCAGTCCCCTACATGGAGGGTGCCGTACAGGAGTCCTCTACCAAAACGATCTGGAGACCTACGGTGGCGAGTTCTTCACTCTGCAATACCTTCCTGTTCAACTGCAACCTCACTGACTCTCCCCTCTGCAGGTTCTGTGGACTTCCAGACACTGAGCTCCACTGCTTCTGTGACTGCCACAGACCGGATCCTCTCCTCAACACACCAGACAGAACGATCAACAGCCTCGGTTCACCTTTCTCCAAAACAATGTTTATTTTAGGCTGTAAACATTCCCGCTCATGCTGGGAGCGCTGTACAACTGATCGGGTTCCTAGCCGGGAAGAAAAAGGAGCTATTTGGGACTGAAAACAGAAAGAAGAGACACCAACGTCGTGAACTTATTTAAAGCCCTAACAGAGTCACGGATCAAACTAGAGCACGAGCTCCATATACTGAATGGCAGTGTGGAAATGTTTGAAAAGAAATGATGTGCAAATAAGGGTTTGTTTTCAGTGATGGATGATGGAGAAAGTGTTTTTTTACTGGTGACTGGTTTATTAATCTAACCTTCCTTTACTTTTATGTAGATGTGAAAACATGTAGATGAGTTTTCTTTAACTCACTGCTGATAAAACACATAAAAGTCAAAAGTCACTATCTCTCCATCTCTCTCTCTCTCCATCTCTCTCTCTCTCCATCTCTCTCTCTCTGTCTGTCTCTCCAGCTCTCTCTCTCTATGTCTCTCCATCTCTCTCCGTCTCTCCCTCTCTCTCCGTCTCTCTCTCTGTCTCTCCAGCTCTCTCCGTCTCTCCCTCTCTCCATCTCTCTCCGTCTCTCACTCTCCATCTCTCCCTCTCTCTCCGTCTCTCTCTCTGTCTCTCCATCTCTCTCTCTCTGTCTCTCCATCTCTCTCTCTCTGTCTCCCCATTTCTCTATCTGCCTCTCCTCTCCATGTCTCTCTCTCTGCCTCTCCATTTCTCTGTCTCGCTTTCTCCCATCTCTCTCTCTGCCTCCATCCATCTCTGCCTCTCCATCTCTCTCTGCCTCTCCATCTCTCTCTCTGCCCTCTCCATCTCTCTCTCTGCCTCTCCATCTCTCTCTCTGCCTCTCCATCTCTCTCTCTGCCTCTCCATCTCTCTCTCTGCCTCTCCATCTCTCTCTCTGCCTCTCCATCTCTCTGTCTCCCCATTTCTCTCTCTGCCTCCCCATTTCTCTATCTGCCTCTCTCTCCATGTCTCTCTCTCTGCCTCTCCATTTCTCTGTCTCGCTTTCTCCCTCTCTCTCTCTGCCTCTCCATCTCTCTCTCTGCCTCTCCATCTCTCTCTCTGCCTCTCCATCTCTCTCTCTGCCTCTCCATCTCTCTCTCTGCCTCTCCATCTCTCTCTCTGCCTCTCCATCTCTCTCTCTGCCTCTCCATCTCTCTCTGCCTCTCCATCTCTCTCTCTGCCTCTCCATCTCTCTGTCTCCCCATTTCTCTCTCTGCCTCCCCATTTCTCTATCTGCCTCTCTCTCTGCCTCTCCATTTCTGTCTCGCTTTCTCCATCTCTCTCTCTCTCTTCCATCTCTCTCTCTCTCTGCCTCTCCATCTCTCTGTCTCGCTTTCTCCATCTTTCTCTCTGTCTCCCCATTTCTCTATCTGCCTCTCTCTCCATGTCTCTCTCTCTGCCTCTCCATTTCTGTCTCACTTTCTCCATCTCTCTCTCTCTCTCCATCTCTCTCTCTCTCCCCCATGTCTCTCTCTCTCTACGTCTCCATTCCTGTCTCTCTCTCCATGTCTCTCTCTCTCTACGTCTCCATTCCTGTCTCTCTCTCTACGTCTCCATTCCTGTCTCTCTCTCTCTACGTCTCCATTCCTGTCTCTCTCTCCATGTCTCCCCGTCCGTGTTACAGCACAAACAGAAACTGAAAATGAACACAAAATTATTTTATTGGACGTAATCAAAAACAAAAATGAAAGGTGCTTCCAGACTGAAAGCTCTCATTTAAACAGTGTTTAAATGGTTTTTCAGTACCAGAAAGTACAGCTTAAACTGACTAATTTCCCCAACAGACCTCAATTCAACCTGTCCAGAATTCCTCACTTCCTGCCTGGACACGGGAAGACGGGTTTTTGTAGACGGGGCGACGCCAGGAAACAGAAATTTCCCCAAATGATTCTACAAAGCAATGAATACAAAAGCTGACATGAGCCGAGATTTTGCGACCGCCTGCCTGATCTGCCGCCGGTCTCCCGCGTGCTGCCGGATCAGCTCCGACTCTACAAGACCTCTGACGGAGCCCCGTGGTGTAAATCCTGTCAGTCGGATCGGATTTGCCGTCATCCTACAGATACAGATCGGACTGAGATGTGGGGGATTTGAAGACCAGGGCAACATCTTCATCGCGTTCCTCGAGACCATTCCCGAACACCGCGTGACCCTTATCGAAGTCACTCGGGTGTCCTGCATCCAACACGTCGACCACGAGAACCGACATCAACACGCGCCATCACTACGAGATAATCGGCGTTAACGTTCTGGCTCACGTTTTCTGGTTAAATACGGTGTTATCGGTTGCATATATACCGGAGGCATTCTATAAGAATATATAAAAGAGTCGTCTCTCGTATGTAGAGGACGTCATTAACTGATCTTTTGTGTCATTCAAACCGAAAAGTACAAATAAAAATATTCCTTCTGTTCAGAAAGAAACCAAAACGAAAAATAAATCGCTTCTAATTAGGAGTCACGTCAGGACTTAATCTTTGACTGACACGCAGAGTGTGTTCCTAGGCCACGCCCACTGGTCGGCAGTGACATCACAACGCACACGGCCACTTAAAAAGTGCGAAATCAAGAAACCAAAACTTTTGTTAAAAATTTAAACGACAGCGTTTCAGATCTTTTGTGTCTCTGACTCAGGAAAAAAAAAACACAGCAGCATTAATTACATTTGGAAGAAAGAAAAAAAAGGAATAAATAATTCAGTTTTAAACAAAACAATTGTTTGACTTTTTGGTTTTTACAGTTGGATCTCCTCCTCAGCTCCAGGGCTGATCTGTAACGTGCACTGAGTGTGAGAATTAATCATTTCCTCTCTAAAAACATTAATTCTGGGCCAATAAAGTGATCCATTTCTATTCGCGAATCTTCCACTCCTCCATGGCATTTCATTTAACTCGGTTAAGCTAAGCTAGGCTAGGCTATGCTAACTAGCTTATATGTCATAGCGACGTGACCATAAAATAAGAATGTTAGCTAGCTAGTGCACGCAAATTTCAGATTAAACGTTTTGCTTCATTTAATCTGGTACGTCAATTTAAAAAAAAATTACAATTTCTTTTTAATAAACCAGAACAAAAACATTTCGGCTAGTCAGCTAAGACTAGCTAGCTAACGTTAGCGTGCTAAAAATACAGCCGCAGGGAGATTCTGCATTGTCAGCGGTTTTTTCCTCAGTTTCGTAAACACTGGGGTTTACTCCTGACAGAAATTTAAATAAAACACAATTTCAGGGTCAAACAGTAAAAGTGTAGAAATGATTCAAAATTTAAAAATGTATAAATAACACACTCGCGTTTGGTTTGTTTTTTTTTTTTTTGCTAACATTAAACCTCACTCACCATTTCTCTGCCGGCTGCTAGTCTTCCTCTTTCCCACAATGCACCGCAAACATCACAACGCCGCGAGCACCATTTCAACTTGCTCCTCTGATCCCTCCACGCGCGCACTACACGCAATAAGCAACAAAGGCTCCTGCACACTTTATAGTGCACTATGTTTAATATAAAGTGCCGTTTGGGAGTGTGGGCCAATGGAGGTTTTAACACCGAGGTGTCAAATCGCTTTTAATGACCGTGATGTGGCTTTATTTACTTTATTTACTTTATTTACTTTATTTACTTTATTTACTTTATTTAATTGATTTACTAAAGAAGACAAATGATGAGTTTAATCGTGTAAAAAGTCCGTGACTAACCCATTTAAACCCACAAACAGCCAAGTTTAGCAAAAATATTAACATCCAAACTCTTTAATAAATAACACAGACATGAACAATGTAATAAATGACACTTAATAACATAAACATCTCCGTAGCTTTTTAAAATAAAACCTTTTTAAAATAAAAATGTCAGTCTCTGTTAGAAATAATCCGTATTTAGTTTAAATGTTACTCTGGTTTCACTTCACATTTTAAACATCGCAGTGTTGAGAAAATGTTTCTTTTATTAAACTACTTTCATTTTATTGTTACATTTATTACTTTGATCTGATTTTTACTTTGATTGTAAACAATAAAATATTTGTTCATTTGTAAGTATTGAGTATAGTGTGTTTGTTTGATTATTTATGTATTAAATTAGTTAATTAGTTGATTGGTGAGTCGGTTAGCTGGTTAGGTAGTTAGTTGGTTCATTGGCTTAAAAGTGTCCACAAAAATGGTAAACTAATTTAGATAAATGAAACAAACAAACAAACAAACAAACAAACAACAACGATAACAATAATAATAATAATAACAATTACAATAATAATAATAATAATAATAATAATAATAATAATAATAATAATAATGATGATGATGGATCAATCCATTAATAAATGATATTAAATTATGTAAATATAGACTATATGAATAATAATACTTTAAAACCTGCTTCAAAAATGATATAAATATAATAATCCCATAATTAATTAAACCTCGGTGTTGGTTTTTAACAGTAATTACAGATATTACAAAAATATTAATAAAGTAAAATAAAATAAATAAAAAATAAAAACTAACTACAGATTGTGACGATATAATTAGGTATTATAATGTATAAACTGTGACAATATAGTCAAATAATATATATGTGTGTGTGTGTGTGTGTGTGTGTGTGTGTGTGTGTGTGTGTTTAGATTATTGTTTGTCTTCACACTATTTCCACTAATAAGCATAATTAAAGCTAACATTAATTAAATGTCGTTTAATCATAATAATAATTATTATATATTAAGTGTCGTTTCTAACGCACTTAAAAGGAACATAGATTTTTTAAATGCCCTTTAATTAACCGATTATTTTTTTAAAATTTTAAAACAGAAGTTCGTTAAAACCGTTGTTGTTACAGTAGCAGTAGGATGAAGCAGGGCCGTATCCTACATTCCTCGCTACCCCCTAGATCAGTGCACTAACCAGGGATCTGTACAGGTGTCTCCTGCGCCCTCAGTAGTGCACTACATACCCAACGGGACGCCATTTTGAATCCCGGAAAGAAAAGAAAGAAAGAAAACCCCTGAGGAAGATTCCGTTTCACTTTTAGAGACTAAACTCCACACATCATCACACCATAGAGTAACAGTTACATTCAACATTTTACCAAAACCCTAAACATGCCGATCTGTTGTTTTTTACATTTTAATAAAATGTCGTTTGTTTGAATGTTGCCATGCCAACAGCAGCATGAGCACGTGACCGAGCCGCGACGATGCCTCCAGGGTAAGTTTATTACCTCTTAATAAACAAACTCGTGTAGAGTCATTTAACTCCTTACTTAAGTCAGTTAGATGTCTGTTATTATTATTATTATTATTATTATAAAACATTGTGAAATAAAGTTCCGAATGAAACGTTTAATCCACAGTGCATGGAGTGCAGGAGGTTACATCCGTTTATTAAATATAAAACAAACAAACAATAATAACGAAATGCGCAGATGAATAAAGGAAGTTTTGTGGGAGATTTAAAGGTTATGTCTCTTCATCCAAGTACATCATAACGGGGACGCTCTTTGAAATAAGGGTACTAAATGGTACCTTTCCCTGTCGCTGGAGTGGCACCACATCAAAGAGAAGGTACATGTGGGGTTTTATTAATTAGCTTTTGGAGCTCAATGCTCCTCAAGCATTAATTATGTATATAAAATCATTTTTAAAAGTACAAACCATTTTCCTTTAACGGTACCACGCAAGCGACCAGGAAACGTACAATTTGGTACCTTTATTTCTGAAATTGTACAACTAAAACCCATCTGATATATAAATGTCATCGTGAATAGGTTTTCTTCATCTCAGTTCTACAGTGTAAAGGTGCATGAAGGAAGCTTAGTAGATTGTTTTCAGCATTAGTTCAGTAAGTGGAACCGACATGTTGTTTATTCACAGTAAGCTGTGGAAGGGACGACCCCTGCATCGGACTACATTCTCTCTGGGTGATCAGACGCCCTGTTACTCCACCACACACACTGAGGTGAGGACACAAGAGGTGACGTCATGCCAGACGTCCCCGAGCTGGCTGTAGGCTTTAATCTCCTCTCATTAGATATTTACTGCCGTAGAGTTTCAGCGGCAGGAGAGACGACGGCCAGCCGCTGGTGTTCCTCCTGAGAGATCCGTCTTATCCGTCACAGCATCACTCTGGTCCGGACCTCAGGAACATCTCCGAAGGCTCCTCGTTCTCCTGCACGCACTCGAGAGACGTACACGGCCCCAAAGACGTCACGCCGGTACCATCAGGGTTTTTAAAGGTTCTGAAATACCTGGTTCTAATTAACGTTACGGTTCCAAACAGAACCTGTCACCTTTATGATCGCAGCACGACGTCCTGCGTAGTCTGAGAGCCAGGAACCTGACTCGGAACCGTGAGGGTCTGGCGATGAAGGAAGTGACCAATCCTCCCGAAGACACGTCTTACAGGAGCTCGTATCGCTCGGATCACTGCGGTGGTGCTGCCGCGACGCGCGGCCGGTCCGAGCAGGCTTCCGGTCGACCCACACGCTGGCACCGACACGACATCCTGACAGGTATCTTAACACCGAGGTCCAGGTGAGAAACCGCAAAGAAGCGTAAACTCCTCTGTCCTGAAGATGTCGGAAAACGTAGTGTTACAGCTTTTACCTCCGACTGTTACAAAGCGCTGACACCGGAGACTCCTTCCAAAGATGATACATAAACATCTCCATCCTTTGAGAAAACATAATGTTTACGTGGTAGCCTACGAGTCCCAGTGAACGTGCTGTTACTATGGAAACAATAAGGTATCAGGACGAGCACATTCATTATAAATAAAGCTGTGGTGCGCAGCTGCGCTACTGTCAGAGCTGCTGTTATAGAGAATTAATCAACACCTTCTGACCAATCACAGTCCAGAACTCAGAAAGGCTAGATTTAGTCCTTTATGATATAAAAGAAAGCACAGTTTGGTATCTGATGAGTGATTTGATGAATGAAACATGCCGATGGATGGATGGATGTACTTTACTGATCCCCAAGAGGAAATTTGGGGGGTAATTTTGGGTATTAAAGCAGATAATGATTCAATATGATACACTTTAGTGCAATTTTAGTGATATTATTGAATATATTACGAGACTGAGAATCTTAATAACTATTTATTTATTTATTTATTTTTAAAGGTGTTGGTATGAGCCACACCTTCTTCCCTCGCATATGAAGTCTGAATGAGTTTGTCCCACAGGAGAGGAGAGACCACCAGCAGGTCCCGGGGAACAGAAGAAGAAATCCGTAGAGACGCAGATTTGCGCCGCACGCCGCTGGGAGAGCGACTGCACCTCACTGCGTCTGTACTGAAACACTCCGAGGTCACATGACACATTTAATCACTCAGCTGACCGTTTCACACATGAATTATTTATACACGTCAAGATCTTCTAGAACATGCCGTGATGTCTGAATTCTGATTCGGTCTCATATCAAATATTATAAAGTAAATGGATTATAAAATCAAATCAAATCAAATAAAAAAAAAATCCAAGAATGTCCAAAATTTGTAACATTCAGGCCTTAAATATATAATGAAGGCAACATTTTTGCATATAAAGTTAGTAAAGATTGAGAACGACAGATAGTCTAGAGAGCTACAATTTAATTCATTTACATTAACGATTAACTCAAGTGATTTGGAGGTGATTTACATTTTATATTTTCCTAAATTGTAAAAGTAAAAAAAAATAAAAAATAAAAATTGATTGTCCATCAGTGTGAACGTTATACATTATGAAAGGGTTTTATTTTTAAAAATCCAGATTTACAGTGCATCCGGAAAGTTTTCCCAGCGCTTCACTTTTCCCACATTTTGTTATGTTACAGCCTTATTCCAAAGTGGATTAAATTAATTATTTTTCTCAAAATTCTACGAACAATAAACAATACCCCATAATGACAACGTGAAAGAAGTTTGTTTGAAATCTTTGCAAATTTATTAAAAATTAAAAAAAAAAAACGAAAAAAATCACATGTACATAAGTATTCACAGCCTTTGCCCTGACACTCGAAATTGAGCTCAGGTGCAACCTGTTCCCACTGATCATCCTTGAGATGTTTCTACAACTTGATTGGAGTCCACCTGTGGTAAATTCAGTGGATTGGACATGATTTGGAAAGGCACACACCTGTCTATATAAGGTCCCACAGTTAACAGTGCATGTCAGAGCACAAACCAAGCCATGAAGTCCAAGGAATTGCCTGTAGACCTCCGAGACAGGATTGTATCGAGGCACAGATCTGGGGAAGGGTACAGAAAAATATTGCAGCATTGAAGGTCCCAGTGAGCACAGTGGCCTCCATCATCCGTAAACGGAAGACGTTTGGAACCACCAGGACTCTTCCTAGAGCGGGCCGCCCGGCCAAACTGAGCGATCGGGGGAGAAGGGCCTTAGCCAGAGAGGTGACCAAGAACCCGATGGTCACTCTGAGAGAGCTCCAGCATTTCTCTGTGGAGAGAGGAGAACCTTCCAGAAGAACAACCATCTCTGCAGCACTCCACCAATCCAGACAGAAGCCACTCCTCAGTAAAAGACACATGACAGTCCACCTGGAGTTTGCCAAAAGGCACCTGAAGGACTCTCAGACCATGAGAAACAAAATTCTCTGGTCTGATGAAACAAAAATTGAACTCTTTGGCCTGAATATCAAGCGTCATGTCTGGAGGAAACCAGGCACCGCTCATCACCTGGCCAATACCATCCCTACAGTGAAGCATGGTGGTGGCAGCATCATGCTGTGGGGATGTTTTTCAGCGGCAGGAACTGGGAGACTAGTCAGGATCGAGGGAAAGATGAATGCAGCGATATACAGAGACACCCTTGATGAAAACCTGCTCCAGAGCGCTCTGGACCTCAGACTGGGGTGAAGGTTCATCTTCTAACAGGACAACGACCCTAAGCACACAGCCAAGATAATAAAGGAGTGGCTACGGGACAACTCTGTAAATGTCCTTCAGTGGTCCAGCCAGAGCCCAGACTTGAACCCGACTGAACATCTCTGGAGAGATCTGAAAATGGCTGTGCACCGACGTTCCCCATCCAACCTGATGGAGCTTGAGAGGTCCTGCAAAGAAAACTGCCCAAAAATAGGAGTGCCAAGCTTGTAGCATCATACTCAAAAAGACTTGAGGCTGTAATTGGTGCTAAAGGAGCTTCAACAAAGTATTGAGCAAAGGCTGTGAATATTTATGTACATGTGATTTTTTTTTTCTTTCTGTTTTTTATTTTTAATAAATTTGCAAAGATTTCAAACAAACCGCTTTAGCACAAGTGTATTACATAGCTGAGAAAATCAGTTTGGTAAACTGCCCTACGGTCCGGAATGCTTGTCTGGGTTTGGACGGACCTCCTGTCAGTCATTTTAGAGACACTAACCAACGCCCCTTCACTCCGTCCACATCTCAATCTCAAATCGGTAAGCACCCAGCGCAGCCAGGTCACTCATTCGTGATCCAGTTGTATCCCGCTTTGAAACAACTTATTGACAAGTAACACCAGACTATACATCAGCAGCACTTCTCCAGGGCAGAGTCACTTATTACTGGTGAAGGGGATGAAGCTGGACGCAGAATTAGCGACAGGTCTGTAAACATAATCCGAATGAAGCTTTGAACCGTCTGAATCGCTTTACATAAATCAAGAAGATACTTTCTTTTCCCCCCCCCCCCAATTACAAAGGAAAGAAAAAGGTCGGCGAGCGCACTTGATCCTCGTACATCATGACGAGGAGGAACTCGGATTTTGGGCAGCGGAACTGCAAAGAAAACAGGACAGCGACGCCTCTTCATAAATCATTAAGAGCTGTGTTGTTGTGTTCACGGAGTTAGAGTAACTCGGGTTTCAAGCAGCCGCTTGAAAAAGTGATGCCATGACTGTCCTTGCTAATGATGACTCAAGTCGGTTCTAGGGTGGAGCTTTGTTTACATGGGCGTGCACTGGAGGGGGGGGGAGATGGGTCCGAAGAGTAAAAATAAAAATCGTTCAAATCTTATCCGACTCCAACAGTGTGGAGCTCGATTATCATCCGCACCAGTAATCCCGTTCACATCGAGTATATTCGTGGTTAAAATAAATCGGTTCTGTCCGAGTTTAGGAAAAAAAAAAAAAAAAAAAAATCGTGATCACAAAAGCACGCAAGTCAAAGTGTCAGAGCGGTTCTTTACTTTTATTATTAATTAATATTAAGGTAACTGAAAAGAGAGGCTGAAGTGCAGAGAGACAGGTCACGGCTTCCTGAAAAGCCGGAGGGAAAGTGCACACACTTGACTGGACAGAACACATAAGACACGGAGGAGGAAGGAGGACACGGAGGTATTTACAGCAGTGACCCTCGAGCAGGAGTGAAGGGCTTCGGCTGGAGGGGAGGGAGAGAGAGAGAGAGGGAGAGAGAGAGAGAGAGAGAGAAGAAAAACACAGCAGTACGACTCTGCATCCCTCAGGCGTGAGGTCTTGGGGCGCCGGTGCACAGCTTCACAACGCTCCAGTTTCTCCTGTGGTGGTTTCAGTGCAGTTTTCAAAAACAAACAAACAAACAAACAAAACAAAAAAAAAACAACAAAGAAACCAAAAACACTCCAGAGTACAATTTCTGCTCACGTTCTCAAGCCATCTACCTTTTAAAAAATAATAAAAAGTACATCTACTTTTCAGCTGTATGCTTAGCCTTAACGCTTTATAAAAAGGGAACGGCTTTAAAGCAGCGTACGGTTTTAAGCACTTTTACACCATAAACACATCGACGTGATCAATATATTCAGGGTGAAATGGGGGGAGAAATCAATGTGCTCGTGCTTAAGCCTAAATCTAACTTTTATATGTATATATTTATTTATATATATATTTATTTTGCTTTGCCTGAAGTTCTTTAGTGGTCTGAGTTATTGTTTAAATGCTATTAAGGGGCAAATTTAACTTTCATTACTCCGACTCAATTCTCATCATCATCATCATCATCATCATGATCCGCCTCCTTTTCCTCTCACTCGTTCTTCTTCTCCTTCTGCTTGATCAGTTTGTTGATCTCCCTCTTGACCATGCTGGCGTACTTGGTGATGATGCCGTGCTGGTTCATGCCGGGCAGCAGCAGCAGGAAGTTCACTGTGAACACACAAACGCACAGAGAGGAGATTTATGAGCGGGCGTGTCTTGGCCTCTCGCCCCGGAGGACACGGCACGGCTCGAGCTACCCGTCGAACTCGAATCGCAACTTGGTGTGAAAGGTGAAAACACGTGTTCATATATTATAGCCTATATATACACATACACATATACACACACACACAGTACAGCACTGTGTGAGAGTGTCTCAGGACACCTTCGCCACTATTAATCTGTGTCTCGACTCTTTCTGCTTCTTTCTTTCTGTTGTGACTCTTTTCCCTTTTGTCGGTCCGAATCTCTAGAACACGCTGCGTTTCCGCAGCACGGCGGCTCGGACCTTTGGCTCAGTTTTAGCAGCAAAAGAACACAGCGACCCGAAACGCACAGCACGACCGATTCACTTCCTTTAGTGAATTGACTCAGAGTCGATTCGGAGTCGCTTCGAGATCGAGATCAAATCGCGCAGAAGCTTCCGGAGATCACAGTGCTCTCACCTGACAGAACACTCCAGGGTTCTGTTCAAACACATTAAACAGTCCTTACAGGATTTCACAGAGGTTTTTTTGTGATTGCTGAGTTTGTGATTGTTTTTTTTTTTTGTGTAGAAAATCACTTGAATTGGCGAAATCGCAACGGCATGAACCGCACGCTCTTTCGCAGTGATGTTTGTTGGTAAATGAGACCTTTTAGCTGTACTCGTGTTCGACGCACGTGAATCGAAGAGAGAGCTTTGGCTGAACGCGCGTCCTGATGACGTCGCGATGATGCGTCTCGGACAGAATCTGCGGAAAATCTGCGGCCATTTTGAAAAATTGCGGAGTTTGCTCGATTTTGTGTTGATTTTTGTGATCGTGAAATCCTGGAGGGACTGAGTAAATACTGCAGAAACCGAGATACTCGGTAATCCAGCACTTTTCAGATAAATCCATAATTAAGGCTGTTCAGGAAGTTTTCTGAGTAACTGCAGCAGGTTCTTCATATCACAGGAAAAAAATAAAACAAACAAACAAAAAAAAAAAAACACGATTTCCTTATTAAACTGTACGGCGGTGAAACTTAATCTTAATCTGATCAGTGGACGTGTGTGAATCGTCACTGTGGCGTTTTTGTATTCGTTTAGGAAACACAGAAAGATGATAATCTTATCAGGAAGTCTGAATTAGACCACACGAGTTTAATGACATCATAAAATATGAGAACCTATCAGTGGATGGGGGAGGGGTTTTTCCAATTTGCATATACATAAAAATCCCTACACTTTATTTATTTTTTAATGGAATGATCATGTTTGGCTTCAAACCAAACCCGAGTGACTTTAAGCACCTATGAATGTTAAACTATTTCAATAATTTGTAGAATAATAAATTGTATAACATTCATGACTAAAAATAACCTAGGAACATCTCTCCACCTTAAATTCTCATCCCTCATTAAAAATTCTGTAGTTCGTCATCTCAGGATGATCTTGGACGTGATTTGGTCTACGGCTGCTTCGGGGACATCGCGACCTGAGCTCATACGTGACCCGCCCCCAGATCAGATTTATACAGCGGTACTGAGAAAGCCTTTGTATTTAACGTAAATCAACATAAATTCTGGTTCTGTGGTAATCAATATAACGAGTGGATCAATCAAACCAAGAGGAGTTAAGCGTTTTAAAGTTGTTTTTCAGCGCAGGGCTTCTTTAAACGAACGCGTCTCCGGCACTCTGCCCTGCTTAATGCTGAGTCATGGAGAGCTTATTTTTGGACTGGGAGTACAGATCCGTTTTCTTGCCCTACATACCACGACTACTTTTACTCAACACTCTTATCACACACACACACACACACACACACACACACTGCATGCTTTCGGTGACTCAACACACTATATACCGATCGCTCACAGTGCTTCACACGGCGGCTTACAAAACCACAAACCCACTGGATATCAACGTACACATCACAGCTAGCGATAAAGACTTTTAAACACTTTTTCAGCTCGGTGCTAATAGGTCATTTAAGTGCGTGTGAGAGCGACGAGATTTTAACGTGACGTTAAACGTTTTAAAATCGGATTCATTTCTATAAGGCAGGGAGAAAATAAACACTACAGTAAAAAAAAAAAAAAATTGTTCAATCTAAGATAACTTCATCACGTCATTTCACACAAATTGAGATACGGTTTGATACCTATAAACTTTCTTTAAAAAAGGTTTTCTTTTCCGATAACCAACTATGACGAACTCTGTAACTTTACCTCACATGTTTACATACTGACACACCGCGTCACGCTGCATACCTACCGATCAGGTAAGTCAGGATGAGGTTATGGACCTGCTGTCCGATCCAGGCCACGACCACCAGAGTGCTGATCACCGACAGGAAGTACTGTTGGGAAATGAAAGAGTTCAAGAATGAAGACTTGTGCGATAGTGTGACAGAGCTGCAGTTAATAAAACGCAGAAGACGGTGGCAGTGGATGTTGCGCAGTTGACGCTTGTTGACGTCCGCCAGCACGATTGAGTGCTTTAAAGGTGCGATAGCCGATTTTTAAAAAAAAAAAAAATTCATGATGAGAAAACAACGGATTGAGCAGTGGCCTTAGTAAACATTTATTAATTCGCTGAGAAAACCTGTCTGGAAAATTGAAAGTTATGGTCCGGAGCACTTGTTTTGTGTTTGGATGCGCTTCCTGTCTGTCATTTTTATAGACGATCTATGGGCCTACTTAGATTCTGGGGGCGGAGCTTCGTGAACACGGGCGGAAATTTGTTCTTGCCGATTTGAACAGATGTGAGGATTTGTTTTTGCGATGCCATTCAGGCTCAGTACTCGCCATTAAACAACTCTTTATATAAATGTTTACTAACTCATTTTTAAATTCTTCTACGAATCATTTCAAAAGCACACAGACTCCTTTGTCTAGAGGAAACTTGTAAACCTATTTCATTGCTTATATATAATATCTATATGTTAACTGAAAATGGAGCTAAATACGTCTTTTATAGCTCAACTGTTTCCCTGAGCCAATCAGTTGCGTCGCTGCACAAGTAATTTGCATAAAATATTAGCTGCTTTTTTTTTTTTCCTCCAAAATAGCGAGTGACTTCGGCTGCTCATCTCAGTCCTACAGCAAGCTTTCAAAGCTGCCAGTTGCTCGTTAGTGTAAATGTAAAGCTTGTGAACACGCGAGAGACGGACGCCGCCGTTTACCATCTTGGGTTTCTCCTCCTTGAGGGCGAACAGGCGTTTCCACCATCCCAGCACACGCCGCTGCGTCTTCACCAGGTTCCCGCAGATCTGATGGAAGCGCTGCTGCTGCTCCGTGGTCCTGCATACAAACAAACAAACAAACAAACAAAGACAACATTACTTTTCAAAAACAAACCAATGAAATAAATACGTGCAGCTACAGTTTAATCCCATATTTCCAGCTTGGTGATGTAACTTTTTCCATAAACCTATACTAATGTGTAATGACTGTGTAATGGCTCCTGATTTTTCACTGCGGACCCATGGGGAGGACAAAACATATTTATGTAATAATTAAGCATCCGACAGCCAGGATCAGTATGAGCAAAAATAAACAAACAAACAAACAAATAGATAAATACATAAATAAATAAATAAAGGAGAATCAGACATCAGAGAGAGAGAGAGAAGAAAAACAAACAAACAAAGAACACAAATGTGACATTTGCATATTTTTGTTAGGACTGATTTTATTACATTTATTGTTTACTTTATTATATTAATTTTATATTTGCAATGCAGGTGATTCGTGTGTTCGAGTTGTAAAATATCTGATGATATCCAAAGTTTCGGTATCAGTTTTGAGTCATCTCTAATAAGAACGAATGACTTAATGTCCTCCTAATGAACAGCCAGCTATCGCAGAGACGCTCACAGGGGTGCACAAACTTTTGTTGCCGTTTTATACGTAAGCGCCCCCGACTGGCTGCAGTGTTACGTCCGGGAGTCAAAGGCTCAGAAACGCGTCCGAATCGCCGTTCTGTACGGCTCTGACAAACACGGCGGACAAAAACGGAACTAATGAAGTCACGTCGGAAATAAACACGCTTGACAAACCGACGCCGGCTCATCTCTAAATTCACAGGAAAACCAAACCACATCTTTCGCTCGAAGAACAGAGAAGCGGCGATGCCTTAAAGAAAGACGTCTACATCTGACTGCATGTCTTTAAATAATGTTAAGGTTAGATCAACAAAACCTGCTGTAATCTTCTTAAGCAGCCAATGAGACAGTACAGTGGGGGGGGGGAAGTATTTGATCCCCTGCTGATTTTGTACGTTTGCCCACTGACAAAGAAATGATCAGTCTATAATTTTAATGGTAGGTGTATTTTAACAGTGAGAGACAGAATAACAACAAAAACATCCAGAAAAACACATTTCAAAAAAGTTATAAATTGATTTGCATTTTAATGAGTGAAATAAGTATTTGATCCCCTATCAATCAGCAAGATTTCTGGCTCCCAGGTGTCTTTTACACAGGTAATGAGCTGAGATTAGGAGATCTCTCTTAAAGGGAGTGCTCCTAATCTCAGTTTGTTACCTGTAAAAAGACACCTGTCCACAGAAGCAATCAATCAATCAGATTCCAAAATCTCCACCATGGCCAAGACCAAAGAGCTGTCCAAGGATGTCAGGGACAAGATTGTAGACCTACACAAGGCTGGAATGGGCTACAAGACCATCGCCAAGCAGCTTGGTGAGAAGGTGACAACGGTTGGTGCGATTATTCACAAATGGAAGAAACCGTCAGTCTCCCTCGGTCTGGGGCTCCATGCAAGATCTCACCTCGTGGAGTTTCAATGATCATGAGAACGGTGAGGAATCGGCCCAGAACTACACGGGAGGATCTTGTTAATGATCTCAAGGCAGCTGGGACCATAGTCACCAAAAAAATCGGTAACACACTACGCCGTGAAGGACTGAAATCCTGCAGCGCCCGCAAGGTCCCCCTGCTCAAGAAAGCACATGTACAGGCCTGTCTCAAGTTTGCCTGAATGATTCAGAGGAGAACTGGGTGAAAGTGTTGTGGTCAGGTGTGGTCAGATCTCTTTGGCATCAAGACAACTCGCCATGTTTGGAGGAGGAGGAATGCTGACTATGACGCCAAGAACACCATCACCACCGTCAAACATGGAGGTGGGAACATTATGCTTTGGGGGTGTTTTTCTGCTAAGGGGACAGGACAACTGCACCGCATCAAAGGGACGATGGACGGGGCCATGTACCGTCAAATCTTGGGTGAGAACCTCCTTCCCTCAGCCAGGGCATTGAAAATGGGTCGTGGATGGGTATTCCAGCATGACAATGACCCAAAACACACAGCCAAGGCAACAAAGGAGTGGCTCAAGAAGAAGCACATTAAGGTCCTGGAGTGGCCTAGCCAGTCTCCAGACCTTAATCCCATAGAAAATCTGTGGAGGGAGCTGAAGGTTCGAGTTGCCAAACGTCAGCCTCAAGACCTTAATGACTTGGAGAGGATCTGCAAAGAGGAGTGGGACAAAATCCCTCCTGAGATGTGTGCAAACCTGGTGGCCAACTACGAGAAACGTCTGACCTCTGTGATTGCCAACAGGGGTTTTGCCACCAAGTACTAAGTCGAAGGGGTCAAATACTTATTTCACTCATTAAAATACAAATCGATTTATAACTTTTTTGAAATGTGTTTTTCTGGATGTTTTTGTTGTTATTCTGTCTCTCACTGTTAAAATACACCTACCATTAAAATTATACACTGATCATTTCTTTGTCAGTGGGCAAACGTACAAAATCAGCAGGGGATCCAATACTTTTACCCCCCCCCTCACTGTATATGTCTGTTTAGCAAAAATGTAAAGCTGTTTCGGTTTCATCCCACGGAGGCGTGATCTTCCACAATCTCTTCACACGAAGACATTTAGAAATCTCCTTCCTGTCTAACAAACAGTAAAAGCTCATGTTAACTTGTTCTGTTGAATGGAGCTGGAAAAATTTCTCACATAAAATAAATAAATAAAATCAATCAATCACACGCGGGAGTAAAACACGCTCAGGCAACCTTGAGATCTGAAACTCGAGCGTGTGTACTCTTATTTCTGGACATAAGACATGACCATATACAACAGAGGCCGGGACACACGGACACTGCCAGGCTCCAAAATAAACTGATCTGCTCTGTGGAGAACTGCAAAGCTGAATCGGTCTCCGCCTGAAACTTAATACGCGGCAGCAACTGCGGTCTGACTCTGACGGAGAGGAGAGGACGCGCTCGCTCGCCGCTCGGACTTGTGCTTTCGCTGCTTTCACACGGGTTTGAGAAAAACAGGAAGAAGAAGAAGGAAAAAAAAAACGAAAGCATATTGTGGTTTGTGATTGTGAAACAGATAAAACACAGAACGCAGTGTGAAGCGCTGAATCAGATATCCGGGCGCCCCGGCGAGCGTGCCCTCACTCACGGAGCGAGACCTCGTACCTCTCGCCTGTCTGTTAGGGTTACGCTTCGGAGGGGGTTAGATCACGCTATACTCTCTCGGAATCCCTCTCGGTCATTAACCAATTAGTTTAACTGCTCTTATTAACTGTTCGCGCCAGGGCTGGGCGATGAGACGATATAATGGCGATACTGCGATAAATCACGCCACGGTACACGTTTCTGAAATATCGCGATATCGTTTTAGAATTTGTCCTGAACCCTTTCAGGCATGAATTATTATATAACGTATAAGAAATTTTAGATGGTTTTATTTACTCGGAAATTGGCACGCAAACTAAAAATCAACGTAAACGTTTTCTTCAAATCACTTGTATTACAAAAATAAAACAACAACAACAAAAAAACAAACAAACAAACAAGTAACTAAAGTTAGTTACAGCTGGAAAATATATTTCAGAACGTTTCTTTTGTGAAATTGTTTCCAAAATTGTAGAAAGTCTATGTTTATATATATTTGGTTGTTGTTTTTTCCCCATATATTAATTACGCAGTTTAGCTCGGACATTACGTGCTAATAAGATTTGTTACAGACTTGTTTTACTTGACTTGACATTTTTGTGTAGACAGAAACAGAGTAATAAAAATAAATGAATAAATGTTGACATAAAACGAGTGGTGCAGAGGTGATTTACATTCTTATACATTTCTCTTTTTAAAAGCCTTCATTTAATGGTTTGTGTGGGAACACTACACATGAAAGGGTTAATAACAAGAAACTGATGTGAAAGGTTTTCTCCTGTTCTTGTTAATCGCGGCATTGCAGACTGTTCTACTGGCGATTTCTCCGCAAACCTACTGTATATATAGCGATACATAGTGTTTCGCACAAATATCTTGAAATATCACGATAAAACGTTTATGTCATACTGCCCCGACCAATCAGAAGCGAGTGAACCGTCGTGACCGCGTTATAACGTGTACGCTTTTACACGTGACTTTGTTGGGCGTGAACGTGCTTTCAGGAGGCGAGGGCGTGTTCTTCCGAGACCTGGCGTACCATTTGTTGGAGCCGAAGATGCGCGGGGCGAGGGTGGGCACCAGGTAATCAGCCAGACACAGAATCATGACGGTGCAGGACAGTCCGGTCAGCACAGACGGGTCCAGGTAGTAGATCAGTCTGTTAGGGAGGAGAAGAGGAAGCTTTAACGACATGTTTATTTTTTTTTACCAGGCATCTGACCACTTAACACACAAAACTCTAAATAATAATAATAATAATAATAATAATAATAATAATAATCACACTGCAGGAGATTAAAAGATGCCTTTTAATTGCATTGTCTTGAGACTTACTTTTACTTACATCAATTTTATATTCATTAGAATATTTTGCATAACGTGAACTTAATTTCTCTGAATTAAATTCGTGCTCATTAACTTAAATTCTATTCACAGCCCGTTTTATAACCGCTTTACAGTCAATCAAACCTCACACTGGGACTAATTTCCAAATCCGTTTATCCACTTCTAGTGCTTATTTTGTACTTCAGGGTTAACTGGAGTGAGAGGTGAAGGTCTCTGGAGCGCAGTGTGATACTCACAGGAAGAGCAGGGTGGTGCTGCCCACCAACACGGCGGGGAACCAGGGCTTCTCCCAGCGCAGGAACTGATCCCCGGCTAAGATGACCTCGCCCCATCCCTGGAGCTGCTCCTCCAGCTGAGACGTCTCCTGAGCCTGGAACGTGAAAGTTTACAGTCAACATCGCTGAGCAGAAGAAGCGTGTCGGGGAGCCCGAGACTACCGGTCGGCGTGAGGAGCACGCCGGCGTAAACGAGGAGATACGGAGATGTGTGAAGTGCTGGAGGAACACGCCGTCCTGTGATCATAAAACACTTGCTGATAAAGTGTTATGTCGAGACACGCGTTGGAACAGAAAGAGAGAAAAGGAAAAAATAAATAAATAAAGAACTGTGAAACACGCAGTGCAGGGTTTTAGTCAAGGACCAGAGAACAATCAGACTATTATTTATCAAAACACAGGAACTGATATGGCTACAAAAACCGCACTTTCAGGGTTCTTACACAATCTAGCCCTCTTTAATACTTTCCCAGGCAATTATTACAAAATTCCAGACTATATTCAGCTTTGTTTCACTCTCTTTAAGCTTATTATTTTTAAAAAAAAACCCAGTAAAACATGACGTGTGATATGAACGAGGGAGGATGTGTTATTGCAGAAAATAAGACAATAGATTTAAAACCGAATCAGTGAGTCTATATTACTATTAACTGTTTAAACATGTAAGAAAATAAGTTTTATATATATATTTATGATCCAAACATGTTTTTTTTTTTAAATCTTTAAAATATTCTTTTAATGTCAATCTTACTTCAGGTTTGGAAATGAGTGCGTTTATATTTCACACTGAGCTGCGCACGAGCCCTGCGTCTGCGTGCTACAGTAGTTGTGCCGTTCACAAACGAGTCGATTCTTTGAGTCGGCTCTTTTTAGGCTGAACGTTGTGAGTCGAATCGCGTTTCTAAAAACAGAAGTAACATTTCCTTCCGCTGCAAATCACCAGTATTCCGCATTCATGACTCTCTAATGTCTTTAATGACGCACTGCGCAAACGTGACTGACTGCTCTGCTGCCTGTTATAATAATGTATGTAATGTAATGTAATGGGGACGTCATCAGGACAAAAACAAAAAACAAAAACAAGCATCACTTGTTTTACATTAGATTTTATAACAAGCCCAGTGTAGTATAAAAGTAAAGTTATTTTGTTCACCAGAGTGTAAATAATAAGATTTATTTGAACAATTGAAGCGATAGATAAGCAAAGACCAACGTTGGGAGTCGTTTGAGAGTCGACTCTTAATGGTGAGCCGAGCTGGCTGATCTTACTCAGAGAAAAGAGCCGAAACTGTCATTAAGGTGACAGTGCAACATTTAGCCATTTTGTTTTAGCTTTATAACCGAACTATTTCAATCTTAACATCTTGTCATGATTAAAATATGTTTTAAAAAGCCAAAGCATTCCTATAGTTCGGAATGTGACGTCACTCAAATTATATTAGGCCTGAGAAACTGACCTCATTTTTTGACAGGCAGTGTTAGCTAGTTAGCTAAATTCCTGCTTCAGTCGCATTTCATGTGTGGTCTGCAAGAAACATCGAGAAAGGACGTAAGTTAATGTAAAATAAGCTAAGCTAGCTGGAAACAGAATAACGCGACAAAATCTGAGCTAACGTTATCCTAGCCGATGTTAACTCGGCTAACAGTAAACAAGGTTAGCCACCTAGCTAGCTTGTGTAACGTCAGCTGTCACTTCCTAAACGAGCCGAAGTATTTTCCGTTCAAACAAAACCAACCGGAGCTAACACTCACCAATAAATTAGCGCTTTTATTGTCGCCCTCCGCCATGATTCCGCCGCGCTTCTGCTTTACCGCGAGCTCTCCGAGTCGGAAGTCAAGCTCTCCTGCGCTCGCGCTGCTCTCTGGTAGCCGAGCGTTAACGGCACGATGCTTTTATTTGAAACCGCAGGCAGGTCTTTACGTCACATACAGGTCGGAAGTAAACGCTGTAGATATGCCAGACTCGTCAACCGCGCCGCCATATTGGAGGGGGCAGCTTTCCATCAAGTCAGAGTCACGCCATTAGAAATGTGAATTCGAATTTTATCCATTTGAGTTTGTATCATACCATATGAAAGTGAATTTTTTTGAACTGAAAAAGTATTTCGGGGTTTGCAATCAAAAATCTGAAACTGAACAAAACAAACTTAAAAAGGTACATTAGGTAAGATTTGTGGGAAAAAAAAATTGTGAATAAGTATTGAATTAAACGCACCCTTTCCAGCCATGTACATAAAAAGCTCCATCCCCGAAAATGATGGTGGTTCAACTAATTAGCATTAGCAAGGACCGTTATGACATCACATTCAAACGCATTCGAAAGTTAAGTCAGAACTCTATCAACAATCAGCAGCTCATATTTATTAATGAGGATGTGAAGGTGTGTTGAGGGCGTGGCTATAAACTGATTGACAAGGGGCCAGGTTTCCAAACTTGGGTTTTTTTGTTTTTTTTTTCCACCTTGGTAATCTACTTGGTCCGAGACAACAGCATAAAACAATTCTTTTTCACTTCTACATAATTCTGTATTATTTACACAAACAAGAAATGAAAAATATTGACAACTGCACCTTTAAGTGTGTCCAAGGAAAGGTTTGAAACTCCACACACTGAATTCCACTCTTGGGATTTAATAGAAAATGTTAATCTAATAAAGTGTCTCCTGAAGGATTTGTTTTCTATATGATATTCCATTAAGATTATTTTTCCCCAGATTGTGTTCATCTTGTGATGGTGTTCAGGGCATTGCATGGTCAAGCTCCTGCTTATATTACAGAGTTGTTGCAACGTTATAACTCTAGTAGGAAATCGGAGATCTTCGGACCAGGTCTCGTCAGCTGTTCCTCGCTCTAAAGACTAAAAGGTGACCGTGCTTTTGAGGTTGTTCCTCACAAATTGTGGAATGCTCTCCCTTTGGATTTAAGATCTGTGGACTGTGATCATCTTTAAAGAGCAGCTAAAAACCCACTTGTTTAAACTTGCTTTTGTCTAATTTGTTTGTTCTTTGTTTTCGGTTTAGATATTGTGGATGTTAAGCACTTTGTGAAACGTGCTATAGAAATAAGAGCGACTCGTCGATGTGTATGTAAAATTCGGACATTAATCATCACGTAGCCTCATCACTGAACCTCTTATGAATCTGTAGTGACCCGAATTAAACCTGACACACTTTAAATCTTAATAAGTGAGTTGCACAAAAAGCTTATATATATTTACAAGTGAGTTTGCATGTCACTGCATTAGTGAGTTTGAAGGTCAGCTTTATTTATTTATTTATACACACATTTATTTCCTGTAAAATCACCGGGTCATCTGCAGACAACTGGATCGCCATTCCAGAAAACTACACACAAGTGGTCCTTGTACATTATCTTCGCGTTCGTCTCGTGGAGTCGGTCGCTGGTCACGGAGCTTCACAGACGGGCATCACTCCTCATTTGAACGGTTTCATCAATTTAACAGGATCGAGACAGAAGTCTGAACTTTAACGGTACGTGGCGTCCGGAGCACGTTCCGTCGTTTGGTGAAAGCATGTGAACGTTTAACTTGGCGTTAAATATTAAAGCGCTGAGTGACTGTGTGGGGTGATGAAGCAGGGTTGCTATTATTCTTATTCTTATTATTATTTATTAAGAGAATGACGTCATACTTTTATCCGTTTATATTTTCACACAATGGTGTGGGTGCACAAAAAAAAAAAAACCTCAGTTCCTGTTCTCACTTATGTTACAGCAGCTATAAACATGTCAATAAGACAAAAAAAAACAAAAACCAACAAACAAACGACAAAAACAAAACCCACGCAGCTTGTTACACATATGGAACATAAAAACTGACGAATTCATTTCAAATAATTGAACAGTATAGCTTAACAGTTGAAATCCAGATTTATTTGTCAAACGAAGGAGTAAAACCATTACGAAACAACATTTCTACCATCACCACAGCACTAAACCACTTAAACCGCCCCCCCTCCCCCCACTAAAAATGTAAAACTAGATAAAGATCAGTAAAACGCAAGCGAAGTGGGGAATATTTATTAGCAATGACACTTTCACAGGCAAGCCAAAAGAAGTTGCTAATTTAAACAGCGAGTAAAGAAGGGGGGGGGGGGGGGGGGGGGGGGGGGGGGGGGGGGGGAGAGAAATACCAAACACCTACAAATACACAACAAATCATACAGATGCATACTAAAGAGAAGGCAAACAAACAAACAAAAAGAATAATAAAAGGCAGCATTTCTGAAAAGGAGTTTTAGAACAAATCATCATCATCATCATCATCATCATCAGATTCCAATTTAGGCTTTAATCAATCAATGCTTAACCTTTTCTATTCTTAAATCTCAATCGATCGGAGAAACGTTTACCAGCCTGATGCACAGCACGCTGTCTTCGCGCCAAACACTAACATAAGAATTAAATTTTCCCCCAAAAAACATTTTGATATATATCGCCCCTCGGGTGTGAAGGGAGTTGAGGTGCGTAAAGTAAGTTTTGGAATAAACGTCTGAGAAAGAGAGAAAGAGAGAGAGAGAGAGAGAGAGAGAGAGAGAGAGAGGGGGGGAGAGAGGGAGAGAGAGGGGGAAAAAAAACTGTCTTGATTGAAAGATTCTGAAAGATTTAAAGAACCCGCAGGTCCGCCAACGGCCGTCTGGCTTTGAATGGAGTTCCCCTTTAAAGCCTCGCGCACCTGCCCCAGTGTACGCCGGCCACGGCTGCCCCAACCTCGCCCTCGACGATAAAGCCATCCAAAAACAGAGGCCAGAGGATGGTGGGATGAGCACGCAGACCACCCGCCCCCCCCCCGTCTCCCGAGTGAAGTCCAGAGGCGTGTCGCCCGACGAGCCTCCTGCTCTAAAACACAAGCTTCCTTATCGATAGCTGACAGACGTGGCGTTATTATCGCTGATGAAGCAGGGGTTTGTTTTTTGGGGGAGGGGGTTGTTAAAGCTGGAAGAGGCTCATCCTCATCCTCCTCACCCCCCCTCCCCTGCCCTCAGTATTCCCCACCCCCCCCCCCCACACACACACACACACTTGCACGTTTACGGGGAGACGGATGCATACCCGAGAATCGTATCGTTGTCGTTGGTGTTAGCTGGATCTGCTGCTGTGCTACAGGAGAGGGGGAGGTCCCGTGTGGGCGCACGGGAGGGCCTCAACGCCCCCCCTCCCCAAACCCCTGTTTTATTGCCCGCATGCAGCTCTGTGGCTCCGATGCCCCAGACCCGGTGGATTCTGGTGGATTTCTAACCCTCGCTGGAACCGAAGTGAACAAACGTGGAAATCCCCGTTCACACCCACGCCGTCCAGCCTTCGTACAGCTGCGCCAGGTTGTCCAGGTTCGTGGCCTCCTTGATGACGTAATCCACCTGCGGATGGAGGAGACACACACACACACACACCAGTTAGTACACAGTGTTTAATGAGCACTTTGTTTTAAAAAAAAAAAAAAAAAAAAAAAGAACTAGCGAGGAGGGATAAATGCCTGCTCGGTGACGCTCATTCTCCGGTTGGGGTCCACGTCCCGGCCTTCCAGCTTCGCCTTCACTCTCTTCCAAACACTCACGGCGTACGAGTTCCTCTCTTGCACAGCTGAAAAGAAAGAAAACAATAAATAAATAAAAGTTATACGCTATATCAATCCGGTGAACCTTCATATTGCATGACTGCCCAAAAATATCAGCCATGTTTAGTGCAAATATCAGAATACATCCCAAAAATAAACTACTGCTATGAACTTCTATCTACTTCCTGTGATGCCTCAACGAAACACTGAAATTGACCTTCGAACTGGAATAAAGAGCTGGGGGTGTCCACAAGTCACGTGGAATTGTTCTTCAGTGTTTTATATGGACTTACAAACGTTATGGAGACAGTATATACGGAAGAGACTGTGCGGGACAAAATAATAAAAATAAAAGAACGAAGTGAAAATATAAGCGCAAAAATAATTTGAATTAGACAGTCGGTTTTTGAAGTGGCATCAGAAGTGTTTTTAAAAAGTTGAAGCAACTTTTAGACGTTTCCATGAAAGCATGCAAAGACTCACACTAAAGAGCTGACATTCATCTGTTCACTTCAGATTTATGACTAACAGGACGTTCTCTCTCTCTCTCTCTCACACACACACACACACACACACACACACCTCTCCCGGTTTTCGGGTCCCTGACGGTGCGTTTGGGGCTCGGGGCCAGGCTTTTGTTGGTGATTAGTAGGGTGCTGGGCGGGGTGTCTGCTGGGGTCCCCAGGTTGCGAGGAAGGGCTTTGCGAGCGTTCTGAGACATGCTGTCAGGCTGCGTCTTCACGCCACTGCATCGCACCGCTGTATGTACACACACACACACACACACACACACACACACACACACACACACACACGTTAATGTATGAATACCATGACATTGGGAATGCCAAGTCAGGTGCAATGCCAATGTAATGATTTACATTAACGCTTAAACAGAGCAGATAACGTGTACGATGAGACAAAATGGCGGCTCAATCCCACAACGATTTAAGCCCTAGGAAGATTACAGAAACAGAATCTGGTCCCCTACCGGCGGCGAAGCTCGTCTGCATGGTCGACGTGGGGCTTACACAGTCACTTCCTCTGTCGGTGACGAGGGGAGACGCAAATCCAACCAGCCCGTTATACACACTGCAGGAAACACACACACACGAATTAAATTTCGAGTACGCTTAAACTAAACCTGGGCTCGAGGACTCTCTTGAGAAGTCGCTCTATTTATGTGGAAGCATAGTGAAGAGAGGAAGCATTGTGGAAAAGAGAGAGAGAGAGAGAGAGAGAGAGAGAGAGACAGACAGAGAGAGAGAGAGAGAAAAATGGACAGACAGGGGGACAGAGAGAAAGAGACAGGGAGAGAACGGGACAGACAGAGACAAAATAGACAGACAAATAGAGGGAAACTAGAGAGAGAGAGAAATGGAGAGACAGACAGACGGGGGAGAGAGAGACAGACAGACGGGGGAGAGAGACAGACAGACGGGGGAGAGAGACAGACAGACGGGGGAGAGAGACAGAACGAGAAAGAAACAGCTAGTGAGAAGTAGAGAGAGACAGACAGACAAAAAATAATAATTAAAACACATATCTGGTGGATGAGACAATTGCACAGCGTTTCGCTAAACGTTCCATGTGGCAGCACAGAATTAATATTAAAATCCATATAAGTAATATTCAAAAGGGGGTGTGGCCTAGTCTTATTATTCAGAGAATACAGATCACTCCATCCCCTACAGTGAGCTGTAAAGGATGTGAGGTACAGACCCAGCGTTTATAAGGAGTGCGTATAATGAATATATAGAGTGTGTAATCAAGGAGTGTGTATATGCAAGTGTGTGTGTGTGTGTGTGTGTGTGTGTGTACACATGTACACACATACATACAGTACTGTACAGTACTAGAAAAATCTACATCAAATCAGTATTGGGTGTGACCTCCTTTACCTTCGAAACAGCATCAGTTCTTCTAGGTCCCCTCACACACAGTGTTTGAAGGAACTCGGCAGGTAGGTCGGCCCAAACATCTCAGATAACTAACCACAGTTCTTCTGTGGATTCAGGCAGCCTCAGTTTCTCCTCTCTCTTCATGTAATCCCAGACAGACTCGATGAGGTTGAGATCAGGGCTCTGTGGGGGCCATACCATCACTTCCAGGACTCCTTGTTCTACTTTACGCTGAAGATAGATCTTAATGACTTTCGCTGTATGTTTGGGGTCGTTATCAAGCTGCAGAATAAATTTGGGGCCAATCAGATGCCTCCCTGATGGTATTGCATGATGGATAAGTATCTGCCTGTACTTCTCAGCAATTGAGACCATTAATTCTGACCAAATCCCCAACTCCATCTGCAGAAATGCAGCCCCAAACTTGCAAGGAACCTCCATCATGCTTCACTGTTGCCTGCAGACACTCATTCGTGTACCGCTCTCCAGCCCATCGGCGAACAAACTGCCTTCTGCTACAGCCAGATGGGTCACATTTTGACTCATCGGTCCAGAGCACCTGCTGCCATTTTTCTGCTCCCCAGTTCCTGTGTTTTCGTGCATAGTTGAGTCGCTTGGCCTTGTTTCCATGTCGGAGGTGTGGCTTTTTGGCCGCAAGTCTTCCATGAAGGCCACTTCTGACCAGACTTCTCCGGACAGTAGACGGGTGTACCAGGGTCCCACTGGTTTCTGCCAGGTCTGAGCTGATGGCACTGCTGGACATAAACCTGATGTGTCTTTCATCTGCTGCAGTAAGTTTCCTTGGCCGACCGCTGCGTCTACGGTCCTCAACGTTGCCCGTTTCTTTGTGCTTCTTCACAAGAGCTTGG
Source organism: Cranoglanis bouderius (assembly GCA_023630585.1). Classification (NCBI taxonomy): domain Eukaryota; kingdom Metazoa; phylum Chordata; class Actinopteri; order Siluriformes; family Cranoglanididae; genus Cranoglanis; species Cranoglanis bouderius. The sequence goes on from CM042554.1 coordinate 20,258,560, forward strand.
ACAGCACATCTGGAAACCCCTGCCTGCCTTGAAATTTCTGCCTGGGAGAGACCTTGCTGATGCAGTATAACTACCTTCTGCCTTGTTGCTGTGCTCAGTCTTGCCATGGTGTAGGACTTTTGACAGCAAACTGTCTTCAGAAACCTCACCTTGTTAGCCGAGTTTGGCTGTTCCTCACCCAGATTTATTCCTCCTACACGGCTGTTTCTGTTTCAGTTAATGATTGTGTTGCAACCTACATATCGAACTGATGATCATTAGCACCTGTTTGGTATAATTATTTAATCATACACCTGACTATATGCCTACAAAATCCCTGACTTTGTGCGAGTGTACCTAGAAGAATTGATGCTGTTTTGAAGGTAAATTGTGGTCACACCAGATATTGATCTGATGTAGATTTTTCTTCTGTTCACTCACTTTGCATTTTGTTAATTGATAAATATAAACTATTAACATGTCTATATTTGAAAGCATTCTTACTTTACAGCATTTTTTTTCCACAACCGCCTAAAACATTTTGCACAGTACTGTATGAGTGTACACATGTACGTATATAGCGAGCGCAAGAGTCACCTCTGGCTTTGTACTTTGAGCTCCTTGAGGGTGGAGGGAATCTCCTGCAGCAGCTCCACCTGCTCCACGCTGCGCGGCTGCCCCGTCGCCTGCACCACCGTGAACAGCACGATCTGCACGTTATCCTGCCACGCCTTGTACTCGCACAGGAACTGACGCACACTGCCCTCGTACATCACTTCCTCTCCGTCTGCAAGAGCGCTTTCCTCATCCTGAGCAACACAAACACACACCAGGCCTTAGGGGGGGCGGGAAGAGCAAGAGAGCATGAACATGAGCATACACAAAAGATACACACGGAGAGAGAGAAAAAAAAAAATACACAGACACAAAGAGAAGCACAGAAACATACAGTAACAACCATAACATATAAACAGTAAAGTTCAGGTGTAAAATCCTGACTACAAGCTTCTAGAGTAGAACACATTCGATTAGTATATACGGTACACACACACACACACACACACACACACACACACACACACACACACACACACACACACACACACCTTGGCCATGGCACGCAGCAGGTGCTTGACGTCAGCCAGTAGGCGGTTGTGATTGGACAGGATGCCTTTAATGGTGTCCACCAGCAGCTGCAGGGTTTCAGTGACCGAGTCCAGCTGCTGCTCGTGTTCCTCCTGCAACGCCCTCTGACTCGCCATCTCCTGAGACAGGTGCTTCTGAGCACAGGCCAACCACTCGGGGGCGCCGATAGACAGCTCCATCACGGGACTCTACAGACACGCGCATGCATACACATGTACAGAGCAGCGTGAATTTTATAAGAGAGTAATAAAAATGTAATAAAACACCTGACCAATCAGAATCCAGAAATCCACGGCACTAAGAGACTTTCTTTACAGTGAGCGAGTGCCGTGGTTTAGAGAGAGACGCACCAGTCTGCGGAGTAGCTGTAGTTCCAGAGAGGAGACGGAGGTGCTGAACTGGGCGGCGTAGGAGCACGTGGCCTGGCAGCGCTTCACCAGGTCGAACAGCGCGGTGTCCATGCTCAGAGCCTCGGGAGTGCGTGTGCGAAGGCCCTCGAAGTTGAGCACAGTGCTGCACAGGAAGGTGACCTGGGTGGCGCGCTGACTCTCCTTCAGCACTAGGGCACGCCGCTCGGTTATGGTGCTCTCGAAGTCCTGCAGCACAGGCGTCAGAGCCGGGTTCGCCCCGCCCGCCCACTTCAACCTCTGCTCAATGCTGCCCTCGAGTGACGCCAGTTTCTCCTACAGAATCAAACACACACAATTTAGCTTCACTGATGCGTAACAAAATGAGCACAGCCACAGCGATGAGGAGGAGGAGATGATGTCTGACCTGAACACCGGCGATGGCCGCGTCGTCCTGGCTGAGCTTGTACAGCTTCTTCTTCATGTTGCTGAGGATGATGGAGCGAGGTGGAGGGCTGACCGTCATGGGCTGAGAACGAGTCCCGAGAACGTCTTCGTGCTGCCACTGGAACGGGAAGATCGGAGTTTATCAGGTGACTGATGCACTGATTATAATGAAGAGCTACTTCAATACTCCAGGGAAGATTGTTATTAACTTCCTGGAACGTTACCTGGAACATGGCGATGTTCAGCTGCGCCCTCTGCAGGCTGACCTTGCAGGCGTCTATGCTGAGCTCCAGACGGCGCACCAGGTCCAGCTTCTTCCACGCCGTGTCGTACGAGCTGGCCAGCACCGTGGCTCTGTTCAGCAGCAGCTGGGAGATGCGTCCCGCCTGGACGCCCTGCTCCACCGCCTTCTTACACAGGTCGTCCAGAGACACCTTCCCCTCGGCCCCGAAGTCTTTAGCCTCGACCTGGGCGATGAGGTCTGCTCCGAGAGCACTGAGGGCGCTGCAGAGAGCCAGACCCAGAGCCTGGGTGGGCAGACCCATCAGCATCTGCCTCACAAAGTCTGCAGTGAACGCTTTGATGGGCCGCGTCATCTGGTCCTCGCTGACCACCGTGGAGCCGCGGTACAAGGGCTTCGCTAAGGAGACGGGGCCGTTAGACGGCGGGGGGTCGTCGGTGGGAGAAGGGCAGGTGCCTGAGGAAGACGAGAGAAATTTATTTATTTATTTATTTATTTTTTAAAATCACATCAACTGTGTACCAACCTGGATTTGTTTTCCAGCTCCATAAACAGCAGCACACACGCATCCATTTCTAACCAGGGGGCAATAAAACATCGTCTTATTTATTTATTTATTTATTTTACCCGACAGCGTTTGAGCGAACGAGGCACATAGCCGGAAGAAATCCCGGATCGTTTGGAGCCTCTTGAGGAAGAAGATTTCCTCCAGGACCTGCCGCGTCTGCACGCTGTCAAAGAAATGCACCTGCGTGGCCCGGGCCTCCCAGATCACATCCACCTTCCTCCAAGCAGCAGGAACATCCATGGAGTTCAACTGCAGGAGGAAAGAAAAAAAAAAAAAAAAAAAAAAAAAAACCCAGAAAACAGCTGTGAGAGCTACAATGCTTTTCCGAACACAAACCACTCTGCAAATTTGGCGTCCGAGAGTCACCTTATCTATCAGGAGCCCGAAAGCGCTCTCCAGCTGAGCGAACATCCCGTCGAAGGCGACCAGCAGCATCTGTCCCGCGCTCATTTTAGGCGTGTCCTGTACGGAGCCCTCCATGTTCCGAGGCTGTATCAGCTCCGAGTACTGGACACGCAGAACCCTGAGGAGGGACACATCCGGGTTAATGAGTTACGACCATCTCATTTACATTCTCACACAAAACTGCCAATTACTGTTTAGCTAAACCGGCCTAATGTGAAACGGGGAAAATATTTATAACGGGATATACAAAGAACTATAATTGTGTTATTGTTTAATCAAGAAAAAGTGCTGTTATAAATATATATATATATTTTTACAAATTACAGACATAAAAACAATATTCAAAATGATGGGTAATTCCTCTGCTGTAACTTTCTAATTAGGGACGGGAAGGAACAGGTACAATTTCATAAACGCAGCTCGTCTAGACTCCAACTGTGTTTCCATCCAATTTGCAAACTTAACCTATGCGAAAAATTTAAATATCGCATAAAACATTCGCGAATAAACCACCGTTTCCATCCCAAGAGAACAAAATAGTCACTTCCGTGTCACTCAGTACAGTTACTGGGGTTCTTGGTGCTGTATAAAAATAAACGAAAAATAAAAATATATCCTGAGGAAAAAAAAAAAACAACGCAATTTCCATTCTAATCAGTACGGTTTATAGGGTTTATAATAAACTGCTGTATACATCATAATGACACAAATTAAAATATATAAATCAGGAAACATGCTTTTTTTTTTTTACTTTTTTAGGAATATGACATTATGTGATTGAAGTGTGAAGTGGGCGGAGCTTAAAGCCTTCTTTAAAGGTAGTAAGCTTCAGATAACACAGTGGGCGCGAGTGGACAAAAAAACCGGTGAAAAACATTAGTGTTGGGATTTGATGTTTTTAAATAATCAAAGAAAAATAAAAAATAAAAAATTGATTGACGCGACCAGAATTGTTTATACGTGCATCGTCCTGCCTTAACTTACCGAACTGCTGCTTTCTACCAGTTGCCTCACTTTCAACCCCGCCCATCTAAGGTGTGATTATTTAATTCCAGATGAACAAAACGCTCAGTACCAGATCCCTTATATAACAGATTTAAAAACGCAAGACCTCTCTATTTTCACCCGATTTCACTTTAAACACCGCCTTCACCTGGTGACCTCGAGGTAGTGCGTGTCCGCGTCCTCCCCCAGCCCCATGGCGGTGTTGCGGAGGTGAACCTGCAGCGCCTCCCCCAGGCCCTGCAGGGACACGCTGTCTGCACACTGCTCGATCAGAGAGTCCAGCTCAGACAGCATGCTCTCCAGAGTGCTCTCTCCCTTCAGCATGCAGCGCAGAGCTTCGGGGAAGATGATCTGACGGAAGTTGGTGTTCAGCTCCTGCAAAGGCAAAGGGGCGCTGTTGAATTCTGGATTCTGATTGGTTCAGAAGGTGTCGATTGATTTTCTATAAACGGCAGATCTGACGGGTAGTGCAGTTGCACGTGACCGTTTCGATTACAATAAAAAGCGCCGAGTACATTCAGTTCGAGTTAGCCACAGCACGGAACAGCCGCCAGACGCTCACCTGTAGGCAGGTGTAGACTCCGTTGGCCAGGTAGACGGCCTGGGAGGTGTCCTCGAGGCCGAGGACGTCCAACTCGTGGGACTGGAGCTGGCACTCTTTCAGCAGCTGCACCAGACACGTGACGTTCCCGCTCATGCTGCAGAGCTCCTCCAGAAACCAGGCTCCATCCCGGGACGTCAGCTCCACCAGCTGCTCTCCTGCGCTCGCCGCCGCACCCTCCATCACCAGGTTACGCCTACAGAGGGGGGGGGGGGGGGGAGAGGGGGGACAAACAAACCCAGGGTCAAAATCCATACAATGTCTCTTCTATGGAAGAGCCCTTTTTTTAAAACTTGCAAGGTAGAAATGACAGAGAGAGCGAGAGAGACAGAGAGAGAGAGAGAGAAAGAGCGAGAGACCTGGTAAGAGTGCAGAGGGCGGAGATGATGATCCCGGCCAGGCTGAAGGAGGCGAGCTCGGCATCCTCGTGCAGGAAGACCTTGATGCAGCGCTCGATCTCCTGCAGCTGCTCCTCGCACACGGGCACGCTTGCTCCCTCCGCCTTCAGCCTCTCCACCTGACGCAGGAGGCGCGTGTTCGTCTCCGCCGCGTGGTGCTGCAGCGCCATCTCCACACTCGACACGAACTGACACGTGGCGGCCGGTGGCTGGGGGGCGAACTGCATCTCGTAACTGGACGCAGTGGCACGACAAGAGGTCAAGAGGTCAGAGCTCAGGGGTCGTTACTACCGGACACTTAAAACAGACCTTCAGAGAATGTTATAGTGAAAGAAATGGTTTGAAGTTTAAAAAAATAATTTTTTTTTTTTTTTTTTTTAAAAATCCTCCACTTTGATGCTACTTTTATTTAATGACTACAGAAATAATCACTTGGTTTATCCACACACACGTTTATGTAAATACTTGACTATTCCAATTTATTTAAATTATCTTGGATTGAAATATTTACAGAATTTTTGCCATTTTTGGAGAAATTAAATGAACTGGTTATCTAACTCACCTCCCCCCCCCCCCTTTCTGTAAATTGTTAATTACTAATTATCATTTTATAATGAAATTATTTTCAGAATGTTTTATTTTCTGCATCGAAGGACTGTTTTCCTTGAAGCCGTCCTTCACGAAACCACATCACATGTCTCAGAAGTATTATGAAGCAGCATTTATGTCATAAATCCACGATCAGTCAGTCCTGAGCTGCATATGTGAAGGACTCACTGGAGATAGACGGCCTGGCAGTGCTCCACCGTCATGTCACACATCAGCTCCTCCATCCACTGCTTCCAGGTGTAGACCCTGTGGCGGTGCAGGACGGCGCGCGGGTACAGCAGGGCCACGGTGGCGTAGCTGTGCAGGTGCTCGAGGCAGGCGCGCAGTATGGAGCGTCGCTGCTGCAGGAGAGCGCTCACCTCCGCCTCCAGAGCCTCGCACTGGCTGATCAGGTGAGCCTGTCCTGCGTTCTGCAGAAACGCTGTGGCGGGGACGTAGCTGGGTGGACCTGCACATGCGGGGGGCGGGGGGAATTAAAAAAAAAAAAAAAAAACATTAAATGACATCACACTAACTCTAACCAGCATCAAGATCCCAACTCGAACCAAACCCACGGAACCACAGGGCTGAGTACCGAGGTCTATGGGGCTGCTGATCTCCTGCAGCAGGCTGGCGAGCTGCGTGGCCTCCAGACTCCCAAACGCCGCCTGGTACTGAGAGATCCACTGGTCCAGATCCGACAGCTTGTTCTGGATGGCATCCTGTACGGTCCTCTGCCTCGACTGCAGCTGCGTGTGCTCCGAATATCTAACGCATCACAGAGGACGTCAGAGTTAATGATGTGTTCATGTACCTGCGGATTCCTACTTGACTAAGCGGAGTGTACCATTCTGAAGTCCATTATTATTCTTCCTACAGCAGCAGGTCCCTAAAGTATTCTCTTCCTCTTACATCACGGCAAACTGCTATAAATATACGAGCACGTTATTATAAACCTGCGCTACGGTGACTATTATAGAAAAATGAAACCAACACCCGGCGGTGGTGCTGACCTTTGCTCCAGCGTGTGGATGGGGTGGTCCACTCTGCTGTCTGCTCCCTCCAGGAACTCCATCTCCTCCAGCAGCTTGCCCTGCGCCTTGTCCACCTGAGCGAGCTGCTCCTGCAGACTCAGGTATTCCTCCACGGCCATCTCCACCTGAGGCAGCACCGCCTGCATCTCGTCACGGTTCTTGAACCAGTTCACCTGCGCGCACACACAAAAAAAAACCTTTACTGAAACACTGATGGAGGGTTAGAAGAACGCTTAAAGGTTATAGATTTCACATGTTGCCATGGAAACAACAGGTTTGGACTTTGCGGGTGGTTTAATTTATCCACCTCACCTTGATCTCGGCTACGCGTGAGGAGAACAGGCTGCGCGTGATGTCCCTCTCCATCTCCCTCTTGCTCTGCTTGTTCTCGGCCTGCTGTCCTCCACCTCCGTACACGGCCCCGGCGAACCCCACCTCGCCGCCCGCCGTCCAGTCCACCAGTGGGTCGTAAACAAACGCCTCCAGCAGGGTCAGGAGGGTCTCTCTGCCCCGTCGCATCATCTGAACTACCTGAGGCACAGGAAGAGGAACTGACGGTCAGGAATAACTAGAGCAGCGACGGGTAGAAATGAGTCTTGGAGAACGCTAATGAGAACCTCTCACCTGTTCACAGGAGAGTCTGAAGATTCCTTCCACCCCCGTCACTCCTAACGCCGTCTCGATGTTGTGCGTCATACGGAAGGGAACCTTCTCCGGAACCCTCAGACTTTTCCCTGTCACCACAAAAACAGAGCGTCCATCACGCGTCCGGCAGAAACGCCAGCAGGACTCGGAGCGTTACCTGTGCGGGTGAGCGACTGACCTTTCTCGAAGCAGACGTTGTAGTCGATGTGCACCACCTCGCCGGTCGTCATGTCGATCAACACGTTGTCCAGGTGACGGTCTCCTAAACCGATGATGTAACCCACCATCGACATCACAGCAGTGGACCTGGCGTACGACTGAGGGGCACAGAGACCGAAAAAATTAGTAATGAAGAAAGAGAGAGAGAGAGACACAAAGAGGAAAAAAACTAAAAAGAAGAGGGAGGAAGAAAACGAAAAGATAGAAAAAATCGAGAGGGGGGGGGGGGTGTGATATGAGCGAGAAAGCCCGTACAGGTAAGAGAAGAGGCCGCGCTCACCTGCGTGACCCTCCACCACTCGCTGGGCGTGGTACACGAACACCACAGCTCCTTGGCCAGCAGGTTAGGGGGCGTGGCCTCCATCAGCTCCCGCAGCACGTCCCTCATGACGCTGAGCGGCCAATCACGGCGCGACACGTCCAGGCTGAGACCCACCGCTTTCAGAGCCGGCCCGATCTTACTGTAGTACAGCTCGCTGGGGCGCGGAACCATGGGCAGGTTCTGAGGCTGCTGGAACGAGTCCTGAGCCTGAAGTTCCAAAATAATCATCAGAGAATAAGCAAACTACAACTAATCGCTTTCAAAAAAAAACGATCTTAAGCTCTGACAATAATTCCCAGCAACGCAGTAGTGCTGCGTTTAAAAATAAATGGTTTGATATTTAATGTCAAAAGTTTTTATGTTTAATATTTAAAATAAATAAATAAATAAAAAAATGAAAGGGGAAAATGTTTAAAATCTGTAATATTTTTACAATTATAATGACCAAGTACAAAATTTCTAACATCAAATAAGCTGCTTCCAGACATTTTGCAATAAAAAGATATCAAGATATTGAAGAAGAGGACCGTGACATAATTTAGGACATCCATATCATATCATATCACCCAGCTGTACATTTTCTTCTCTTAATTTTTTTTGTTGCTAGCTGTTTTAAATAAACCTAAATAACATGAGGCATATATAATATACAGGTGGTGTAGAAAAACGTGTGACGAGTTGAGATGTTTCCGACACTGACTTTATAACTCCCTGCTTTTCGTGTTGAAGCTCAGCAGATCAGCTTTCAGTAAAACAGCTCCACAGTGACTACAGACCCTTTCATTAAAAGAAAGAAATCCAGCATTTACTTTAAGCCCAGTGTTCCTGCACCAGCTTTTTAATTCTCTGCATTCCCTGGAAATATGTTTTTTTTTAATTTTATTTTATTAATTTAATTATCATTATTGTGGATCACTGTTGCACCTCGATACAGTTTGGATTATAAACTAAACGAATCGGGCAGTGACTCTACAGGAGCGAGCGAGCGAGAGAGAGAGAGAGAGAGAGAGAGACTGACCTTCTGAGCCTGAAGCACGGCCTCGCGCTGCTGCCAGCGTTTGTAGAGGCCGAACAGAGGCGTGGCTCCGTCCACCCACTGGATGAGACCCGAGCGAGTGCCGAGGGGCGTGACCGAGTAGTGACGGGCGTGGAAGCGTGGACTCTCCTGCTGGTTTACTTTAGTGAACATCGTGTTAACTATGGACAAGAACTGCATGATCCTCTCATCTAAATGCAAATCCTCCAAACCTGAGAGAGAGAGAGCATAACAGATACGGTGAGTGAGAGAACTCAATGGACAGAGAGAGAGAGAGAGAGAGAGAGAGAGAGAGAGAGAGAGAGAGAGAGAGACATGCAAGATCTCTCCTGACCTTTGAAGAGGTATGGGTAGTTTTTGCCGTCAGAGCCGAGGAAGTAGAGTTTTTTGGGTTTGGTCTTGGTGGGCAGGATGGTGATGGTGTTGCCGACGTTGTGGATGGTGACAGTGTCGGTGGCAGACACCTCTCCTGGAAGAGCCATCTCCGTGTGAGTCATGGAGCCCAGGCGAGGACTGATCTCCTCCAGACGCAGGAGGTAACTCGCTCGCTTCTGAGCTCGCTGCTGAAGACTCAACATGATCTGGTACAGGACGAGGAGGAGAAGGGGTGGGCGTGCGCACACACACACACACACACACACACACACACACACACACACACAAAAAGAGAAGTTAGTTTTCTTTTCCTAGCATATAAATCTAAAAATTGTGTAAGATGAAAGGGACAAAGAACAAAAAAGAAAAAGAAAAAGAAAGAACAAAAACACAAAAAGAGATGGAGCAAAAAGAAAGGTGAAAAGGAATGAACAAGACAGTAGAAAGAAAAGAAAGAAAAACAAAAAACAAGAAAATAAAAAAAATAAGAAGAAGAGAGAAAGACTAATTTTTAAAAAATTACGTTATAAGAGCCAATCAGGTTCCAGCATGCAAATGCAACAGGGTTAAAGTTCTGACCTGTTTGAACGGAACCCAGCTGTTGGCGGGGTTGGCCGGGTTCTGCGGGTTCCTCAGTCGCTCCAGAGCGTTGTAAATGGCGTCTCCGTACGTCTCCTGGAACCACGTCTCGTGAGGAGTCTCCGCGGCGGCAGCAGTGATGCTGCGCACATGATCCAGAGCGAAGACTACGGGCCGCATCAGGGCCGAATGTTTCTCCCTCATGATGGCCACCTTCTCCTCCCTGAAACATCACCACCACACCACGCCACTCCACGGGTCAGAGGAACATCAGCGCCAAACCATGGGTCATTATACTGACCCAATAAAAAACATTTTCAAAACCCCACCCCACGGTGTTGTCTGGTGTGAATAACGCAGTGAGATCACAGCTCTTACTTGCGTAGCGTGTTGTTGTTCTGGACTCTCTTGACTTCGTCCTCGAGCTGCTGGATCCTGCGCAGTACGTGCATGTGCTGCTGCTGCAGGACGCCCAGCCACAACTCGTCCCACAGCACGGTGACCCTGCGCAGCTCGCCAACCAGCATCTGCACCTGCGCGCACACACAAAAAAATAAGCATACACAAAGTGTGAAGGTTGGCAGGTTTGCAAAACAGGCTGCCTTACACAATGTTCACTCGAGATTAGCCCCGCCCACGTTGAAGTGAGAATAACTAGTGAATTACCAGTGTAACTTAAAAGTTCTCATGTTTCAGTTACAGGGTTAGGTTCTTTGGGCCAGGGGCAGGGTTTAGGGTCAGCGTTGTACCTGTTGGACCATGGTGGGGTTAGCTGCGGAGAGCGTGTCCACGATCTTGCTGTAGCAATCCTGCATCATCGCCTGGTCCTCGATGGAGCAAAGCCCCAGCTCGTCTCCTCGACCGCTATCTTGAGACGCGGGGCGACTCCCGCCTTCGCTCTCCCCCACACACAGAGCCTCGCCCGGCATGTTCCCCAACAGAGTGGGCAGAGCCGAGGGCAGCGTCGTACCTGCTACACACACACACACACACACACATCAGATCTACAAAATACTACAAACGTTTGCTGATTTTGTGGCATCACAGCCTATTAAATTTTAAAATAGTCTCGGTTTATTTCCAGACATCTACTGACACTCTTAAAACTGTACAACATGGTGTGTAAGTATAAGTGTGTGTACCTGCAGTCTGAGCCTCACCCCCGAGTGAGATGGAGCCTACGATAGCGGGGTAGAGGATGAGGTGTGGTGAGTCCTGGGCTACGCGACACAGCAGGCTGCAGATGCTCTGCCGGATGTAGGCCTCGGGGTGGTTCAGTCTGGAGAACAGCTGTGGGATGATGCCTTTAAAAATAAATAAACAAATAAATAAAAGAATCGACAGCGGAATAGTCACAACACAGTTCCTACTTCAGGAGTCTCCAGTGTCGGCGCTTTGTAACAGGAACTAACTTTACTCGTTCCCCAACATTAAATGCAACTATAAATGGCTAAAAAGTGTCGTTCATTAATAAATTTAAAAAACTGTAGTTGCTGTGGAATAAGAGATATAAAACACTCCGGGACATGCCGTTATAGGAAAATAATCAGCTTCAGGGTGTTGAGAGTAACTCCGCTTCATCAAACTACCTTGTCGTTGATTAGATTCCGATAACGGCGTACGCGGTTGTGGTTTATTCCTCACACGGTCCGCGGTTCTCACCTCTCCAGGGCGCGGTGGGCGTGGAGGCCAGGCCGAGCTCCAGCCCCTCCCTCAGCTCTCCGGCGTGCTTCACTAGCAGGCGAAGCAGGCGCAGAGTCGCCATCACGATCACGTCGTCGCTGCTCTGCTTACTGTTCTGAGGGTTCAGGAGAAGTTTGGGGTCGTCCTCGTCGATGGGCGTCTGCACGAGAGGAGAGGAGAGGAGCAGGTCTGAGCGACGCCTCGGGAAGGTGTACCTTTATTCTAAAAGAGGATGAATTTACTCACCTGTCCGGCGTTGAGCTTGAGGAAGGTGAAATAAGCCCTGCAGGAGACGCGGTAGAGGCTGAAGATGCGGTCCACCACCCGCCTCCACACCCGGATCAGCCCCTCCGTCACTCCGTCCTCCACCTCCGCCAGCCACGGGCACGAGCTCGACAGCTGCCTCCAGATCACGTCCACCATGTCGTCCTCATCGTCCTCTTCGTTCTGCAGAGCCATGTCCTCATCCTGGGGACGGACACTCGCATAAACATTCTGAACATTTCATTATATGATGGTTAAAGCGTAAAAACGATCACAACAGTCCTCAGAAACAGCCAGCAGTCTCTTACTGTGGAACACACGACAGGATAGTGGTATTGCAACATAAATTATAAGAGCCAATCAGGTTGCAATATGCAAATGTCTCGAGCAATACCAGTTTTAATAAGGAAGGCGTAGGGTACGCTTTTGATTTGCATATTCATATAATCTGGTGAAGTGTGTAGTCGTTTATTTAAAAATGTTAGCTAGCACACAAACACTAAAGTCACCCCTAAATTAAAAAGTTATAAAATACATGAACCAATCAGGTTGCAGTATGCAAATGTCAAGCAACTAAAAATAAATAAATTTTCCTCCACAGACATTTATAAAACCAGGATTTCTGGAGATAACGAGGAACATTTTAAAGCAGAAATGTAAAGTTTTCCCGATATCAATGACGAAGTTACATCTCTCACGTCCATAACAAACTGCACTGAAAGTCCTGGGAGTTTAACAGTAAACACAGATGGACGGATTAAACGGCTTCAAGAGCAGAAACGTGGAGCTTTTCAGTTTCAGCCGCATCACAGAGCGCCACACTGCATTTCCACACCTGAATTCCAGCTGGTCGACACATGGCCTGGCCCAGGATGCTGAAAATGGTCTCCTTGTCCTCGTCGCTGGTGTCAGACGGCAGTAGCTCCTCGATCTCCTTCTTCTCTCCCGGCAGCAGAGGAACCCCTTCTCCTTGACTAGAGAAACGAGCAGGACGTGATGTTACACCGCTGACCAGGAGAGGTAGATTATTATAAAACCAGCCTTTATAGAGATTAAAAACACACACCTTGCGTTGTCGACGACTTTCCGGCCCCATCTGTAAGCCCAGCTCGCTAAAGCAGCCCAGGATTTGGCCACTTCGGGCGCCTGGCTAGCAGAGAGCTGGTACAGCTGGCCCAGGACAAAGTCCGCTTCCCCGACTCCTACGCTCACTGACGAGAGGAGAAGCACAACGGAACACTAGATGAGCAATCACGGACGAGGCTCACACACCACGTGACCTTTCACCAGGGCAATTCTGCTTTCTACTGAAAATAAACGCGAGCTCTCGACCTACACTAGTTTGTGGAGGAAGGATTGCTCGAGGAGACAAAAGAACGGGACGTATAGTGAGGAGAAACGCAGCTATTTTTATAAATCGTCAGGATCATTTCACTATTTGTGTGTGTGTGTGTGTGTGTGTGTGTGTATGTATTCTGGGAAACTCCTCATCTGTGCATCATCTAACGTTAGACACTTTTGGCACTGAAGGGTCGCAGGATGCATGTAGCAGCAGGGGCGGAGCCAGCAAAGGACCCTAGCTAGCAAAGACCAAAAAAGTGGCTTGATACAATATAATGGACTACAGTGTAATTATTTGATGTTGCGTATTGATGGTTTTTCCCCGGTTGCGTCCGTTGCGAGAAAGGTCCGCAATCGTACAGTACGAGAGCGGCCTCTATAGGCGAAATAAAAACCATCGCTGACCAATTTTGTTGTGTCATTTAAAGTGTTTTTTTGATTAATTTTGGATGTGTCTATTTTTATTTGATATTTGGAGCGTTACTTTTTGGTTCAGTTTGTATAAATATATATATTTTTTTACTTACTTTAATGTTGATTAACAATTAATATATTTATCATATATTTATTTCGTTTAAAAAGTACAGTACATTTTCATGGTACAGTCAGCACTGTTCATTTTTATGAAAAAAAAAAAAGTTCAGCAATATTTTACTCTCGGTGTTATGTTTTCATTCAGTATCAATTTTAAAAACTAATAGGTTATTGGTAGGTACTGCCCAAACTTAGTTATCGGTAAAATCCACAATCGGTCGACCTCTAAAATGCAGCATTAACGTAACTTAAAATAATGTTACATAATGTAACAGAATACAACATAAAGCATTATGTAAGGTATCAATGTAACAACATTACGTGCTACATAATGTAACCCAATGTAATGTCACGTAATGAAGTTTTATGCCACGTAACAATGTAATGTTGAAAAGAAAATGTGTGTTATATATAGCGCAAGTAATGTAACAAAATTTTACGGTATGTTACATCATGCACCACAACGCAAGGTCATGTAACAACCTAATGCAATACGTTACATAACGTAAATTGATTTATGTAACAACGCAGCATGAAAAAAAAAAAAAAACAACAACCTGAAGCTGTGTTCGTGCACGTTACATGAAAACGGCAGGTACCTGTGGTCTCGGTGGTGATGCGCAGTATAGCCTGCTCCTCCACGGGAAGCTCCAGCAGTGCGGTGATGTTCTTGCTGAGGGCAGACGGTGGTCCGCTGCTGTTTCTCTTCACCGCCTGTTTGAGCTGAGGCGTCAGGTCCTTCCAGTCGGCCAGCAGCCACTTGCACAGAGTGAGGATGGAGCGGCAAGCGGCGCGCTCGCACTTCCCCGAGCGACAGTAGGACAGCGCACACGAGCTCAACATCTCCATAGCAGCCACGGACTGACCTGGGGGGGGGGGGGGGGGAGGGGGGGAGAAGGGGGGGTTTGTAGAAAAGACCATGGATGCTTAGAACGCACAGATGATTAATATGACTCCAGATAAACAGAAATGATATTCTATATTATATAACGTAAAATAATCACCACCGTGTGTGTGTGTGTGTGTGTGTGTTGCTGTTACAGTAAAATACTAAATGATGAAGCTGAGATACCGTTAACATTTTGTTATTACCTGCAGTGAACAGCACTTTAGCCCTCTCGATCTTCAGCTCAGGTCCCCATTTCTCCCCCACGACGCCCTCTAGGGACAGATGTCTGAAGCTCTGCACCAGGTCAGAGGGCTCCGGGTCGTCGTCGTCGGACGGTTTGCCGCACTGAGCGAGGAGGCATGTGGCCAGAGCGAGGTTCCCCTGCTTACGCGCAAACTTCACCGCCGTCAGACACAGCTCCACCAGGTGAGAGTCCACAGGACCAGCCGAGCCTACGCCGGGGGCGCGAAAAAAAATTAAACACACACACACACACACACAACCATTATAAAAACGGTCACTGTACCGAGAAATCAAAACGAAGACAAACACAGGCATCGCAACGCAATCAAACCTCTGAGCTTTAGGAAGAGCTGCCTCTGAAACGTGCTGTATCGGAGCGCGTGGAGCCACGGCTGAACGTCCTGCTGCTTACACGTGCTCAGAGCTTCGCTGTACAGCGGGATCAGACATTCCTAAAGACGGAAATGACACACGTCGTTAGAGACGCCTCACGGGATCTGCGGTAAAATTAATATGGAGTACAGCCGTGCCTGCCTGCCTGACCTCAGAGGGGTGCTGACTGCACAGCGAGGTCTCCAAAGAGCTGGTGCAGTAGAGCTGCAGGGTTCCGAGGGTGGGCAGCGAGTCACACAGGGTGAGCGTGGACAGACGCAGGGGTCCCAGAGCGATCCGGCCCGTCTGCTTCAGGTACTTCACCAGAGTGCTGACGAGGTTCGCGAGAAAAGGACACTGAGACGAGGGGGGTTCCTCAAGGGTTCTTCAGATGGTTAACAGTTACTAAATTGTACCGGTACCGCATAGCTACGTAAAGTCTAATACTACAGTGTGTAAATTTGAGAGGTGGCGTGTTAAGGGAACTCACTCTGATGAAGGTAGAACTTTCTGGTCCTGCTCGTGATTGGCTGACGTGATGGCTCCTACAGCGCTCCTCAGCAGCTGAACCTCGATGGCCTTCTGCAGCTCTGATGGATCAGGACTGAGTACGGCAGGAAGGAGCCGCTTCAGGTCTGTAAACACACACAGTTCAGGCATGTTCCCCATAACGAAGAACATCAGGTAATCAACAAAGCTGATTTTATTACGCGTTAGTGTTTCAAAACATTAAAAAGCTACGTAGAACATTTTTTTCAAACATTGTACTGACTATAAATTTGTTGAACCTTTGACATAGTGAAGTTTTTCTGTAAGGAGATTTTAATATTAAATAATAAAGGAGTCTCCAGTGTCAGCGCAGTTTTCCGACATCTTCAGGACTAACTTCTTGTTTCGAGGATGTTCCACGACAATAATTTTAATGATACAGATAAACACTCGTGATGTCATCCTTTTCTAAATGAAAAAACAAAAAAAAAACCAAAAAAAAAAAACCACGTAATCGTTGGCCGACTGCTGCGGTATAAGAGGAATAACACGCTTGGGGGCGTGCTGTAGTGGGAAAATAATCAACAGTTAAGCGTTTCACATATTAAACTGGAAGTCTGACACCAGATCAGTACGAGATATCAGTTTATCGGTACCTAGTTTGTCCTTCGTGTTGGAGTTGAGGAGGCCGTAATCTTCTCCAGGCAGCAGCTCCAACTGCGCACGGCATTCTGGGAAGTCTCCGTCCTCAAACCTGCTCAGAGCTCTGACCCAGACACACACAAACACACCAGAATCTACAGGATGTCCTGTATAAGCCTTGTACACGACATTGGACATGAGATCGCTGCTCACTTGACGTAGTTGAAGTCGGTCTTGAGGTTGACGGTGGCCGAGCTGTTGCTGTTCTTTTTGAGCGCCATCATGCTGGCCTGCCACTCCTGCACCGACGCCCAGTCGCTCAGAGCCACGTAACACTCGCACGCCTTATTGGCCAGGAAGGTCAGGACCTCGGAGGAACACTCGCTGGACTTCAACAGTACAGTCTTCTTAACGTCTCCTACACACACACACACAGAGAGAGAGAAGGCGACAGTAAACAGATTGTCCAGTTAATCTAGAGTCTCAACATAACTTCATACGTACTGAACAGGAAGTCATGTGAGATTTAGGAGGATGTGTACATGGGTAAGAAACGTGAAAAATCAAGATACACGTCGCTGACGAGGACTCTTGGTAACAGTACAACTCCTTTAACAATGAAATGAAAATTATTGGAATTATTATGGGTTACAGGACCGCTCTATATCCACTGGAAAACCCGGAGTCTGTATTACAGCACGATTTTTACACATCTCACCGTTTCCTGTATGTTTCGGACTGGAGCTGTTGCCTGCGGCCGAGTTGGTGAGCTTCAGTAAGGATCTGTCGAAGCCTTTGATGGAGCAGTCGACCCCCGTGACGGCACACAGCTGCTCCTGATATTCCAGAGCCGCTTTCTCGAACCTAGGACGCATCGGGATACAGGTTTTGGATTGAAGTTGATCGTTGAAGTTTAATATTTTATAAACTTGAACGGGTGAAGAAGACTTTCAAAGTTGAATTAGGTCGTCTTTCATTAGAAAGGGGTGGGGGGGGGGGGAAGAGTCATACCAAACTAAAATCATCATCATCATCATCATCATCATCATCATCATCACCACCACCACCACCACTCACTTCCCCTCGGCCTGCAGAGCTACAGAGCCCACCCACGCCAAGCTCTTCCCCATGTGGGCCGAACTCCACGCTGCCAAACCCTGGATGGCTTCAGGACAGCGCAGCTCACACAGAGCCTCCACCAGCATGGTGATGGGAACCTCCATCTCAGGGCCCTGCAGGAACAGCGGAGAACATGATGCAACTACTCCTTCAAAAAAAAAAATTTTTTTTAAAATCTGTTTCAGCGTTAGTTTAAAATAAAAAAAAAAAATTAAAATAAAGATTTTGCCGAACCTGTGCGCTGCTGTTCTTGATCTCGGTGAGCAGGTCGAAGCCGTGGCGGATGGTGACCGCCGGCTGGCCGGACATGAGCCCCACCCTCATCAGAGCCAGACGGATCCTCGTCAGCCAATCCTGACACGTCTGACGGTTGGTGGAGAAAAAGGTTCTGATGCCCTGGAGAACATTTTAAATGAATTATTCAATCAAGTACCTACGTATTAACTGACTGAATTTCCATTTTGATTTGGCAGATAACCAGTTAAATAATTTTTAGGTGGTGATCCAGCACGTATATGAAACGTGTGTAAATGTAATTACGAGTAATTTATATGACTGATGTTAGTTATGCGCCAATAACTGGCTCTAAAAACGCACAATGTATCGAAATATTTGCCGTACTACTGTAAAATACCACCAAATTAAACCAGTACAGGATAATGTACAGTAATTACTGTTAGGTAATTAGCGTAATAAGATCGTTGTTACTGGTAAAAATTATGCACACACGGTGGAGTGGATGAGTGGGACAGGCGTGTCAGGTGTAAGTGTTACCTTGGGCGGGGCGGTGAGGGCGTTGGCGCAGCCTTCG
Source organism: Cranoglanis bouderius (assembly GCA_023630585.1). NCBI lineage: Eukaryota > Metazoa > Chordata > Actinopteri > Siluriformes > Cranoglanididae > Cranoglanis > Cranoglanis bouderius. The sequence continues at coordinate 20,276,882 of CM042554.1, forward strand.
TAAGCGTTGTACATGAGCTTCTCGAGGTTCTCGAGGAACTGCAGCAGCAGAGCGAGGCGGAGCTGGTTGGTGTGGTGACCTTCGTCGCTCTCTCCTCCACTCCACTGACTCAGTTCCTGTTCGCTGTTCAGACTGTGAGCCGCCAGACTGCGGATCATCCCTACAACACACACACACACACACACACACACACACACACCTGAGTGAATGAGGATATGGGCAGGTAATAAACCAGGAGACACACATTTTACTCAAGTATAGATAACCAAATAATCCTATAGGTCTGAACTCTAAAGATCCTCCTACAGGTCCCTCCTATAAAGGAAAAACAGAGAGGGATAACAGTAGGAAGTTACTACATAACCTAAATAAATAAATTTTTGCTTACACACTTTCTTTAGTAAAATCTTTAACATCTAGTAAATTTTATCTTTTAATTGTAGGTCAAAGCCTGTACCTTGTCTGCAAAGTTTCCAGTGTTGTCCAAAAATAAACAAGGCAATAATGAGCCATTAAGCTGCTATGTCTCTGTATGTGTGTGCACGCGTGTGTGTGTGTGTGTGTGTGTGTGTGTGTGTGCGCGCGCGTGTGTGTGTACATGTGTCCATGCTGACCTTCGATGGTCTGGAACGTGTCCTGAGCTCGTCCCAGAGGAGTGCGCAGTTTGGAGAGGACGGTGAATTGAGCGGCTTCCCACACGGCCCACTGCCACAGCACCGCCTCCGTCTTCAGCAGAGAGCGCGGCACCACGGCACAGTCACGCTTCTCCGACCGCTGACAGCTGTGGTACAACCTCTCCAACCACGGCTCCTTCCTGACACACACACACACACACACACACACACACTAAACAAATCCACACAACTATACGCAAATAATAAACATCTCCACGTGGTGTGACGAGGCCTGAAGTGGCAGAGTTACCGTTACCACCCTGAAGTTATTAATTTTCCTATAATGGCACATCCCCACATGTTTTAATCCTCCTGTACCTCAGCGATTTTCCAACCATCAAAATGTTTTATTCGTTAAAGAAAGATTTTTTTTATCCGTTTACAAGTGCAGCTGAAAAGAAAAAAGAAAAAAAAGGAGCTAAAAAGATAAAGCATGTGAATGTAGGTGAAATGAAAGCGGTGTTGTCCGGCTCACCCTCCACGGTGGACTGTTCCGTACAGGATGAAGCTGATGAGGTCGGAGAAGTCCTGCGGGTGGAAGGTGTTGCTCGGCGCTTTGCTCATGTGCCGTCGGATGGCGAGAGAAATCTCGTGAATCTCTGACGAGCTGCGGTTACTGCTGGGAAACGCCCCAAAACACACACACACACACACACACACACACAGAAGTTAGGAGTTGTCTGAGATGGTCTGAGGACCATCTGAGATACTTGTTCCACAAGCCCAAATCACTTTAACTCAAATGACTGGAGGGTCTGAAAACCTTCCTTTACTGCAGCTGTAGCTGAGCTGTATACCCGAAATATACTCCATGTCTGAAGCGTGTGATTATTACACGTCTGGAGGTGTGTGTGTGTCCGACTCACCTCAGCGTCACGTGCAGTGGGATGGACCTCAGCAGTTTCCCGAAGGCCTGTCTGACTCTTACAGTCGAGTGAACCAGCTGCACCCGGCACACGTCCACACATCTGCGCACAAACACACAGGCTCAGACCATACACTGCATTTTCAGGTTTCTCATACCCTTCTTATTCACTCACACACACACACACACACACACAGACACACACAGAGTGCATGTTCTGACCTCTGCAGGAGCTCCATGGTGAGGGACGAGGACAGAACCTGTAGACTGTTGCAGGTCTGGAGACACACGGTGGGGTCTTCGTTCAACGCTGCAGCAAAAACAGAAAGGCGCCGTTATTCATCTCAGAGCAAAAATTACAAATTCAAAAAGACACTACCATATACCACCTAACTGTAAAATAAACACCACAGACACCATCAACGGAGATCATTTTAAAAATAAACAATTCTATTCAAAATACTCAAATAATAAATGCCAAAACTATGATTGTACGCATTTAAATAACTAGCTGATTCACTGGAGTGTTTTTTGTTTGTTTTTTTTAATTCCTGAACTTTATTACCAATAGCAGAACACATTTAAAAATACGCCTAATTTGACATTTATTTAGTGATTTCGGTTTGGATTAAACCCCATTCATTCAATTCAAGTGACCAGGCAAAATTAGTTAATATCTACAAGAACTTAACGATAAATATAACTTTGACCATGGTGGGTTGTGATCCCACTTTGAGAACCGCCAATCTGCACGATTATCTCTTTAACTCTGGCCATTTTTTTGACAGTTTGAGAGACGTACAGATAAACAAGAGACTACCCCAGATCCTGGGAAAAGGGAACTGTCTGATCCCTCGACAAATTACTTATTAAACCTAACTAACGACCAAAACTAGTCAGCAACCTGCTGCAGTTGTGTTGTGTTGTTCCCTCAACTGCGCTAGCCTTACGCCTCAGTGTGGTAATGAACCCGTTTAACATCATTTTCACATAGCTGGTATTGTCGGTGAACTGCTCGAATACCCCCCCCCCCCCCCCCACCCCACCCCACACTAACCATTTGCGAGAAGTCCTTTACAGAATCTGTGAAAGGAGGGTAAGGAGAAAAGCGGGGAGTACGTTTCAGATTTCTTCATCATCATACAGACTTCCAGTGACCAGGTGAGAAGCAGCTTCCTGAAAAAGGAAAAAACAAACAAACAAACAAAAACAAAAAAAAAAAAAAAAAAAGAAATATTGCTCTTAGAGCCAAAGAAAATCTTATAGTGAGTGAAAGAAAGAGAGACAGACAGACAGACATGAGATACCTGGCCTCAGGATTTAGGTGCTCCTTACTAAGCAGCATCCCTAACAGACCGAGAAGTGTGCTGAAATGCTTCTTGGTTGCCGTGGTAACCGTGCTGATGACAGCACCATCGAAGAGCGAGGGGCTTGAAGAGCTGAGGCTGCTGGAGATGAAGTGGTCGTGTCTGTCTCAGAGAGAGAAGGGGGGGGGGGGGTATAAACATATATATAAACAGGTATAAACAGACATGTACAGTGGGGGGGGAAAAGTATTCGATCCCCTGCTGATTTTTGTACGTTTGCCCACTGACAAAGAAATGATCAGTGTATAATTTTAATGGTAGGTGTATTTTAACAGTGAGAGACAGAATAACAACAAAAAAATCCAGAAAAACACATTTCAAAAAAAGTTATAAATTGATTTGCATTTTAATGAGGGAAATAAGTATTTGACCCCTTCGACTTAGTACTTGGTGGCAAAACCCTTGTTGACAATCACAGAGGTCAGACGTTTCTTATAGTTGGCCACCAGGTTTGCACACATCTCAGGAGGGATTTTGTCCCACTCCTCTTTGCAGATCCTCTCCAAGTCATTAAGGTCATTTTCAATGCCCTGGCTGAGGGAAGGAGGTTCTCACCCAAGATTTGACGGTACATGGCCCCGCCCATCGTCCCTTTGATGCGGTGCAGTTGTCCTGTCCCCTTAGCAGAAAAACACCCCCAAAGCATAATGTTCCCACCTCCATGTTTGACGGTGGGGATGGTGTTCTTGGGGTCATAGGCAGCATTCCTCCTTCTCCAAACACGGCGAGTTGAGTTGATGCCAATGAGATCTGACCACACCTGACCACAGCACTTTCACCCAGTTCTCCTCTGAATCATTCAGGCAAACTTCAGACGGGCCTGTACATGTGCTTTCTTGAGCAGGGGGACCTTGCGGGCGCTGCAGGATTTCAGTCCTTCACAGCGTAGTGTGTTACCAATTGTTTTCTTGGTGACTATGGTCCCAGCTTCCTTGAGATCATTAACATGATCCTCCCGTGTAGTTCTGGGCCGATTCCTCACCGTTCTCATGATCATTGAAACTCCACGAGGTGAGATCTTGCATGGAGCTCCAGACCGAGGGAGACTGACAGTTTCTTCCATTTGCGAATAATCGCACCAACTGTTGTCACCTTCTCACCAAGCTGCTTGGCGATGGTCTTGTAGCCCATTCCAGCCTTGTGTAGGTCTACAATCTTGTCCCTCACATCCTTGGACAGCTCTTTGGTCTTGGCCATGGTGGAGAGTTTGGAATCTGATTGATTGCTTCTGTGGACAGGTGTCTTTTATACAGGTAACAAACTGAGATTAGGAGCACTCCCTTTAAGAGAGATCTCCTAATCTCAGCTCATTACCTGTGTAAAAGACACCTGGGGGCCAGAAATCTTGCTGATTGATAGGGGATCAAATACTTATTTCACTCATTAAAATCCCCCCCCCCCCCACTGTATATGCATTTACGGCGGCGTGTGTGTGTGTGTGTGTGTGTACCTGGTGCAGTGCGAGTAGAGTGTGTAGAGGACAGAGTACTGGACCGCAGGGTAATGTACGGCCAGCTCGTTGTGAACCAACACCAAATTTTGGCTGAGGAGAGCAAACACGGTGGGAGAAAGAGCCCACATCTGTAACAGGAGAACACACATTATTCTTCTTCATCATCATCATCATCATCATCAAGGTCTGTCCCTATGAATGAGCTGTTACTATAGAAACAATACTGTATTACTACAAGTGTGTTAATTCTGAATAAATCTGTGATATGCAGCTGCAGTTACAGAAAATTAATAACACGTTCTGACCAATCAGAATACAGAACTCGACAGCACGGTGGTGTAAATGGTAAGACTGAAAGACAAACACAAACACAAACACACACACACACACACACACACACACACACACACACACACACACACACACACACACACACCCCGATCAGGGAGTTCTTGGTGTTGCCGATGGTGGTGAGTGTGCTGAGGTTGAAGATGAGGATGAACTCGGCTCGGTCGGGGCGGAGCTGCAGTTGGCTGAACGCTGCGTGCTGGATGTTGGGACACGCCGGCGGGAGCCCCAGCGGCGCCAGCAGGCTGTTGACAGCGCAGGCCATCTCCCCCAGCACCAGCTTATACGCCGCCTCCAGGATGGGGATGTTCTTCAGGCTCAGCACCGCCTGGTACACGCTGTGCGCCGCCACCATCACCTGTCACGCCCCCCACCACCAAAAAAAGAGAAAAGCTCTCAGAACGGACTACGACACAAAAAAATAAACGGCGTCGTTATAAACGTGGACGATTCGCGCTGTACCTCTCGCTCTCTGTGGAAACGCAGCTCCAGAAGCTGGGAGTTTGGAGCCAGCAGCTTTTCTACAAATGTAGCAGGCAGCTTGGTGTTTATCTGCTCAACAATCTGCACAAATAAATAAATAAATGATTTACAGAGCTTTACATGTTTGTTATTTTTTTTTTTAGTCAAAACGTTTCTACATACGTTACTGTAAACCTCAATTAGTACGTGAGTGGAAACTGCTACAGCTGCTATTATTAAATATGTAAAAGATAAAGGAATGAAACACTTCAGGGAAGTGCTGTTAGAGGAAAATAACCAACGACGACAGCGCGGCAGGATGGGTTACTACACCGATCACCTCGAACAGCTCGTGTTTTATTCCTCTTACGCCACAGCAATTTGACAAGTCGTTAAGATAAGTAAAAATACGGGTAAAGACGAGGATCATACGGGGGGGAAAATGTGCAAATATGAAATTTGCGCACACACACACACACACACAGCTCTAGGAATTAATATCATCATACAGTCATGCTGACAGGTTGCTGTTAGAAAGTAAGCAGAGTGTGAACAGTCACCAGCGTGAGCAGGTTCAGGACGCCCATGCTGTACTCGGCGCTACATGACTGGCAGCTCTCCAGCTGGTCCAGGCCGTAGGAAATGACCGCTCCGGTTAGCTGGCTGCTCGAGTCCATGCTGGTCAGCAGGACACACACACACTCGTTCCCCGCGGTCAGCACGACCTCCGAGAAGAAAACCTGCTTAGCCGTGGTGATGCATGCTAACACACGGTTCAACACCTGAGAGAGAGAGAGAGAGAGAGAGAGAGAGAGAGAGAGAGAGAGCGAGTAGAGGAGAACAGATGACACAACTACAACAATAGCAGTATTTTCAGGGGCCAAGCACCCTGACTCAGTGAGCCACACATTCACAGGAAAGCAGAGCTATAACTATAGGCAAAGTGATTCAAGAGTGATTCGCATTTTCATGCATTTGCCAGTCCGTTACAAAATTTGTAGAAGGAGTAGCTAAAAAACTGTTTTTGACAAAATCCAAGATGGCGGAAACTGAACTCCGACCATAAAACATACTTCCAAGAAAGGTCCGAATTTAACCCGATGGTGGCGCTAGAGCGTTGGCAGCACTTGGCTCAAATTTGTTC
>CM042554.1:20288194-20305694 GCA_023630585.1 Cranoglanis bouderius
ATCGGGATATGATCAGACATATCGCCCAGCGCTAACTAATATTATAAACAATATGACGCGTGTGTGAAGTTTGCTTTAAACAGATTTGTGGCAGGAAACAGGCGGACGATTGAGGAACAGCATTTACATAAATTTGAATATTCATGAAGGTGCAACGTACTGAAACACTCCAACTGGAGCGTGGAAGCTAAAAAAAATTGAGACATTTTATCAAACTTTAATAAATTTATTTTATTTAGCGACAATTTTTCCATCTCTACTATTTAGTCCAATATTAAAACTTTACATGAAACACAGAGGACTAACAATATTTATGCATATAAGCATCTAAATAAATCGCAACAAATTAATAGCTTCCTACTCACTATACATGTTCCCTACATGGGGTATAACAGCGCTGTGGGCCCAATAAACTCGTATCAGAGGGTCACAGAAGGTTTTGCACACTGTATTCGGGGCAGGATTAAAGTTTTGGCACCCTCGGCTTTGTTTGGGTCTCGTGAGCAGGAACGGCGCGACGGTGTCGTGCAAATACTTTTTGTGAAATAACACCGTGTGCTCTTTTTGTCTGCTCAAGTGTGTCGGGTACTTTAACACTAAGCGATCATGGCTTTTTATTTTAATTTTAAAAACATCTGTTCAATATTCTTCCAAAGAGGAGAGAAAAAAACAAAAACCCAGACACACACACACATATACATACACACACATATACACACCTTTCATTCAAAATGTCATTCAGGGTGCTCAAAATGGTATCCAACTGTTTAACCAGGACCTGTAACAGACAAATGATCAGATATTATCAGACACACATCCACCAAATCAAGCAAGATCAGTCCAAACACTACAAACGATTCGTCAGTAAACACTATGATGTCGCTCGCGGGGACGGATTGGTCCTGGGTGCCAAAACTTACCACCTTGTTTTCCGAGTGCACGATAAGTTCCCTCATTTGTTTCAAGGTAGCCAGCCTGCGGTCCCGGTCGTCCTCCCGCGACACCCTCCGCAGAAGATTGGCGAGCCGAGACTCATCAGAATGAGCCTGCGGTCGGTCTGAGAGAGAGAGAGAGAGAGAGAGAGAGAGAGAGAGAGAGAGAGAGATGCTTGCAGTGTTACGTCAGTACTTCACTTCACGTTAAACTTCCGTAACAATTTAATAATCTAATTTACCGGATTATCTGAAGTGTGTGCAATTTATTTATTTAATGTTATAAACCCACAACGTTTTCTTGTCTATGATATTCATAATTAGGTTAATGAACTCCGTTATCTAGGCTAATTAACGATTAATTAAAATCTTTTTTTATACAGATAACCTGGAAGATATGCAGAGCACGAACAACTGATTAGACCATTAACAAAATGTCGGTCCTTTTATAGACTCTCTACGAGCCATAGTGGATCCTGGGGGCGGAGTTTCATGAACGTGGGCGGGAATCGATGAAATGTCAAACCCTAATCAGTCTGTACAGGATTTCCACTGTGTTTTTGTGATGAAAAAAACAAAACTTACCTAATGCACCTTTATGTAGGAGTGCAGTATTTATATTTCACTACTGATTATTATCATCATTATTATGAATTTCCTTAAAAATAGAAGCTTACCGTAATTTTTTTTTTTTACACATCGTAACTTTACGTATGACTGTAGCCCGTATACATTTTATCCTATTAGATCCGTTATAGTATAATTTCTAACGCACGCATCCTCTGTTCATAATACTAACTTTATTTTGATGGTGCTCATACCATGATGAAATTGATTTTATAATTCTGTCCTGAGATTTTATAAGATCTCGGTTCTGTCCTGCGCGTGTAGTTTGGAAACTAATCTGTATTTAACTTGGCACGCTGTTTGTGTTTATTTATAGTCTTGTGTACAGTGTGTTTCTATTGTCCTGTAGGTCATGCTGCACACAGTGTGTGTGTGTGTGTGTGTGTGTGCGTGTATGTGTTTTCACACCCACCCTGTGATTTCCTCATGTCCTTTGCAGCTAAAGCACGGTGTCCATGCTGAAAATTGGGTAAATCCGCCGTCACATCGTTGATCCTCAACTCTTGCCCCAGCGACTTCCAACCAAATGTATTTTCACTGTGGCCTCCATCAACGTCATACACACCTGCGATTCATTTTTAAAAAATAAAATAAAAATAAATAAATAAATTAAGAAAGAAGAACACAGAGACTTATGTCCGACGCCTACCGCACACACTCGAGTCATTCCGGTGCTTTCCGAACTCGGCGGTATTTGCGGTTTCGTTTACCACCAGGATCCGTCCGTACAGGTTTCATCGACGTGCCGATTTGGTTACAAGCAGGACGTCTGCAACGTGTGTTTTTACACGTCTCCTCGCACGTGTTAAACTCTCACACCCGGACACTAACACACCCGCAGGAGGAGAGGGTTTCTAGCTGGTTGTGTTTTCTACGGACCCCGGATGCGTGTGTCGCGTGCGTCTTTAGATTTTTAAGGACGTGTCGGTGATGAAACTAGTCGTTATTTATAGAAAAGTAAAACGTGACGACGTGTTCACGTGTCCGCCGTCGTTACGTCGTCTCCTTTAACCCGCCTGCGGGATCTCGCTTTTCCTTTAACGACTTTATAAACGATCTTACACGGCCGAGCGCCTCTTCTAAACCCTTCTTTTCCAGAAGAAGTAAATAAGCAGATAGATAAATAGACAGAGACAAAAACAAATAAACCAAAAGGTTTAAAAACTATTAAAACTAATCCAGGTGTGTCTAGTTTTAAAAAATTGTATTAATTATATAAACCAAATCATTTTAAATTAAGTTATTGTTATTTGTGATGTATATGATTTAAAATAAAAAAAAATTTAATTGTTGCATTATTGAGGACCCATTTTAAAACATATCCCTCAATAAACGATTAATAAATGCATCAATGTCGTATTTAATGATTTATGTAAACGTTTATTATAATTATGATTATGATTAATGATTATTAAAAATATATAAGGAGATATAAGGAGAGCTCCCGAATCTGTGTCCCCTTATTTTAAATGTCCATAGATTTGCAGTTCGAGTGTTTTGAGCTGATCGTTTCATGTAAGCGGAGAGAGCGTGACCGACCGACCGACCGACCGACCGACACACACACACACACACACACACACACACCTCCTTCTTCCAGCGAGCCGTGAGTGGTGTAGGCGTCATGGTGCAGCGGCGGCGTTCCCGGCTGCTCGGAGGGCGCAGGATCGTAAACAGCTGCTGAACTGTGCTCTCTGGAGACGCTGCACTTCACACCTTCCTGGCTGGCTGACGTGCTGTCGCTTCTGAAACACACACCGGAGCGCAGACCAGGTCAGGGAGTGTGTTTACGTACACACACACACACACACACACACGTTTCAGTAATATGTGAGAACAGTAAAACCCCGGTCCTGCGTCGCCTCACTCAATCAGCGAGCCCTGGATTTGTGATTGGTCAGAGAGTGTTGATTAATTCTCTATAACAGCAGCTCGGACAGCCGTGCAGCTGCACATCACGGCGTTCCCATAGCAACAGCTCATTCACGGGGACTTCAAACGGGCAGACGGTGTTTGTTTGACATTTATGGAAGGAGTCTCCAGTGTCGGCACTTTGTAAAACGGAGTTAAAGCTGCGAATCGGAAATGCTGAAAGAGAGAAGAGACCAGGGGGCTGAGAGAGAGAGAAGGAAAGAAAGACGGTATGAAAGAAAAAAAAAAAGAGAAACGGAACAAAAAACTGCAGAAAAGAAAGGCACTCCTTATCAGAATGTAATTAAAATCATCACACACACACACACAAAAAAATTATAGTGAAAGAAAGATAAAGAAATTAAGAAAGAAAGACAGGCCAAGCAAAGTGAAAATGTTTTCAGTTGGAAGAGAGAAAGATATACTAAAACAAACAAAAAGGAAAGAAAGCAAGCTAAAAAAGAAAAGTTAAAGTCGTCCGGGGGGGGGGGACTTTTGCACTCAGGACTTTCCCCAAAACTCTCTCTCTGCTCCTGAAGTGAAACTGAAGTGACTCCTGAACAGCGGAATAAACTCCTCACCTGCTGTTACACACATCCTCCTCTTCCTCACCCTCACCTTCATCCTCATCCCTGGCTTTATATTAAAAATCTCCCAAATTAAACAGTTAGCTGAGCAGAGTTCTCCTCAGCGCTAGCAAACTTTAGCCCAACAATACCGAACTAGCATGCTAGCTGCGTTTGTGTTCATATAATTCACAGCGCTAGCTTGCTAATTAGCGAAACCAATTTCTAAAAGAATGACATTCTAATTTGAACGCAACTATGTACCCGGGAATAGTTTTACAGTTAGCTGGTTATCTAGAGAGTTTAACGTCGACATGACAGCTAGCTAAAGCTAACTAAGCTTGCACGCGCTACCCAACTACCTAGCCTGATTTAGATAAACAATACAGAACAATAATTGGATATTTCAAAAACGAATTCCAAGTGACATTATCAGCTTCGAAAGCTACATTTGTGCAAACTTAAAATATTAATTCAATGTTAACAATTAAACTAAATGACTGAACAGGTGAGAACCGATGCTAGCTTAGCTAACTGGCTAACACGCTAATTTCAGCCATCAATACGCGGCACATTCTGACGCGCTAGCCAGCTAGCTAACAACAAAATTACTTTTGCATAAATTTTTTAAAATCCATTATCAAAGCTGTAAATATTTCGTAAATCTAGAAAAAAATATATTAAATTATTTTAACTAATTAAGGATTAAGGGGCGTCTGCTTACAGACGGTTAAGTGTATTTATTTTTAAAAAAATTAAAAACTAAAATGTATTTATTCACTAGTTTACACATTAATAATTCCATTAATTAATTATATTTAACATTACAACTGATCAAACTGAACTCAAATATGTATATTAATGTCACCAAACTTTTATTAAATATAGACGTTTCTCATAAAAATGTACTGACAGAGGCTGAGTCTCAAACACCTCGACTTTTAAACACGTAGTGGACTAGATCGAGTGCACGAGCGATGTATGCTATTCCCCAAGTAGTGCACTTGTGTAGGGAAGTGTGGATCCGTTTAGGACTCCGCCCACAGATAAGGTTTACACACAACCGCGGAAACCTTTCTGATCATAACAGATTATTGTACACCCAGATTATAAAGTTAATTAAAAGGTTATTGTTACCTATAGTTTGTTAACGATATCGTTAATGTTTGACATCTGCTAAATGGCTTGCTTAATGCTAGCTAACAAGCTAACCTTGGTGGTGGTGGAGGGGGGTAGGAGTGAAAATGCATCGCTCCATATCGCTCGCTAGCACACGATGTTTATAGTTAGCTAGCTGTTAAAATAATGATCAATCATTTTAACCGAGTGCGCGTGCAGTTATATAGTTTTAAACAACTCGTATTAAAAGTAAGACAGTATGTAGAGTTCACCCAGGGAGAACGCTGTCAATTCGAAAATAAAAAAGTAGGCCTCGCTGAATCCCCGCGCTTTCGTAGAAAGCTCCCCAGTGACGGAGCGATACCAACCTGGGCTGCCAGTCATTCCAGTTCCGGTGCAGTTTATGGGCGCTGCTAAGCCGAGACCCGAGGGCTTTGCGGCTCATTACCTTCGCCAGGACTGCATGACCCGCTTCACCACGGGGAGACGTCCACGGAGTCTGACCGAACTTCAAGTGTTTGATCTATACCGAGTCATAAACTGTTAAAACGCGAATCAAACAAGCCAAGAAACAGCGCCGTGTTTGAAAAGTGCGAGCAATGCGGCCTGACCCTCCCCTCTATTTCTGCGGTCATGTGTGAGCGCTTCACCGCGCCGCAGCAGTGACACCTAGCGGTCAGAACGTGTCTGTGCAGCTCTCCGCCTCAGCTACGGTGTTTATAGCACACTATGCTGATATTAACGAATGTAGGACTGTTACAGAACTCTGTTATTTTATATTTATAATTCGCTTTAATAAATAGTCGGTGATAATAAAAGTCTCCATCAGAGTTGCCTCTTTACCTGCTTAACTGTCTGTGTTGTTTTTCAAAACCACCTTCTGGAATTGTGTACACTTAGAATGCCAGGTATGCAAGGGTTACATCCGGGGATTTCCCCAGGAATTTACATGACTCTTCCATGTTGCTGTTTTTGTCTTACACGAACAAAACGTCATTTTTTACTTCAGAATTAATTCACAATTTTATTATTTTACAGTTTAACACTACTACTACTTCTCTTTCGACTTTTCTTTCTATTTCCACTTTAACAACAACAACAACAACAACAATAATACCCTGCTGAAAATAACAATAGAAACCCTAATAGAATTTGTAATGGTTTTAATGGTTATAATAGGAATTGTAATGGTTTTAATATAAACTCTAATGGTCCCTGTGGGTCTCTTCTGGTATTTTGTTGCCTTCTACTGATGGCATGTTATGTCTAGTGGAGACCATTAAGGACCAATAATGGTAATGGTTTTAATGGTTAGCTGATAGTTTGTAATGGTATTTGTAGTGGAACCATTAGAATTTCTGTGATGGTTTCTATTAGGGTTTTTTTTTTATCAGCAGGGTAATAATAATAATAATAATAATAATAATAATAATAATAATAATAATAATAATAAAGTGTAACAGTAAGGAAAGTTGAAAAGCTTGTAATAATGATAAGAAGAAGATTATTTATATTTTCTGCGTTATTCCATTTCTTAATTAAACCTTTTAGGTTTTTAAAGTATTTTAAAGGTTATTAACTGTATAAATTTAAGGGAAAACATGAAAATGTGTGTTAGTACCAAAAAAATAAAATAAAATAGGGAGGTGTCTAAAAACAACTTAGTGTAGTGCTATGGGTATAAACAACAACAAAAAATATATAAACAAAAAAAAAAAAAAACATCCATTCTTTTATTTGTTTGTTCTTTTTTCATTCATTCATTCTTACAAAATTATTATTATTATTATTATTATTATTATTATTATTATTATTATTATTATTATTATTATTATTATTTAAAATTTTGTTTGACTTCTTCAGGCCCGGAGATGACTGCCTTCAGGTTCCGTACTTTTTCAGATGCTCTTGCACAAGATCCCTTAGGAAGAAGAACAAGAAGAAGGAAATGAAACAGAATAAGGGAAACACAAAGTATTTTAATTCAAAACTTATTTTCAAACTTTAAAAAAAATGGACAACATTTGCAGATTTTATTCCAAACCATCATTATGTTTAATCCCATGCTCATCATATATAGAATATAAATGATTATTAGAGTTTGTGTCTTAGATATTAATTAAAGAAGCTACAATGGACATATTTACATATTCACGTATTTATACATTTACATATTCACGTATTTATACATTTACATATTCACGTATTTATACATTTACATATTCACGTATTTATATATTTGCACTGACGTCAATCTTTCCAAGCTCTCCACACCCTCGGAGCTGCTTCACCGTTCTGTATCTGCTGCCACAAGATGGTAGCATGCACTAAACCCCGGCCTGCACACGGATCAGGATCTTCTTCTCCTCGGGGCCACGAGGTCGCACTGATCTCTTCCCGGATAAATGGAATAAAACGTCCCAGCACGGTGATCTCCTCAGCATCCTTCACCCTATGCTCTTTGTCTGACTTCCACATCATGTTGCTAGGCAACAGAGCTACACCATTAACAGTGTGCGTTATGAAGGGCGGTGAAGATGAGGGAGAGGAACGAGCTTCCTTGTAGGAGAGAGAACGTTGGGTTTTACTGCACCTGCAACAACCAAACCTCACCAGGAACGAGCGTATCTTCAAAATCCGACTCTGCCGTCTGAATTTATAGATTAGACTTCGTTCGTCATCTTTATGCTCGGATTTAGGTAATAAACACTGTGTGGTGCCGTCACAATAAAATAATCCAGGACAGGGTGGTGTGAAGGAGCGGAGTTACTGTTACCAACAATAACAGCACGTCCCCGAGCGTTTTATTCCTCTTATACAACAGCAACTTTCCAATCAAATAACAACGACGACTTTTTATCCGTTTATAGTTACGCTGTGGAACATCTGCATGATCACTTTTAGCAGCTATGAACAGACGGAACCATCACCAGATGTCAAAAGTTACAGCTTTACCGCTGGCTGTTACAAAGCGCTGACGCTGGAGACTCCTTCCATACATGTTATCTGTTAAATAAAACATCTCCTTAGAGGAAACTTCACCATATCAGTATCATCATGCGAGCATCACCCAGGATCAGAAAGACGAAAACGTAGCTTTTTTGTTCAGTTCAAGGTGCTGGTCAAAAGCCAGGAGGTTGTGAGTTTAAATCCCACCGAGCCGTTGAGGTGGGGCTATACCGAGCATCACTGGTACATCACGGGACAGCAGGATCATCATCGAGCCCAGGTTAGCTGGAATCAGTGTCTCGGGGTTCTGGAAAGTTCCTCCTCATTAACATAATGTGCATCTCTTCGATCAGCTTCAGGAAGACCTCGGTGCTACTTCCGCTTCCTGTATCAACCGAATGTCACGGCACGTATCAGCCGAGACGGGAGCTGTAAATGATCGCGGTGATGCGTTTCCTCTACAGAGGGACACATTTCAAACACGACCGTTTTGGAGCGTCTGCTCTCAGAGGACCTTTTCCAAATCAATAACTGGCTGAGGATTATCTACATCAGAAATAATCCAAGTTCATTTTTCTCGTCCTGGATACAGTTTTAAAAAACGTCCACAGCGTCCACCGTTTACCCAAGGACATGTCTGGTGTCAGAGGACGCTTCTTTACTTTTACACTAATTTAATTCAATTGAAGCAACAGAAGTCTGTCTCATCCAAAATCAATAAATCTGCCTCAAACCACATCCAGGACACGGCGTGATTTACGATACTCTATAAGATTTAAAGTAGGTGTAGATCAATGTGTCAAAGTCTCTCTCTGGGGTAGTTTGAGGGTGGTGGTGGTGGTTGGGGGGGGGGGCGGGGTGATGGTGGTCGTTTACTTACACTCCCCCATTCATACTGCACATAAATATAATATGTGAAAGGTGTAAAAGTTGACAATCGATAAAATACAATATAGAGTTATACTGTAATATACGAGAAAGAGACAATACACTGACGAAAACCAACCTGAGTTCACCCTGATGTGGAAAAAAAAAAAAAAAAAAAGGAATTAAAAAATTTGAGCCTGAAAGTTTGAGTATAAAAAATACATGCACACTTCGTAAACACACCCATAAAAAAGCTCTACAGAGGATTGTGTCTTTTACAGGAGCAAAATAACACGTATGGTCCATTTTGTGCGTTTGCTTTGATGAATATGTAATTACTGCTTTTTTTTCTAAATGTTTAAAAAATAGTGGGAGGAGTCAATGCAAATGGATGAATTTGTTCCGGGTTGTTTCTGAATAAATCTGGTTCACCACTCATCCGATTATATTATTTTACATGCATTAATTAACTTCATTATCTTGAATGAAATCAGCTGAACAAGATACTAGCTATCTCCAGATACTAAGTAGCTCTAGATACTAGCTAACTCTAGATACTAACTACCTCTAGATACTAACTACCTCTAGATACTAACTACCTCTAGATACTAGCTAACACTAGATACTAACTTTATATATTAGCTAACTCTATAAACTAACTCTAGATACTAACTACCTCTAGATACTAACTAACTCTAGATACTAACTACCTCTAGATACTAGCTAACTCTAGATACTAGCTAACTCTAGATACTAACTACCTCTAGATACTAACTACCTCTAGATACTAGCTAACACTAGATACTAACTTTATATATTAGCTAACTCTATAAACTAACTCTAGATACTAACTACCTCTAGATACTAGCTAACTCTAGATGCTAACTTTATATATTAGCTAACTCTATAAACTAACTCTATATACTAGCTAACTCTAGATACTAGCTAACTCTAGATACTAGCTAACTCTAGATACTAACTACCTCTAGATACTAACTCTAGATACTAGCTAACACTAGATACTAACTACCTCTAGATACTAACTAACTCTAGATACTAACTACCTCTAGATACTAACTCTAGATACTAGCTAACACTAGATACTAACTACCTCTAGATACTAACTCTAGATACTAGCTAACTCTAGATACTAGCTAACTCTAGATACTAACTACCTCTAGATACTAACTCTAGATACTAGCTAACTCTAGATACTAGCTAACTCTAGATACTAACTACCTCTAGATACTAACTCTAGATACTAGCTAACACTAGATACTAACTACCTCTAGATACTAACTAACTCTAGATACTAACTCTAGATACTAGCTAACACTAGATACTAACTACCTCTAGATACTAGCTAACTCTAGATACTAGCTAACTCTAGATACTAACTACCTCTAGATACTAACTCTAGATACTAGCTAACACTAGATACTAACTACCTCTAGATACTAACTAACTCTAGATACTAACTACCTCTAGATACTAACTCTAGATACTAGCTAACTCTAGATACTAGCTAACTCTAGATACTAGCTAACTCTAGATACTAACTACCTCTAGATACTAACTCTAGATACTAGCTAACACTAGATACTAGCTAACTCTAGATACTAACTTTATATATTAGCTAACTCTATAAACTAACTCTATATACTAGCTAACTCTAGATACTTGCTAACACTAGATACTAGCTAACTATAGATACTAACTTTATATACTAGCTAACTCTAAATACTAACTCTAGATACTAACTATCTCTAGACGCTAACTCTATATACTAGCTAACTCTAGATACTAGCTAACTCTAGATGCTAACTCTATATACTGGCTAACACTAGATACTAACTACCTCTAGATACTAACAGTAGATACTAGCTAGCCAGCTAGATAGCCTATATTTATATTTTTCAGTTTCAATTACATAAACAACCAGAAGCAGAAAAGTGAACAAACTGAATCTAATGAATCCAATTAATTAGCTTTAATTTCTTAGCTAATTTCGAGGCAAATTTCTTCAATGTTTTGGGTCCATTTCTCCTCTTTTCTTTTTTCTTTTTTCACTTTTCCACCCCAGGTAGATATGAACGCTTCATGATCACAGCTTCTTCATAATGTTCTGATGTTACTTCCCTAATTTAGTTATTCATAAATTCTTAATATAAAGTAAATTCTAGTGTCTATTCTTTTCACACCACGAGGGGGCGCCCTGCGACTGCCTGATACATAAATCTTTTCGCCAAACGATTGTAAAGTGCTTTTTTTTTTGCACATCTATTTGAAAAATGATGGTGCCCCCTGGAGGTCTGGAGGCCCTATAACATGAAACGGCCCTGAATTTATTACCTGCAGCCTGAAAGTCACTTAAGGTTTTAAGGTTTTAAGGTTTTACAGCCTGTCATTGTGAAAGACAACAGAATTGCAGGAACATAAATAATAAAATTTGTGTGTAAAATAATAAATTAAATAAATTTAAATAAATTTGTGTGTCTGTTTCTGCGATGAAACGATGAAATGATACCATTTACAAGGCTTCGATAATGAGAAAGTGTTATCAAGATTATTCTTTAGTGTCAGAACTGATCAGAAAGTTTCTTAAAATATTGACAGCAACAAAGTTTAAGGTTTTGTATTAGATATTTGCCGCAAGTTAAGCTCTGTTGTCATTTGACTCACCCAAATGGTTTGAACAGTTTTTCAACGTATCTCGCTGCCTTCAATCAGCATTGTACTGAACACGTGATGAAGTACATTTGGTGAGTTTTATATATCGTTTCCTCTGTCGACGTTGTAAATATTATTATTCATTTTTAAGTCGTCTGTGACACACCTATCATTTTATGTGCACACAATTTAGCCTCTTTATTTGGAATCTTTCTCGAGTGTTGCTATAATGTACTGATTTACCAATCGTGATACATCATTAAAAAAGTTTGTGCAGAGCGTTCTCTGGTCAGATGAGGGTCTCGCGATGGTCAGATGGTCACCTACTTCCTCTTGGCATCCTCTTGGCCACTCTCTGGCAATGTGGCCTCCTGGAATGTAATTATTGTGCGGTTTATTTTAGAGAACAGCAGCGGCAGGCCGGTCTGAGAATAGAATCCGGCTGTAAGTGGCTGCAGAATGACTCATATCTGTGTGTCCTGTCTCTCACTGTGTCAGTCGTGGCTCCTTGGAGAGATAAGGACAGATCCATGGCCTTTAATAGCGTCGGGACTCTGCAGGGCTCCAGATAGAGCTGACAGCAGCACAATGGCGTGTGGGATGGAGGACTGGAGGAAGAATCGCCATCTTTCCTAAGACTCTGTTACTTTGAGATGATTTTCGAGAGAGTTTGTTGTAGTACAAAGCATTTCAAATGGACACGGTTGCAAATATTGATAAAAAAAAATAAAAAATTAATTCCTCTTCAGTAAGATCTTTATCCTGGTCAAGGTCACAGTGGATCTGGAGTCTATCCCGGGAACACTGAGTGTGTGGTGGGAATACAGCCTAGATGGGGCTTCAGTTCATCTCAGGGCGCACACACACACACACACACACACACACACACACACACACACATCTCAAGGACTTCAAGCTGCGTATACTGCAGCCAGTTATTACTATAAATGATTAAGTCATCTGCACAGAACCTGGTCCTTGAAATGCTGAAACATGTGCAGTGCTATGAGAAGCCTGAATGCAAATTGGTGCAAATTTGGACTTTGGTTCAAGGAAATCTGCCTTAATTTGGTTAAATCTCGTGCTGAATAAAAGCTAGCTTTATATATATCTGGGAGCTCGTAAATATGTGGCATCGGATGCACACAAAAACATTTCTGCATTCACCCTGCGGTAATCCACGCAGAAACGGATCCCCCCATCATGTTTTGGTACGAGAACAACGAGGCCGTTGCGGTCGCCCGTCTTCATTCCCAAATCCAGAATTTTGCCCAATAGTTCTTGAACCGCTTTTCTTTCATCTTCAGACTGCCCAAAGGGCTGCACACGACCACACCAGGAGCGAGTCTCGATTTGTGCGCTCGGTAAGATCAGTGTGATCAGGTGGGAAAGAAAAAAAACACCGAGCTTGCAACTTGGCAACCTCTGCTGTCTCTGGAAGATGGGACTGGATATTGGATATTTTTGGACTCAGGAGAAACGGATGATGCTGATCCTGCAGGTCGATCAGTGACTGGATGATGTAGAGGAACAGAAAACAAGCAAGGCATTGGATGTACCTCTACCGTCGCTCCTAACACCTCACCCCCAAAGTTACACTAAACATAAACGAATGAAGATCTTTAATCAGCAGTAATCTGTAGGTCTTTCTGTCTGGATGCAGTAAAAGGAGGTGTGTTCTGTATTCAGTGCAGTTTCGGTTAGACGAGAGGTTAAATGGTCATGCGTCACTTACTGAGGACATTTAGGCGACAAAACTGTGCAATCTGTTAATTTTTTTCCCAGTAAACTCTCTTTTAGTAAACATGATTTAACTCTACATTTTTGTAATGTCAGAAAATATTAATCTCACTCTCTCTCTCCATGTGTCTGTCTGTCTGCCTCTCTCTGTCTCACTCTCTCTCTCTCTTTCCCTCTCTCTCTCTGTCTCACTCTCTCTCTCTCTCTCTCTCTTTGTCTGCCTGTCCATGTCTCTCTCTCTCTCTCTCTCTCTCTCTCTCTCTCTCTCACCTCTCTCTCTCTCTTTCCCCTCTCTCTCTCTCTCTCTCTCTCTCCTCTCTCTCTCTCTCTCTCTCTCTTTTCCCCTCTCTCTCTCTGTCTCACTCTCTCTCTCTCTCTCTCTCTCTCTTTGTCTGCCTGTCCATGTCTCTCTCTCTCTCTCTCTCTCTCTCTCTCTCTCTCTCTCTCTCTCTCTCTTTCTCTCTCTTTCCCTCTCTCTCTCCTCTCTCTTTCTCCCTCTCTCTCTCTCTCTCTCTTTCCCCTCTCTCTCTCCCCCTCTCTCTCTCCCTCTCTCTCTCCTCTCTCTCCCCCCCCCTCTCTCTCTCTCTCTCTCTCTCTCTCTCTCTCTCTCTTTCCCTCTCTCTCTCTCTCTTTCCCCCTCTCTCTCTCTCTCTCTCTCTCTCTCTCTTTCCCCCCCCCCTCTCTCTCTCTCTCTCTCTCTCTCTCTCTCCCTCTCTCTCTGTCTGTCTGAGTAGGAAGAGTCTGGCAGAGAGTTTAGGAGTCTCGCCCACCCTCTGATCAATCCCAGTCTCCACACAGCCGTGTTGCACACACACACACACACACACACACACACACACACACACACACACACACACACACACACACACACACACACTCGACCACATTGCAGTGTGTGAAAATGCTCTGGTGTGGATTGTGCTTGGCCCTGTGGCTCAGCAGCGTTCCGCTTTGGGCTCTTCCTTCCACCAGCATGAAGATCACTCAGGGTGAGTCCGACTCCACGACATTCTCTTACCCTCACTCTTCCTCCGCACTCTCTTTTATCCTTTTTTTGAAATTCACTTATCTTCTGCACGTTGAGAGTTTCTTCCTGCTATGAGAATGTGAACAGTACAGGACAAATACCTCCCTGCTTTATGAGAGTTTACACTGTGACCTACTTCGGGGGGGAAGAAAATTAAAGTTTGAGCTTCGCTCGCAGACTAACGCAGACTAACGCAGACTAACGCAGACTAACTGACCCCTGGGTTTTACACATTTATCTTAATGTACCAGTAAAAAACAGCTAAACATCTCGTAGGAAACAACAAGTTTCATCAATTGCAAAATGATCCAAGCGCATATTACTCTAAAGGCAACACAGTCCGTAGGAGGTAAAAAACATGACCTCAAAGAATGACGTGATTTATCACGATATCTGTATCGTATTGTCATGTCATCCGAGATTTAATAAAAGTATAGAGAATAAACGTGTATATTTTCTCCTATGTGCCTGTATACAGTAGAAACCATCAGAGTTGCTGTAAACTCAAATCTGCTATAATTCCATATGAGTAAAATAGCTCAAAATGAGTGTAAATTTTCTTGTCTGTGCTTTTATAACTTTAACCAACTCCATTTTTACTGATTATCTGGCGTGCGCTTTGTTAAAATTCAGAATACATTAGGCACAGGTCGATAGGTCTAGTGGACGACTGTCAGTTTGTCAAACGCAAATAAACCTCATTTATAATGCACTTTAAATTCTGACAGTCTGTGGGCTCCTCACCGAGACATCAGACGTCTGTCTGAGTGACTTTTGTTCGTCATTCGTGTCGCACTGATATCCCATTCACAAATCTCCACGTGAAATAAAAGACATTTTAAAACCCAGGTAAAGTTTCCTTCATTGTGCATGTTTCAGATAAAACATTAATAAAACCTACAAAATCATTTTTACGCGTCCCGCCTCGCTATGACTACACCTTACCTTCAAAATGTAATAATTAAAGTGCTTAACAAATGACATCAGTTTACATTTACAGCATCTGGCAGACACCCTTATCCAGATCTCATTTATACAACTGAGGGTTAACTCAGTGCTGAGATTTGAACTCACGACCTTCTGATTAGAAGTCCGATGTCTTAATCACTGACCTACCTCCGCAATTATCCAAATTTATAGACTGAAAGTAAATAATTAACAATAAAAAAAACCGATATAAGTAAATCATTAGCATGTCCTTAATGTCCTCATGCCGTTAGCATGGATGCTAGATAACCACATATTGTGGATTTGCTCATTTAAGCGCAAACTGCAGCAAATAAACCTCATAAAAAATGAGACCGTTGGTTAAAACATTGTTTGAATGCTTAAATGTGTGTTTTCTTAGATTTAGCGTCGACAAAGATTTTTTTAAGGGTTAAAAGGCTTCCGAGGGCATGGACACCGTGTTAGATGAGGGACAGAAGAACAGGAGTTGGAGAACCTTTGTTAGGACGCATTTCCTATGGATATAAATGTAAACAGATGAAGTCAGTACCACGGTTTTACCCGTAGCTCTGCCCTGTTCTCCAGCCCTGCCCCTGCAACTTCCTGACTCGAGTCAGCCTGCCGTCTGTCCGCTCTTTTGGACCGAGTTCGACGGCTACTGCTACCGGTTCTTTCCCCTGAACCGCACGTGGGCCGAGGCCGACCTGTACTGCGCCGAGTTCTCCAACGGTCACCGGTCAGGAAAACTCGCCTCCGTACACAGGTAACACGGAGACACGCGGATCATCCAGAGCACGGCTAACATTTCAGTGCACACGTTATAGAACTGACATGTGTGTGTGTGTGTTTGGGTTCAGCTGGGAGGAGAACGTGTTCGTCTACGATCTGGTGAACAGCCGTGTGCCGGGAATACCGACGGATATCTGGATCGGCCTGCACGACCGGAGACAGGTGAAACCTCAGTGCAACAGGGATCCCAGGGTCATTTTTTATCTGCCAAATTAGTTAGGGTTAGTTTTGGAACAACTTAAATGTTGTTCAAACCAGTAGCCAATGTTGATAACTAGTTAACTAACATTAGGCTAACTGCTATGCTAATTATTGTGTAGCCAACGTCACTGGCAAGTGATCTAAAATTAGTGTAACTTCTGTGCCAGTGATTACGCTAATTACTAAGTAGACCCGTAGCCGAATTCGCTAGCTAGCTACCATTATGCTAACTATTAGTAGCCATTACGTCCTCATGAACATTTAAAAAATTTGAAGTATAAATATATAAATATTTAGCTATAATTCCCTCATCAGCTTCCGTAATTAAAACACGATGGCAGATTTACAGTGAGCTCTGAGTTGACGCTAAGATAAGCTAAGCTAAGCTAACTCACTGCAGCGTGTATGTTCTGTAAAGACTCTGTGTGTCGTATAAACCCTCTCAGCACAGATCTGTTTAATTAGCGCGGGTCTCTGGTGGAAAATACACGAGCTGGATTTGTGTTGCAGCTTTAGAGGAAGTGGTGATGTGGATCAGTTACAGCCTGCTGGATGGAGCGGCTCCGTGATCCTCCTGCTGTAGAATCGCCGCAAATCCTCACAGAGCTTCAGAAACTTTAAACCCTGCCAGCGTCACTCAAATAATTCAACTTTATTTTAATACAACACACACACTGCACTGGTTTCCTTGTGAACTTCAACAAAAAAAGCTAAATATTGTGTGTAGGTACATACAGTCATGTGAAAAAATAAGTACACCCCATGGAAATGGTTGGCTTTTGTGACGTATTTGGACGAGCAAACATTTGATCCTGTTTGAAACAGCGCCTATTAATAAAGTTGATAGACTTGAACAAAACCACAGGGAAAATTAGCTTTTTGAAAAAGTAAGTACACCCTTAGCCTCAGAAGCTAGTATTTTATGCACTTTAGCAGAAACAACTTCTTGTAGGCGTTTTGCATAA
Source organism: Cranoglanis bouderius (assembly GCA_023630585.1). NCBI lineage: Eukaryota > Metazoa > Chordata > Actinopteri > Siluriformes > Cranoglanididae > Cranoglanis > Cranoglanis bouderius. Next base: position 20,305,506 of record CM042554.1, read on the forward strand.
TTGTCCACCAGGCTTGCTGGAATTTTTGACCACTCTACCATGCAATATTCTTTCAGTTGCAAGGTGTCTGAGGGTTTTTTTTTTGCATGTTCTGCATGGGATTTGCATGAGATGCAAATCCGGACTTTGACTCGGCCATTCCATAACCCTCCATTTCTTCTTTCTGAGCCGTTCCTTGGTGGATTTGCT
>CM042554.1:20310694-20335694 GCA_023630585.1 Cranoglanis bouderius
TTTCCCTCCATCACTCAGTCCGTCAGCCGCTGACCCTGAAGATCGGCTCTCACGGAACGGAGGGAATTCATTTTCCCAATTTATTCCCCGCGCTTCAAACCACGAGAGGAAGCTTAACCTCGATCCGCACGCTGACCTTTGAAGGGTTTGTTCTCTCACGGGCCTCGCCAATTAGCGCCCGGAACGTTCTGTATTCGGACTCGAGCGGCTCCTCGGACGGATTCAGTGAAAAAAAAGAAAACCACAGTGATGAAGAATTTATTTCAGCTCCGGGGGAAAAAAACCCACAAACTGCTATGATTAATGATATAATTAATCCATTAAATCAAAATTAGAACCCTTATAGGTTCTTTGGTTGTCCCTCTGAACCCTACAGGATAAGACAATGTTTTTTTTTTCTATCAGAAAGGGTTCCAAGTAGAACCTTTAAAAAGGAATTTAAAAACTCTTGAGCTCTTGAATGACACTTAAGGGTTCTTTGGTTGTCCTAGAACATAGGTTCTATATAGAACCCTAAAACAACATATTTCCCTATCAAATGTTTCAATGTTTCACTTTTAGGAGGCTAAGAACCCTTAAAGAACCCCTGAATGACCCTTTTTTCTAATGTTTGTAGAAAATTTATGAGCCTCAAGGGTTCTTCAGTTGTGCCTCTTGGGGAGCTCTTAAAGAATATTCCCCATTAGAAAGAGTTCTTTTTGTTGCTCTGGGAGAACCCTTGAAGGGCCTCTGTAGAACCCTACAGTAAGGTATTTCCCACTCAAAATGGTTTCCAAGTAGGACATGTTTAGGAAGCTAAGAACCTTCTAAAGTGAACTCTTGAAGAACCTTTTTTTGAGTGGACGCTGATGGAAAATTTAGATGCATTAAGGTTTCTTTCTCACTCTGGGAGAACCCTTAAAGGTTCTATATAAAACCCTACAACAAAGTGTCTCTCTATTAGAATGGTTTCCAAGTAGAACACGTTTAGGAGTCTAAGGGACCCTTAATTTCCGATGAATTCTTAAAGAACCCTTTTTTTTCCTAAGATGTACCAAGAACTAAATGTTAAACTCTGGACAGGTTCTAGATATTAAGAAGAAAATAATAAGCAATAATTTGCTAACTGCACACTTACCAGGTTAATCCATACACTCTTAAAAAAAGTGTTTTCATGGGTTCTTTAAGTTCTATAACTTATACTATCTTCTTCTTCTTCTTTTCCTTTTCAGCTGTTCCCTTCAGGGGTCACCACAGCGAATCATCTGCCTCCATCTAGCCCTATCCCCTGCATCCTCTTCTCTCAGACCGACTACCTTCATGTCCTCCTTCACTACATCCATAAACCTCCTCTTTGGTCTTCCTCTCGGCCTCCTGCCTGGCAGCTCTAACCTCAGCATCCTTTTACCGATATATTCACTCTCCCTCCTCTGAACATGTCCAAACCATCTCAACCTGGCCTCTCTAACTTTGTCTCCAAAACATCTCACATGTGCTGTCCCCCTGATGTACTCATTCCTGATCCTATCCATCCTCGTCACGCCCAAAGAGAACCTCAACATCTTCAGCTCTGCTACCTCTAACTCTTCCTCCTGTCTTTTCCTCAGTGCAACTGTCTCCAAACCATACAACATCGCTGGTCTCACTACTGTCTATAACTTATACTATAAAGTGGCCAATGTCATTATGCGCTGCTCGGTTCTGGGAACAGTTTCCATTCACACATGGTACAGTCCATATCCAAGTTCACTTCAGATCAGGTGGAACTCAGGTGGATCTGAGATCAGTTCCTGAGATCAGAAACATGTTTAAAGAAAGCAGTAAGTCTCTGACGATAGACCTGCGATTAAAGAAAATGACTACGTTCTGTTTACCTCATCACTCGTCATCATCAATGCCACTGCTGTACGTGTAGCCGTGCCGTGAGTTTGCCGCCTTCCTATTGGTGGATTCTAGACGAGCGTCGGAGAACGTTATGCCTTGTAATGCCTTCTCAACTCTCGACCGACGATTTCTTATACGATGTGCGATTTTTGTCTGCGACGGCAACATCAGGCTGAGAGTGGTAGCTCAGAAGTTCAGCTCAGGTCTCTCTCTCTCTCCATGTTTGTGTGTGTGAGGAATAAGTTCAGACAGATTTGAGAAGGTTGCCAGATCCTCACCTGGGAACACTCAATCATCTCTCAAGTACCAAATTCCAAACCAACATGATGCACGGATCAAACACTCATGTTGAAATTGTGTTTGCCAACACACACACACACACACACACACACACACACACACACACACACACACACACACACACACTCCGCAGTCGCAGGGTGACCCGGACCCCGACCCTGAGAGGCTCCCGGTGGAGTTAAAGCTGCTGGTCCGCTCCTGTACAGAGTGATTACATGAGTAATGAGCAGGTCAGGGAGAACATTCGCACACAAACAAGCGCTGACTCACCATCATCACGTCACTGATCAGGTTACGGCATTCCAGATCTGCGTCGCATTACGCTCGCACAACATCAACCGCCGCTCAGAAGATAAAAAATTCCCCCCAGAAACGATATGACCCAAGTACGAGAACATTCGCTTCTTGTGCAGAGAAAAGAAAACCCAACAGAAACCGTCACAGAAATTCCACTACAAATACCATTACAAACCATCAGCTAACCATTAAAACCATTACCATTACTGGTCTTTAATGGTCTCCACTTGATGTAACATACCACCAATAGAAGGCAACAAATTACCAGTAGAGACCCACAGGGACCATTACAGATCCCATTAAAACCATTAGGATTTCTATTGTTTTTTTCAGCAGGGACATCAACAAAAGCCAGTTTCAGGAAATCGGTTTCTCAGAATGATGTCCTAATGTTTACATCAGGGACTTTCGTGATTAACGAGATCTCTGTGTATTAATAAAAGCGTTACCTCATGTCCCTGACTCACGCTGAAAACTGCATCATGGGATACGTTGCCTTTTCTCCCGATTTAACTCGACGACAAACGATTTCTTTGGGCGCGAGTTGAGATCGGCGGTGACGACGGAAGTTGTGTCGGAAGTGTGAGAAAGTTCTGATTGAAATGCATAACTAGCCAGACTGTTAGCCTTGGTCTTTACCTAGCTTTGCTTGGCATCTGTGTTTGCCGGTTGCCTAGCAACAATACTCACTGTCATAAAGCAGCACTGCAGACGACATTTTCATTTCAGCACCTCTTTATTTATTTTATTGTGTAATTCTTTCTCTCAAATCTCCAGCATCACATATTTGTTCAGTTCTTATCATTCATACACAGTGTAAAGTAATATACAGCATATTTATATTTATATATATATATATATATATATTCTTAGAGATAAATATACATCTATATGTTTAGCAATAAGTTTATCTAAATAAATATCTTCACTGGCACGTTTTTTTCATTATTCTAAGGTAGTTATTTTCTACTTGAATTAAACATTAACAGTGAGATTCGCACATACAGAGTGTGAAGAGTTTCATTACGAGGCAGGAACAGCGTAAAGAGACGGGGACGATATACGGCTACGTCGATTTCGGCGTCACGACGATCATCTAAACGTGTTGATGGACCGGGCGGAGGTGTGGACGAGAGACGAGGCAGGACGAGACACACCGCTACGACACGGAGATTAAAATCAGACACGGACGTCTGCACCTTTTATGATCTAATCCAACACCAAAAACAATTCCATCTGACGTGACAATATATAAATAAAAATAAAAAAAACAACAACACGTAAACACACAAAACTTTCACTCTGTGGACAAACACACCTGTGGGGACGTGTATGGAGGACAATAACACAAGTCTTGAGCTCTGTTTGCATGTGATTTAGTGTTAGAACTAATTCAGTTTGGCCTGAGCAGTTCCTATTTTCATGGCTGAAATTTCGGTCCTAAGAGGAGCTGATTTGATTGGACACTCATTTTTAAAGGGGATGGGAGGACCTGATTTGATTGGACACTCATTTTTAAAGGGGATAAGATGAGCTGTTTTGATTGGACACTCATTTTTAAAGGGGATGAGAGGAGCTGATTTGATTGGACACTCATTTTTAAAGGGGATGAGATGAGCTGTTTTGATTGGACACTCATTTTTAAAGGGGATGAGAGGAGCTGATTTGATTGGACACTCATTTTTAAAGGGGGTGAGAGGAGCTGATTTGACTGGACACTTGGCATTTTTAAAGGGGCTGAGAGGAGCTGATTTGATTGGACACTCATTTTTAAAGGGGATGAGAGGAGCTGATTTGATTGGACACTCATTTTTAAAGGAGATTAGCTGAGCTGTTTTGATTGGACACTCATTTTTAAAGGGGCTGAGAGGAGCTGTTTTGATTGGACACTCATTTTTAAAGGGGATGAGAGGAGCTGATTTGATTGGACACTCATTTTTAAAGGGGATAAGCTGAGCTGTTTTGATTGGACACTCATTTTTAAAGGGGATGAGAGGAGCTGATTTGATTGGACACTCATTTTTAAAGGGGGGTGAGAGGAGCTGATTTTATTGGACACTTGGCATTTTTAAAGGGGCTGAGAGGAGCTGATTTGATTGGACACTCATTTTTAAAGGAGATTAGCTGAGCTGTTTTGATTGGACACTCATTTTTAAAGGGGCTGAGAGGAGCTGTTTTGATTGGACACTCATTTTTAAAGGGGATGAGAGGAGCTGATTTGATTGGACACTCATTTTTAAAGGGGATGGGAGGAGCTGATTTGATTGGACACTCATTTTTAAAGGGGATGAGAGGAGCTGATTTGATTGAACACTCATTTTTAAAGGGGATGGGAGGAGCTGATTTGATTGGACACTCATTTTTAAAGTGGATGGGAGGAGCTGATTTGATTGGACACTCATTTTTAAAGGGGGTGAGAGGAGCTGATTTGACTGGACACTTGGCATTTTTAAAGGGGCTGAGAGGAGCTGATTTGATTGGACACTCATTTTTAAAGGGGATAAGATGAGCTGTTTTGATTGGACACTCATTTTTAAAGGGGATAAGATGAGCTGTTTTGATTGGACACTCATTTTTAAAGGGGATGAGAGGAGCTGATTTGATTGGACACTCATTTTTAAAGGGGATAAGATGAGCTGTTTTGATTGGACACTCATTTTTAAAGGGGATAAGATGAGCTGTTTTGATTGGACACTCATTTTTAAAGGGGACGAGAGGAGCTGATTTGATTGGACACTCATTTTTAAAGGGGACGAGAGGAGCTGATTTGATTGGACACTCATTTTTAAAGGGGATAAGATGAGCTGTTTTGATTGGACACTCATTTTTAAAGGGGACGAGAGGAGCTGATTTGATTGGACACTCATTTTTAAAGGGGATAAGATGAGCTGTTTTGATTGGACACTCATTTTTAAAGGGGATAAGATGAGCTGTTTTGATTGGACACTCATTTTTAAAGGGGATGAGAGGAGCTGATTTGATTGGACACTCATTTTTATATGACACAAATGGAACCCATGGTGTGGAACTGAAAGCAACAGCCACATTATTACTGATTAATTTCCAAATACCTAAAAAACAATCAGCTGATTAACAGAAGCAACGGCACCTCCTATAACAGCAGGAGGAAGAGGAGGAAGAGGAGGATGAGGAGGAAGAGGAGGATGAATGATCCCGTTGCTCTCAGCCCGAGCCGAGCCGATGATGAGGTTATTAAGTTCTCCATGACGATAGTATCAGTGTGATAAAGAACAAACGCTCTGCTGCGTCGCCGGAAAGACACTTTCACTGCAGTCCACCTTTCTGAATAAAGTCCAGGAACACCAGAGCAGAACACGAGTCGGCTTCAGAACCCACCATCCATTCAGATCACCGCAGTTCTTCTTATTGTTTATCCTTCAAGTGAAGCCCCGCCCATTAAATGGTCCACGCTTCCTGCCTCCACCAATCGGCGTGCCGCGTGAGGATCACGTGACCTCGAGTGAGGCGGGAGAGACACGGTCACACTCGGCGCGGGAGCGCAGGCTGTGCCACTGTTCCACGGGCGTACGCTGGGAACGCAGCAGGCGCCGCCAGTGCGTGGTCTCCGCCGGCCCCGTGGAGAACTGACCAATCACCACGCGGCCCACAAAGTCGTTGCTGCTCTTCATGTTGTGGCCGTAAACTAGAGACAAGAGGAGAGCAGAAAATATCTTCATCTCAAGAGCCGCTTAAACTGACGGGATATTTTTTAGAAGTGAATGTTCATTTATATATTTTATATTCATGAAATTTAAAAGCTCTTAGATCCTCACTGACAAAGACATATGCTACAAAATACAAACACAATCAGTTCATTTCTTCAGGTAAAATCAGGATTAAGTGCTGAGAGAACAAGTGCCTTAATGGTTCACCAAATTCTGAATGAACTTAAAGTTTATCTGTAAGTGCAGCAGATGAGCTTCAAACCACGGCCACGTTTTCTTTACAGGAGAGAAAAACACCCGCATTATTTTATTAACTGATCAGAACAGTGAATTAAAAGTATGATAAAAATATCCATATTACAGCTTGAGTAATAATGTGCTGGATCAAGTGCTATTCTATAAGCAGGTGGAAGTCATTTTGTTTCAATTACACCAGTGATTAACGTGATCATTACAACTAGGACTATTCATGCAGCCACATATCTCACTGATATACCAGACTCCCATTAGATTTAATTCAGCGCTCGCCATCTTCTCATTCACATATCATCATATTAGTCTTTTCGTGTTTATTTTACATCACATTACATTTGACGGCAAAAACAAAAAAAACAAAACAAAAAAGAAAAACGCTATTTCCTTCTCCAGTCCACAATTTCGGGTTTGTGTTTAAAAACCAGTGAACTGGACGCTGTTGAAAACCCGTCTCAGACGCTTCTACTCAAGAAAAATCGTGAACGGCACCGCAGGTGATTTTAATAATCTGATTGTGGAGCTCAGAATTTCCGCTTAAGCAGCCGCGTAACCCGACTCTGAATACCAGGAACTTTCCTCATGTAAACACCGATGTTACTTTTGGACTTTTTCGACGACCCTAAGAGCTTTAAGAGACGAATCCTCCTAAAGCTAATGCAAAAAGAAAATAAATAAAAAGCTCTTTGTGCTTTTTCAGTTCCTAAATATGAAGGAGAAAGACCACAGAAGCCTTTAATCCCTTATTAGTAGGAGTTCATAGTGAACGAGGGACAATAGAAATGATTAGCGCTTCATGGGTTTGAGCAGGAGAAAGGAAGAAACCTCGAGAGCGAGCAGTTCAAAGAGGTTGTGTAATAAGTGTAAAAGCAAGGACAAGCAACTAAAGAGTTATTACAGACATAATCAATGTAGAACCGCGGATCCGAATTGCACAGTAGTGCAGCGGAGACGTTCACGATCACGGAGGGAGGACGACGTACAAGTGTGTGATTTCCGAGAGTTCAGTCGTTATTTAAGCTATTGCTTCCCTTTAGACAGAAATCGGCCACTCGTTACTGTCCTGCCAGTTTGTTTTTTCCACATCAATCCGATTCATCAAATCAGGAGTCAGGAGTTCATTTCGCTTTCTATAAACGCCATACGTACTTTATAATGGCTTAAGAATGCATTCATTACATGCAACGCATTTGTAATTACATTGTAATTACATTGTTATAACGATTTTTTTTATATGTAAAGGCATTACAGTTTTGTTCATCATGTTTTTATGCATTATAAGGCGTGTTTATAGCACATTATTATCATTAATACCAATCAAATTCAGTCCCAGTTTGCTGAGGGCGCTACGTTCAGTCGTAGACACACCAAGCATTTCCAATGATTCGTTAAACTTAGAGAGCTGAATTTGCAACAGAAATGCTCTTTCAATCGCTGTAAATGTTTATGGTATGACTTTCTGATCATCTAGTGTTATTAACACTGCTTATAACGCATTATGCTAGCAATTCATAATGTATAATACATGTATTATAAATTTAAAAATGGATTTATATAATGGAGTGCTTTATGGTCATAGTTCATTATAAATATGAACCTAGTAGAAAGCGTTACTGAGGATCTTTATCGCTTTATTTAAGAACAAAAACAGGCTTTGATATGAAAACACAGAGCCGGAAGGAAGTCCGCGAGGAAACGACTCGCCTCACGTATTCGTCGCCAAGCAACAGCAGCACTCGAAGAATCCATCGCCTCGAGAGCTCCCAGCCTCCAGAGACAGCCACTAGACATCTCCTCTCATGTTCACATTTTATATGAAAGACGGTCTGAGAAACATCTCCCATGAGGCTTTTACACGGTCTTTCTGGCCACGTGGGAGTTTATAAACGTATTTTTCCTAAATACGCACACGTCTGCCTCGATGTTACACAAGACTCAGACATGACGGACTGTGGGAGTGTGTAATAAAGTCACGTCTCTGGCAGTGGTCCGGAGGGAGCGGGCGGGGGTGCGGCGCCGGTTCTGGTCACTCGTATGAGGTCGAGGTGACGGGTCTCTGCCCTGACGTCAGGACTGGCATCGGTTCTTATTGAACAAGAGGAAGAGACGGAGGAACCCAAGACGCAGGACGAGGATCGGAGAGTCGTGCGTGCTCTTTGATGTTCCTGTTAGCGATGTCTGAACCACACCTTGTTCACTATGTAGTGCACTATTTTGTAGTGAACACAACACACTGCAATACGTGAGGTCGGCTACAAAAAGCCAGTGATGTGATACAATCTACATGATGATGATGATGATGATGATGATGGAGAAATATTTGTGATGGTGCTCAGTCTCAGAGATAAAGGTACCAAGCTCTACCACTGCACGTCATTTTTATTTATTTTTTTACATGACGGATGAACAGACGGCGTCTCGTAGCCGATCTGATCGCTTTAGTTTCATGGTGAGTGTGCAGGAGTGGAGTGTGAAGCACGACAGGGAGCAGGACGGCCTGATGGGAGCCAGATTCAGCCAGAACACCACGTCTGTTTCCACTCACAACATCAGACACATCAGACAGCGTACAGCAGGGAAAAGGCATCATTAAACACTGATTACCCACTGCTGAGAGAGAGAGAGAGAGAGAGAGAGAGAGAGAGAGAGAGAGAGAGACACTGACAGAGAGAGAGAGAGAGAGAGACACTGACAGAGAGAGAGAGAGAGACAGACACTGACAGAGAGAGAGAGAGAGAGAGAAAGAGAGAGAGAGAGAGAGAGAGAGAGAGAGAGAGAGAGAAGAGAGAGAGCGAGAGAGAGAGAGAGAGAGACAGACAGACAGACAAACAGAGAGAGAGAGAGACTGACAGAGAGAGAGAGAGAGACTGACAGAGAGAGAGAGAAAGAGAGAGAGAGAGAGAGAGACAGACAGACAGACAAACAGAGAGAGAGAGAGAGACTGACAGAGAGAGAGAGAGAGAGAGAGACAGACCGACAGACAGACAGAAAGACAGACAGACAGAAAGAGAGACAGACAGAGACAGAGAGACAGACAGAGATACAGAGAAAGAGACAGAGACAGACAGACACAGAGAGAAAGAGAGACAGACAGAGACAGAAAGATAGAGAGACAGACAGAGACAGAAAGACAGACAGAGAGACAGAGAAAGAGAGAGAGAGAGAGAGACAGAGAGAGGAGGGAGAAAGAGAGAGACCACTAAGGACAGCCAGAGGGGGAAAAAATGTAAAAATTCTCTGTAGCTGAAGGTTCTAGCAGGAGGGCGTGGCATGTAGGCGAGGCACATGAGCATGGCAGGAGAGCAGCATGCCCACCAGCTTTCTCTGATCATATGGACTACAAAGAGCTGCAGTAAAATACCACATGTCCTCACCTTCAGTCTCACCCCCAGTGACCAGCTTTCTTTCTTACCTTCTGTATTTATTTTTATTTAATTTTGAATAATAAATTACTTGACGTGGTGGATCCACAAACAGTAGAACAAAAACATATGCAACTTGAAAACACCCCTAATCTAAACCCCGCCCCCTTTCCTTCAGTAAGCTGCCACTGCAAATCCCTACATTTGCATATTCGAACCTGATTGGCTCTTTTATTTTATGGTGTAACAACACTTCCCTGTTATTCGTTGTGTGTTCGTTACATGAACAAAAATCAAGGCAGCGACAATTTAACCAGTCTGTAGTGAACCAAAAACACATTTTTATAAAGTTTACGATATGTTTACCGTATTTCAAATAAACATTTTGGATAAAAAGGATAAAAAATAAAAGTAAGAGGCTGAAATACCAGAACCAGCTCAATAATATAAGGAAAAATGTGGATATGTGCAAGTTTTTAGAACTAAATAATTTCCTCTTGATGCATTTTGAATAATAAACTTGATTTCAGGTGTGAAACGTGAGGGGTACCGAAAAAAAAACGAATGCAGGTCAGATGAGCTGCACAAAAAAAAAAAAAAATCAATATTTCAGCTACTTTGTCGAACTAGAAATAAAGTCTGTGGTCCATTTCCTCTCTGTATTTTTTTTTTTGCAGAAAGAAATGGATTAATTAAGTCCAATTAAATTCAATCTGGTTGGCATTTGAAATAAAAGGTAACGAGCGCCTTCTTGCAGCTGGATCAGTCTCACGGCGTGTGTCCATATCTGACGGAGATCTTCTCCCCCGTGCAGGACGGATAAGACTGCGAGGGGGGGAAAAAAAAAAAGAGTGCGCTCATTTTTTGAAGCCAATTAAAGAAAGCAGCGAGACGTTTCTGTCACTTTTCTGTCCTGAGGTCGAGAGGAAGCCGAGAATTGTGTAATTAAGGAGAGGATCAGCTCAGGCGTCTGAGGGTTCCAGTTCCTGTCAGAGACGACTGATAATCAGAGCTGGAATGTGGTTCAATTATATGCTGTGAGGTTTTGTGTGTGTGTGTGTGTGTGTGTGTGTGTTTACCTGTGAACACGAGGCTAACCTCGCTCAGTTCCTCATGAGGCACTCGGAAGCTGAAGGACTCGTTGAAGTAGGGGTCGATGGTTCCCCTCATACACGACGTCTTCTTCGTCTTCACCAGCTTCAGTCCTGCCACCAGCTGAACTTTCACAAAGGGATCTGACACCGAAACCAACCAGACAGATTCACATTTTTAACGAGCACTTTATACTAACCTGGGAAAAAAAAAAAAAAAGATAGCTGAAATATTCTCGAAGGTGTGAGAAGGAGTGAGACGTGAGTTCACGTAAATCAGGCTGTTAGTTCCACACGCTCACACAGTCATTAACACATAGGGGCGATTTAGAGTCGCTTAAACCACCTACTGGCATTTTTTTTTTTTTTTGGAGGTTGGAGGAAACCGGTGAACCCTGCACTCTCTAAAAAAAAAAAAACTCATTTACATATTGCTTCCACCCCTGACTTTGCAGGTGACGTCATCTGTACGCAATCACTGTCTGTAAGACACTCACAAAACTTCGCTCAAGTGTACACACTTACACAATTTATCCAGTTGTACACATGATTGTCTCTTTAATTAGAATCTTCGCAAATCAGGCTACGGACTAAACACACAAAAATCATTTCGTCCATTTCCCCCCCAATTTAGCCGATTTTCCCACCCACTATCTAACTAGTTCCCCATCACATGACAGCTACCAACCAGGAAGGGTGAAGGCTACAGTAACACGTGAAGCCAGCGGTCGGATCTTTCCCAACTGCTTTCATGCTGCGTCACAGTGCCGCGCTATCTGCCCTCTTCCGCATACACGAGCTCACAGATGCCCACGATTGGCTAGTCTCACTGTGATTTGACAGGAGAGAGATTATGCCCCTCCCACCCTTATGTCTTTCACATCTCTTTGTGAAGTTTTGTGTTTCACGTCTATTCCGGTTTTCCAAATGACTGATTATGGATTATCCTCATTTGGTGTCCCTTTCATGTAATATCATAATAATAATATGTTTCATTTATAATCGCACCATCCGGTGTCACCCAGATGAGGATGGGTTCCCTTTTGAGTCTGGTTCATCTCAAGGTTTCTTCCTCATATCATCTCAGGGAGTTTTTCCTCACCACCGTCGCCTCTGGCTGCTCATTAGGGATAAATTCATACATTTAAAATCTATATCCTGAATTTATATATTTCTGTAAACCTGCTTTGGGACAATGAACATTGTTAAAAGCGCTATACAAATAAAACTGAACTTGAACTTAATTTATATAGCGCCTTTCCAGAGCTCAAGGACGCTTTACAACAGCAATACAATAATATATAAACAGTGAACAATCATGGACAAACACAAAAAGTGAAAAACACAGTACAGATAGTACAGTCACTGAGAGCAAAGTGCAAAGTAACACACTAGGACGAATAACACTGAGAAAACAGATACGTTTGAAGTTGAGATATGAACTCGGAGATAGAAGTGATAGAAGTATTGGCCGTCGCTATGGATACTGACTACGATTCTTGGATTTACCCAAATAAAGCCAACGCTGAGTATACACACACTTGCGTCCTGCGTCATCATGCCAGCACGTCCCACCTATCGCATTAATGGCAAAACTGACAAACATCTGGAAAACTGAAGGTCCGTCCATCCAAAATGTAATGATTTCAATTCTGCCATTGAAAAAAAAAAGTAGCAAAGGTTAAACACCTCCTAAATTACGGCGGTTACAGCATCATCGCTGTGTTCGGGTCGCATTAAATCAGCAGAGCTTCCTGCTTTCTGAGGGCAGAAATAATAAAGCTGGGTCTCTAAAGCAGGAGAACCCTCAGCACCTCCAGCTGTCGGGATCATATCACGGACTGAGCGAGTGGAAAACATGACGAGAGGAACGAGGAGGTACCTGAACCCTGGCACATGTCGGTCTGCAGCAGCTGTTTGGCCCTGATGACGTCCACATTGAGTCGGCCGGCGCTCGGCAAGTAGTTTAAGGACAGCAGCAGTTCCCCGAGTTCGACCTCGTTCTGTACAACACACACACACACACACACACACACACACACACACACACACACACACACAGTTATAAATCACCACACGTTGACTGAGAACTGAGACACGACATCCTTCTGACACTCATCACCATTTTAATGGAAAATATCATCATTAATTCCCCGGAGTTTACAGCTGCTCCAGTTTCCCCACACAGCTTCATAGAAACCGGATTTGTCACCACATGTGCAGGGTGTTGTGTTTTTGTTGTTGTTTTTTATTTTAATCAAGATGTCGGTATGAAATTCAATGAAAATATAATCATTACTCAGAAATATGACCAGAGAAACTGGAGCAAAGAAATGTTTGATATAAAAAACAGTTGTGTGATTGTTACCAGACTGTTAGTCGGGTGGAATCGTGTTCATCTCCAGATAATTGTTTAGCTGGATTCGATTTCCGACTCCTAATGTTCAAAGACGTGAAATCGAAACCCTAGTGGTGAAGTCATGTCGATCAACACTGCCGATGATTTAAAAGACATAATAGCACGAACGCCGTCACTTGCGGGGTTCAGACCTCGAAACATTTTCAATTCATTAAAATAAAATAAAAAACCTGTAGACATGAGTGCGATTTTTTTTTAATATATACTTTCTTAAATGTAAATGTGAACGAAAACTATTCCGTGGCTGTGTTTAAATTAAACGCTGTTAATATGAGGCGTGTAAATATGCTGCGAATCTTCAATATAGAAGCCACTTTACTGCAGTGGTGTCAAGGTCGTGGTTTCGAGAAACTTAGATCAGTTTAGATCAACTGATTATTCTCACTTAGTAAATGTCGTATTTAACCAACAAAAATGAGCCTCTGCAAATCTATTACCTGCCCTTCAGTGGTATAAATTTACACATTTGCATTGACTCCGCCCACTGTTTTACACTTTTGGGTAGACGTCTTTTCCCACCAGAGAGCGTGATTCCGTTTCGTCTTGCTCAGATAGTCGACCTCAACTCAACAGTGAATAAACGTAAATGATCAGACCTGTGAGCTGGGCACGAGAGCCTTCCACCAGTGTCCCCCCTTCACCAGGTCCACCTCGCTGAGCGGGAGCGTCACTTTGCCGATGACGCAGTGGCGCGAGAACTTGTCGAAGTCCAGGACGGAGAGCAGCAGCGTCCGACGCTGGGCCTCGAGGAAGGGCAGCTCGAAGGTGAAGCGCTCCTCGAATACAGGGTTCTGTGTCTTGCGCTTGACGCCGGTCTGCCGCGAGTTCTTGTGGTCAGGCAGGAGGCTCATCTTGACGTAGGGGTTGGAGTGAGCCACGCCCGCGCCGGGAGGAGGCAGGTCCCGAGCCTCAATCACACGCACGATCAGCTGGCAGTGCACGAGGTCGTACTGCGTGCTGAAGTGCAGGAGGCCGAGCTGGTAGCGCAGCAGGAGCTCCTCGTCGCTCAGAGAGTCCACGTCGTCTCCGCCGGACTCGGACGAGTAGAGCCGCGGCTCCAGCTTGCGGAAATAGTCGTCCGGAGGAGGCTGTGGTTTGCGCAGGGGCTGAACCGCCTCCTTCCTCGGGGACATGGCCCAGAATTCAATGGGCTTCGTGTCCACCAACGGGGAGCTGGGACGCCGCGAGTCCAGACCTGAGACGCATAAGACAACTCGACATTCACTACAATCCAATCCTCTAATAATAATAATAATAATAATAATAATAATAATAATAATAATAATAATTAGAATTAAACTTCTAATCTAATCTTTTCATCCACAGTCCTGATTAAGATCCTCAAATCAGTCTAGGAAATTTTTCAAGATTTTGCTTCACACTGAGTCAGAAGAGACCTATTTCATGTGTGAAGCTTGTTTCTAGCTACAGTGCTAATGGAGACTTATAGCTACCAATTTAGCATAGCATGTGCTTAAATCACATCATCACACAGTCGCCTTTACAGTCACGGTTTATCTCAGTAACACAATTTGTGCAAAAACAGTGTCATAAAATATCAGAATAAATGTATGAATCAAAAACTATTTTTTCATCTGAATCATTTCTAAAGTACAAGCTCCGCCTTCAGACTTTAGCCCACACCCCCTAATGAGCTCTTTGCTGTCCTTTTGTCCATGTTTATAGATAACAGTGTCTGAGACACCAAACATCTCCATAAAGCCGGTGCCACAGTGGGAGGAGTTACAGACACACACACACACACACACACACACACACACACACATACACACACACACACACACACACAGTGGGTATAGAAAAGAATCCCCCCCCCCTTTAAAATAATCACATTTTGTTGCTTTTCAGCCTGAAATGAAGACGGACACAGTTTCTGTTTTATCCAGCTGTATTTACTCAGTGCAACTTATAACATCCAAATGAAAGATATAACACCAACATGTCAGAAAAAAATTTATAATTAATAAAAAAAATTGAATTCCTGAGTTGGAAAAAGGATCACCCCCCTCCTAAAAATGACCTGTAAACTCAACAAGGTGTAGCTAATCACCTTCTCAATGGCACAGAAAGCCATTTGACTTTGAACTGTGATCAGCTGTGGTCATTTTGATTAGCTCAGCATGAAAAGAGCTTTCCTGGAGCATTTTGTAGTGCAACTGAAGCAAACAATCAACTATGGGTGGCGAGGCACTGTCAAAAGATCTCCGGGATAAAGTTGTGGACAGGCACAAGTCAGGAGATGGATACAAAAACATTTAAAGGCTTTATCAATGCCTAGAAGCACAGTGAAGTCTATTATTAAGAAGTGGAAGGTATTTGGTACAACACAGACCCTTCCTGGATCAGGACGTCGCTCCAAACTGGATGAAAGAGCCAGGAGGAAACTGGTCAGAGAGGCTACCAAGAGGCCTACAGCAACTCTGAAGCAGTTGCAGGAATTTATGACAGAGTGGTCATTGTGTGCATGTGACAACAATATCACAAATTCTCCACAAATGTGCCTTGTATGGGAGGGTTGCAAGAAAAAAGCCACCCACGACTGAGCTTCGCCAAAACGTGCCTTGAAGATTCTGAGGCCACATGGAAAAAGGTGTTATGGTCAGATGAGACTAAAATTGAATTATTTGGCCTCAACACCAAACGATATGTCTGGCGGAAATCCAATACAGCTCACCATCCAAATAACACCATTCCTACAGTAAAGCATGGAGGTGGTAATATCCTGTTATGGGGGTGTTTCTCTGCAGCAGGGACTGGAGCACTTGTCAGGATAGAAGGAAAATGGATGGGGCAAAATACCATCAAATTCTCGAGGAAAATCTGCTGTCTTCTGTCAGAAAGTTGTCAATGGGAAGAAGGTTTACCTTCCAACATGATAATGACCCAAAGCACACAGCAAAACTGACCACACAGTGGTTGAAGGAGAAAAAGGTGAATGTCCTTGCATGGCCTAGTCAGAGCCCAGACTTAAACCCCACTGAAAATCTGTGGAATGACTTGAAGACTGCAGTCCACAAACGGTCACCATCACATTTAACTGAACTTGAGCAGTTCTGCAAAGAAGAGTGGGCAAATATTGCAAAGTCTAGATGTGCAAAGTTAGTAGAGACATATCCCAACAGACTAAAGGCTGGAATTAAAAAATTAAGGCAAATTAAAGCAAGGGGGTGATCCTTTTTCAACTCAGTAATTGTTTTTTTATTTTTTATTATTTTTTTCTGACATGTTGGTGTTATATCTTTCACTTGGATGTTATAAGTTGCACTGAGTAAATACAGCTGGATAAAACAAAAACTGTCCGTCTTCATTTCAGGCTGAAAAGCAACAAAATGTGATTATTTTAAAGGGGGATGATTCTTTTCTACACCCACTGTATTTAGTGCACCATGCTAAACTGGAGGCTATATGCTTCCATACATGTTATATTCCATTACTATATGCAACATTAGCATTGTAGCTCTATTATAAATCTAAATAAACATGTACTGATTGATGGAGTTAATTTGGTGACGCCTTGGAACGTTTTATTTTTGGTCTGTAACTTTAGTGCCACAGTAACAGGGACGTACTGGAGAGCTGGCGTGCGAGGCTGAAGGTGGAGCGAGAGTTCTCCGAGCCGGAACCCCGGCTGCCGGGACTGGTGCAGCTCGGACTGCTGCTGCCCGTAGTGTTGCTGTGGGCCGGAGGGCCGTGATCACGAGACACCAGGTGAGAGTTCGACTCTTTCTCATCGTTACAGTCGTTAACACTGAAAAAGAAAGAGAGAGAGATGTTTTAATCCTCTTATACCACGGCAACTTACCTACAATTCAATTGTTTTATTTGTTTAAATATTAAAAAAACACGTACATTTTTATCCATTTATAGTTACACTTCATATTGCGACACATCCTCAAAACAAGTTCGTTCCTGTTCTCACAGCCATAAACACTCTCTCTCAGAGTTAATAAGACAAAGAATATTCAGCTTGTCATGTTACCGAGAAACTGCTGACTTTTTACTGATTTTAAGAATAAAATAATGAGCAATAATTATTTTTCCCTGGTAAAACTCAACCTCATAAAAAAGGGTTCGTTGTATAATGAAGGGTTCTTAGCTTCCAAAAAAAAAAAAAGTTTTACTTGGAACCCTTTTGACAGAGAAACATTCTGTTGTAGGGTTCTACAGAGAACCTTTAAGGTACAACTGAAGAACATGTAAGCTTGCTAGATGTTTTAAGGGTGTGTCTGTAACAGCGCTCAAATCACTTTACTGCCAAATATTCATGACTCGTTTAGGATGTTTGGGCACAGGTGAGTGAAAGGTTAAGGCCTATACTGCCAGTTTAAAATAAGCCACGCCCCCGGGACTGTTGTGATGTCACTCATGGTGACTTAAGTCACTATAACCTCAAGCATGAAGATGTAAAGTAAAAACAACAACAACAACAACGGTGTAAAGATGCCTGATCAATATTCAGTCAGTCGCAAATGACTTCCTGCGTTAGTGTATTATAGTGAGTCATGTGACCAGCCAGTCATGTGACTATTAGCAATCCAATATGATGCAGTATAGAAGGGAAAATATCAGCTATTGTACCTTTAAATGGTGTAAATGGTGTGTGTATTGAGTTTTGGCACTTTTTTGTGTTATGTCCAAGTCCAAGGACGATCTCAATCTTGTGACAACACCATGCACGCTGATCAAGGTAATAATAATAATAATAATAATAATAATAATAATAATACTGATAATAATAATGCTGATAATAATGCATTACTGAAAGCAATTTGGAGTGTTTATTAGAATCAGGGAAAACACAATTAAACAACCACACTGACGTTAAATCAGTAAAAACAAGGAGTCTATGACTGAAATGCTTACTTGATGGAAATTGATTGATTGATTCACTGATTGATTGATTGATTGATTGATTGATTCATTGATTGATTGATTCATTGATTGGTTGAACTTTATTATCCACCAATGTGGAAATTTTCCTCTGGCTATATAATCGTAATCATACAACAAATTAAAAACAACCACCCAATAAAAGTAATTATTCTCACAAAAGATTCTTACCCGACTGCCGCTGGTATAGAAGAGTGTTTGTAAAGATTTTTAATAACTCTGGGATCCTTATACCTTTTTTCAGATGGAAGAATTACAAATCCAGAATAAAGTGGGTGCGTGGAATCGGATATGACCCTCGTTGCTCTTCTATGTATTAATGGCGTCCTATTATTTTCACATTCAGCGGGCGGATATAATAAAAATTAAAATAAAGAAGTAATTTTTTTGTGCATGAATTAGCAAACGAGTCATGGCCAGAGTGCAACTTTCCGCATTAATATCCCGACCCAGAGCGCGTGTAACAGCCGTGGCTAATTTTATTGTGTTTCCCTGCTGGAATAAATATCCTGTTTCGGTCATTTCTTTGGCGAGGCCTGACTGCGAGGACTTCCCTTAGGGATCATCAAGGACCCTCTGTGTCCATGACTACAGCGCAATGAGAGAGATAGTTGTCACGGCAACAGAGCAATCTAAAACACATGGCCTTAGAAGGTCGGCGGGAGGAGGGTGGGGGTGGAGTCCAGGGAGCGCTGGAGGACTGGAGAATGTGGCTGATGATTGCTCCTGGAAATTCAGCGGTTTTTGAACGATTAGCTCCGACGCAGCCAGCATCTGCTTTAAAAAAAACAACAACAACAACAAAAAAAAAACAATCCCGTGTGCAAACATCTCATTCCACCTCCGAATGAGGGCATCGGTCACGCTGCAATTACCCAGCAGCCCCCGGGGGACGTCCGTCCGCCCAAAAACAAAGCGTGACTGACGTTTCACAACACGAGCTGTTGATTAGCGACGATGACGCAAACTGTAGACTCGGATTAATTGCAAACCAAACCTTCACTCGTTTGTTCATTCAGACTCCCGTGTCCACATCCGACGCTATAAACATTCACACGCCCAAAAAAAAAAAAAAAACCCCACAAGCATGACTCGAGTCATACGCCACCTGACCGCAATAAGTCACTAAACGTCACTTTAAATGTTCCTGCTAATACAGACTGGTGATCCTGCTGTGTTTCTGTAATAATTACTGAAGCATGTGATTTAATGAGATGAGTCTGAGACGCTTCGCCGGGCAGCCAGACACATCCGCAACATCGCTTAAGTTAAGCTTGAATTAAAATTAGAACTAGCATCAGTGTCCAGGCATCGGGACGGAAGAATCACTTCCACAAGCGTTTTTCACAGATAAATATATATATATTTATATATAAAAACATCACCTGCAATATGCAAAAATTCAATTAAAAGAAAAAAGAGTTCCTATTGGCGATTCATGAGGTTATAAAGCGTTCATATCGGCATTATACAGCGCTTATAATGAGGTTACATAGTAAAGTTTATACTTTATATTAGGACGGAAATGGTATGAGTTTATGAAGGGTTCATATGGGCATTGTATGAGGTTATAATGAGTTTATTAGACATAGACTTTATTAAATATAAATTTAAAAGAGGGATATCTGGGTATTGCGATGGTATGACCTCATAGGAAGTTCTTACTGACATGTGTGAGGTTATAAGGAGCTTATATAAACATTTAATAAGGTTATTAGATGATTATATGAGGTTATAACATGTTCATATTGGGCATTGTGTGAGATAGGAGATAGTATTAGGTTATAAAGGTGTAGTCTTCATATTTGGCATTTTATCAGGCAATGAATGATTTGTATGGGCGTTGTTGAGTTATAAATTGTTTACATAGGCACACTGTGAGGTTATAAAGCCTTAATATGGGTATTACATTAATATTAGTTTATACCGGGTTCCTTTTGGGTATTGTGTGAGGTCATAAAGTGGCTTATATGAGGACAGAGATGATATAGGGGTATGAAGGGTTCATATGGGCATTATACGAGTTTATAACAAGCGTAATATAGATGCTGTATATAGTTATAAGATGATATAGGTATTGTGATGGTATAAGGGTTATAAGAAGTTCATATTTGGCATTGTGTGTGTTATAAAGGGTTCATATGGACAGTTTATGAAATTAAAAAGAGTTCATATGAAAAAGGGTTCATGTAGGTGTTGTGTGAGGTTATAATGTGTTTACATGGTTATGAAGTGCTCCAGTCAGTGTCGTATGAGGTTATAAATGGTTCATAGTGGCATAATATGAGGTCAAAAACTTTTGATATCAGGATTGTGTGACCAATTCATATTGGTCATTGTATGAGGTTACGCAGAGGGTACATGTGCACTGAATGAAGTTATAAAGAGTTCCTATGGGTATTATATGAGCTTATAAAGGGATAATAAGGGATAATAATAATAAAGATAATATGATGTTATAAACGTACTGTAAGGTGACGATCAGAGGATTACAGCTGTACTTACAGCCAGGAGGGCGTCTGTGCAGGAAACGGCCCCAGAATCTCCACTTCCTCCTCAGTGGTGTGACAGCAGCTACATTCCCAACACCACTGCCAACACGCTCGACACGACCAGCGGCACAGCAGGAGATCCGTCAGTGTGGACAGCAGACCCTGAGGAGAATCATCACATCACAGACACCACTCAGAGATCACGAAGCACTCGGCGCTAACTCCTGCACTACAACAGCTAATAAAGCATTATAGCCTCGCAGTGGTGTTTTATTATTATTATTATTATTATTATTATTTTTTATCTGATATATTTTATCTGGTATCTGATACAAGTGTGTGTGTGAATTTCAAATATTTATTAGACATACTGGATATTAAAGTTAAGTTCGGAGCTGAGATACAGTAAGTGCGCAGAAATGTTTCCCAAACACATTTTCACGAGATGAAATGCAAAATACCAGCATGCGCTGGATCAAGTGCTATTTTATAAGCAGGTGGAAGACATTCTGGTAAATGAATCCAAAACTGCGGTGATTAAAGCGATAAATACAACTAGGAGTATTCCTTCAGCAATATACTAAACTCCTGTTAGGTTCATTTCAGCGCTCTCCGTCTTCTCTTTCAAATATCATCATAATTACATTTTTTTTTTCTTTTTTCATTTTAAAATTGACCTGTTTTTTTCCCGTCTAGACGCTAGTGTAAAATCTCGGACGCTTCTACTCAAGAAAAATCTGGCGAACTTGGAGGTGTGACCTACGCTCAGTTAATGTAATTTAATAAAATGTATTTAATAATCTGAATCTGAAGCCGCGTAACCCGACCCTGAAGACCAGGAACTTTCCAAACTTAAGTGCCGTATTGATGTAACGTTTTTGTTAAACAATTTGCATGAAAACGATCCGGTTTGTCAGAATTTAACGTAGTCCTTCCAAATGACAGTTTGCACAGACTTTTCTACATAAAACGTTAATCAGTGTCTACGTCTCAGTGAGGAGAAAAGCCTCGGGGAGTCTCAGAGGGCTTCTGATTAAGATTTCGCTTTTTAGCTTTAGCCGAGGTAGTGAAGTGTGTGAGTCGTGGCCTCTGCCGCGGCACGGCCGCCCGGTCCCCGGAGCGCAGACGTGTATTTAGTGTCGCTGCGCTCCGGCTAAACAAACAGCTTATGAAGGCAGGTAGGCGATAAAGACCATCCGAACCCATCACAGAGACGGCAAAGCGGCGCTGCGCTCGAGCTGCAGGGTTTAGACCTCGTACCGAAAAGGCAAGCTATTTTCTGCTTGATTTCATCTGAGCGATTCTCATCACATCGAGGCAACGAGACGATCAGAGGGCCACGATTGCTTCACCGAGAAATGTTGACCGGGTGCAAAAACATTGCCGATTGTAAGGAGTGAGGGAAATTATAGACGACCTTTCGGACAGCGTGTCTAACGAAGATGTGGGAGGAGTTTACGTCGTTGATTTATGTGGTTGATTTATGCGCACTGTTTTAACAGCGCACAAGAAAATACGTGAGCAGGATTTACTGTGACTCGTACCTCACTGACGGGTTCCAGCTGTCCTTTTTTACCGGTGGGAGGAGGAAGAGGAGCGGCCGAGAGCAGGAGGGAAGAAAACCAGAGGAGTTTAGCAGGACAAACACGGCACACAGATTATATGAACATGTACACGCTTCACTACGCTCAGAGATTTCCTTTTTCAGCTGGCATACATACATACATACATACTTAACTGGAGGCAACAGATAAACAAACAAACAAACAAACAAACAAACAAATAACTAAATAAAATGGCATTATTACATTTTCTTTGTCGGGTTTATAATCTCATCTGTTGTTTTGGTTTGATTCATTTTTAAAAATTGATTAAATGACAACTCCAGCTGATTTTTTGTTTGTTTGTTTGTTTTTTTTAAACATGGTCTTTATCACATCACCACATCTGTAGCATCTGTTTTATTACCATAGACGTTTACATTTAGAGACGACACAATACCGCATTTTCTTTTCCGGTACCGAAACCTTGAGTACAGATTTACATTTGTGATATATAGGTTGCGTAACACGTTATAATGTTTAATAGCACAACATCTGCACTTACATTATCTTCCATTATTAGTCAGTTCAGAGAGTCTTTTCTCAACGCAGGGAATTATCCTAAAAGTGATTAGGATAAAACACCGGAGGTTCCCTTTAATCCTGATGAACACTTTGTTCCCCGCAGGGTTCCTCCACGCACCTCCACAGTGATCGGTAAAAGGTCAGGTTCGAGTTATCATCATTCCTCGTCTCACCTGTTTCCCACTACTTCCTGTTTCGGTACCCTGCCCCCTTGTTTGATGGACAGCCTGCAAATAGCTACGAACCTCCAGCTGTTCTAAAAGACCAGCACTGATCCAGGCTTTGAAATCAACAAGGTTAAAATTGCACATTAGCGTCTGCGAGTGTATTTGTAATGTGATGTGGGGGGTGTCCACTAGGGGGCAGTGTGGCACGAACCAAACTACGATGTACAGAAACTAAAGATGAAAGTCTGTAGACAGAAATTAAGAGAAGAAACGAAGCGCAGGAAGCGATAAAGAGGAATCTCAGACTGTCATTCAACACACAGCGTCTCTTCTCTTCATCTGTCTGTGTGTTTACGAACAAATGTTTATTCGTGGCTGGCTAGCATAACACACACACACACACACACACACACACACACACACACACACACACACACACAGAACACAACATAAAACGTAAATGAATCCATCGATTCCATATTGAACCGTAGACTTTGAATGAACGCATCCCTTAATTTGTTTAATCACATTTTATTGGCTACCAGCCGCTATGGTGACAGACGGGATTAACCAATCAGGATAGTGCGTTTTAACCAGCTAGCTACACTGACTAATAGAGTACTGGAGATTTACCGCAGGAGAAGAATAACGAGGCTTGATCTGGTTTTAAAAGCTAAAATGTTTTTTTCCCTCCTCATTCGTCACATGTCGTTTCAACGATTTTCAGTGAAATTGTCATAAAAATATTTTATTACCCATAATCCCCTTCTCTGTGTACAGCTTTAGTAGCGCGTGTTAGCCGAAACTGCTTTAAAAACTCAAAATTCAACTCAACGTTGTTCCTCGGGCCACAGCGAGCAAGAGGCGGAGCTTTAGGGATTGGCGGGAAAGTCCGCCTCCCTGTTCTGATTGGCTGGGTGCTGATTGTGAGGAGAACTTCATCACACACTGCTGCTTTAACATGAAACATACTGAATCATTTCATTCAGAGAGTCATACACCTTCTCTCTCTCACACACACACACACACACACACACACACACCCACACACACACACACACACACACACTTCACAGATACACACACACACACACACTTCACAGATACACACACATACACACACACACTTCACAGATACACACACATACACACACACACTTCACAGATACACACACACACACACTTCACAGATACACACACATACACACACACACTTCACAGATACACACACATACACACACACACTTCACAGATACACACACACACACACACACTTCACAGATACACACACACACACTTCACAGATACACACACACACACTTCACAGATACACACACACACACACACTTCACAGATACACACTCACACACACTTCACATATACACACACACACACACACACTTCACAGATACACACACATACACACACACACACATACACTTCACAGATACACACACATACACACACACACTTCACAGATACACACACATACACACACACACTTCACAGATACACACACACACACACTTCACATATACACACACACACACACACACTTCACAGATACACACACATACACACACACACACACATACACTTCACAGATACACACACACACACACACACACACTTCACAGATACACACACATACACACACACACACACACACTTCACAGATACACACATACACACACACACTTCACAGATACACACACATACACACACACACTTCACAGATACACACACACACACACACTCACACTTCACAGATACACACACACACACACTTCACAGATACACACACATACACACACACACTTCACAGATACACACACATACACACACACACTTCACAGATACACACACACACACACTTCACAGATACACACACACACACTTCACAGATACACACACACACACTTCACAGATACACACACACACACACTTCACAGATACACACACACACACACTTCACAGATACACACACACACACACTTCACATATACACACACACACACACACTTCACAGATACA
>CM042554.1:20343194-20395694 GCA_023630585.1 Cranoglanis bouderius
ACATGTTTTTAGCCCAAAGCATTTCGCATAAAAACGAACAAAACAATAAACGCCCTGTTGTAGGGTTCTGTGTAGAAATCCGAAGAACCCTTAAGGGTTCTAAACGTTTTAACAGTGTTCTCCTCTTTATTAGGTCCGGCCCCCCTGCTCCACCCCACCCGCAGCCACACAGTGGGGCTCGTCATTAACACGGGGCTCGGTGAGTGCTCAGTGAGGCGTTAACGAGGAAGGACGAGTCTGTGGGAGAACCTCAGTTCTCCACTCTCTAATCCACACTGCTAATTCAGCCTGGACAGAACCCAACATATCACTACAACATTACAGGGCGGTGAGGGGGGGCGGAGTCACTGAATAAAACATTAGGAAGTCCTGAAACTCCCGAGCTCAGAGTGACATCTCCTGCTCAATCACTCAGAAACATCAGGAGCTCCTGATGTAGGAGTGGGTGGTTTTATGCAGTTGATCACGTGACCATCTACGTCTAACATGCACCTGGAAAAGGGCGAGGCGTCTGGATCATAGCCCCAAAAATGAAAGCAGGTCAACGCTGTACACATGCTGTACTGCCTTCTTAAAGCGGCTCTACTTCAAGACTTATTCATTTATTTACTTATTTTGTTAAAAGTTCTTACGTTCCTGAAGAGGTTCTACAGCCGTTTCTGACAGGAACAAACTGGAAATATCTGAAGATTAAATTTTATTTTATTTTATTTTAAGTGTACTGATTTTTGGTTTGATGGTTTGTGTTGCTTTAATTTTATTTTATTTTTTATTTCGTTTTACTGCAGTTTTTCTTGCAGGAACAAACCATTTTAATTCATTTGTATTTTATTATTTTTATTTGAGCTTCTGAATGGCTTCTGCTTTTCTTTAGCAGCTGTGTTTCAGGATCTGTTTCATAGCTGCTTCCTTCTGTGAGATATATTAAGACGTTCTGACACAAAAGAAAAACAAGAGCGAGAAACGAAGAAGAACTGCATTTAGGAAGATTACATGTTCCTCAGCGGCCTCCCTCTTTCCTCACTTCCTGTTCTGAGCTAAACAAACACACACACACACGCACACACGCACATACACACACACACACACGCACGCACGCACGCACGCACGCACACACACACACACACACACACACACACACACACACACACACACATTTTTAACACATGCTTTAAACTTTTAACGTTAACATTTTATTCACTAGATACTGCAGTAAGGAGGAAAGCTGGGAGAAATTCATAAACTGAATAATTATTAAAAAATTCATCATTTATAAATAAATAAACACCACAATTGTGCAAAATAGAAAAACTTTATTTCGCTCGTGTATAAATAAACATGCAATATATAAATTACAAATTTATACAGAGTGCCACTTATATTCATACAACCTTATATACAATAACAACAATAATGATTTATATTTACACTCATTCAAGATACAGTACAATCATACATTCACTCACTCACTCCCTCACTCACTCCCTCACTCACTCATTCACTTACTCACTCATTCCCTCCCTCCCTCACTCATTCACTCACTCACTCATTCACTTACTCACTCATTCACTCACTCCCTCACTCATTCACTCACTCACTCATTCACTTACTCACTCATTCACTCACTCCCTCACTCATTCACTCCCTCACTCCCTCACTCACTCATTCACTCACTCCCTCACTCCCTCACTCACTCATTCACTCACTCATTCACTCCCTCACTCACTCCCTCACTCCCTCACTCACTCATTCACTCCCTCCCTCCCTCCCTCATTCCCTCACTCATTCACTCCCTCCCTCACTCACTCACTCATTCACTCCCTCCCTCATTCACTCATTCACTCATTCGCCCCTTTCACTCATTCACTCACTCATTCACTCCCTCTCTCACTCCCTCCCTCCCTCACTCCCTCCCTCCCTCACTCCCTCACTCACTCATTCATTCACTCCCTCCCTCACTCCCTCACTCATTCAATCCCTCACTCACTCATTCACTCACTCACTCATTCACTCACTCCCTCACTCCCTCACTCATTCACTCCCTCACTCCCTCACTCATTCAATCCCTCACTCACTCATTCACTCACTCACTCATTCATTCACTCCCTCCCTCACTCCCTCACTCATTCAATCCCTCACTCACTCATTCACTCACTCACTCATTCACTCACTCCCTCACTCCCTCACTCATTCAATCCCTCACTCATTCCTTCACTCCCTCCCTCAGTCGTGTGATATGTATAAAGCCGTGATGTATCTGTATTGTCACTTGTTTCACACTAAACTCTGCTGAGCTCCTTTCCTTACTTCAGATTCTGTTCTGCTTTTAGGTAAAATGAAGTGAAACCACAAAACTTCACTCGAGTAGTTGAGCAACATGTGTGTGTGTGTGTGTGTGTGTGTGTGTGTGTGTGTGTGTGTGTGTGTGTGTGTGTGTGTGTGTGAGTGTGTGTGTGTGTGATGGGGTGGTGAGATGAAGCAGAGTCACGGTTACCATCCCGTAGTTGATTATTTTCCTACCACAGCACGTCCCTGAGTGTTTTGTTCCTCTTACACCACATTGATTTACCAACAATTACAATTTTCTATTCACTAAAGAACAACACATCGTACTTTATATCCATTTATAGTTACATTTAATGTCCTGGAAACAAGTTCTTAACTGTTATCACTTTAAGAGAGAAAAACTACTGTTTATAGCTGCTATACTGTAAGTGAGAACAGGAACAAACACGTTTCATGGATTTCAAAACATTAAATGTAACTATAAATGGGTAAAAAGTGTAAAAAAAAATAAGACTGTAACTGTTGGCAAACTGCTGTGGTATAAGAGGAATAAAACACTTACATGTGCTGTTATAGGAAAATAACTCTGTTAGAGGACAGTAACTCTGCTTCATCACACCACCTCGTCAATCAGTATTTTACTGTAACAGTGTCACACACACACACACACACACACACACACACACACACACACACACACACACACAGTGTTAATTAATGACTTAAGGGGAATGTTTTTGCAGTTTAGTGTTGAGACACAGTAGAGAATATATCACTCATAGCATGATGACACGGTGATGCATTACACACTGCACATAGTGAAACATTTTGTGTGTGTGTGTGTGTGTGTGTGTGTGTGTGTGTGTGTGTGTGTGTGTGTGTGTGTGTGTGTTTTTGTGGGTGTGGAAATTTGTGCCCTTATTGGTGTTAAACCTGTTCTGACCGTCTCCGACCCACATGATGTCTCTGAGTCAACACAAAACTCAACCAGCTCTTTCACATGTAGAAATTTATATCACCTGTAAAACGCAGCTGAACATGTCTTTGGTTGAGAGCACACACACACACACACACACACACACACACACACACACACACACACACACACACACACACACACACACACACGAGAATGAGAAGTATTTTTTTAGTACTCTTTATCCTATGACCTGAACGCAAAGCAGCAGAGTGTCTCTTGGAGCCGATTTAAACATTTTGACCTCGATGACCTCTGAGATACAGTACATTAAGAAGGATTTGTACCAGCATTCCATACAGTACTTGTATTTTCTCCAACGAATAAAAGCTGCATTTAAAAATACTGCTTGAAAAAAACAAAACAAAACATAACCCTTTCTCATATTTTCCTCTCTGAAGTCATATTTTCCGTTTCACTCAATAACCACGTGTGGGTTGCTTTAGCAAAACACCCCCGATGCTACAAGATGCCAGATAACTGAGATTAACAGTTAAGACGTGTACACCTGAGACCCTGTTTGGAAATAAAGCATCTATTCGGCGTCGATGTGCTTACAGTGGACCCCTCGTCCCAGAGTTGTCCTCTGCGGACGCCCGAGACGGATTAAACGAGGCAGATGAGTCCAGGAGTAGGACAGCCGAGCAGTGGCCAGGTCCAGAGATTCGGCACTGAATTCGGCCCACAGGTTAGACGGCACCGTTTCCTTAACGATCTTCGGCAAAGTGACAGATTCGGGTAGGAGACCTTTGTCACCGCCGAGGAGGAGATGGCGGAGACTCCTGGCTTGTAGCCCGTCTCTTACAAAACGAAGCAGGTCTTCCATCCGGTCCATCAAGTGGCGGTCTTCCCAGGCCTCGGAAGGCGTGCTGAGCAGGAGACGTAGCCAGGCGGTTTTCAGAACGTAGGACGAAAGCACTCCTTTCCACTCGGCTCCGGCTTGTTGGTCTAGCGTCTGCCCGCCGAGGTCCCGCACTTCCTTGAGCAGCTGAAGGCACTTGAGATGGCAGGAGCTGGTGGGGAGTTTGGCTTTCAACCATCCAAGGAGCTTCTGCTCCTGCTTTGGGAAGTAAACCGTCCAAAGGTCTTCAGAACGCTGAGCTCCAGGGGATGCGACCAAGAAGGCGGAGTCACCCAGAGGAAGTGCCGGGATGAGCCGAACGCCCATGGAGATGTGGCAGCAGACGTAGTCGGATCGTGGTGTGAGGTGAAGCTGTACACGCTGTCCCTCACTGAGAGAAAGACTGAGTAAGCAGCGCTGCTCAAATGGGTACCGTACGGTTGACAGGCAGCGCTGGGATGCGCAGTAAAACCAGCGCATCACAGAGTCTGGACTCAACCTGTACATTCCCGGTGAACCGTTTGACCGCAAGTAGGCATCTGTGAAGGCTTTGTGGCGCCGCGGCCATTCCTCCTTACGTGGCGTCTCCAGAGTGACCAGTGGTGCACCACCACGGTTGTTGCCGTAGCTGCAAGGCTCCAATTTTAGCCCCCGGGGAAGCCTAAGCGGGACCAGGATGTCAAAACAATCCGGCGAGCCCACTTTGTGCTCCTCGTACGAGCTCCCGATCTGAACAAAGTCCCCGCGAAAAGCCAGAGAGGACTCCGGAAGAACATCGGCGCGTCCGACTCGCACCAGCTCGCTCACCAGCTTTGCCACGTGAGCCTTGCTGTGGCCGAGAACGTGCGGAGAAAGGCGTACATGTCTCTCGAAGTGCTCCTCCAACAACTCCCTTTTAGGACCCGTGGGCTTTCCAGCGACCGCATGAAGGCTTCGTTTAGTAGTTCCAGGCTGAGATGAGCAGTACCTGATGAAGAAATAACACAGCGCAAAGGCGAAGACGTACTTGATGAGCGGGATGGATCCGGTTCCCTGATCAGAACAGCCATCGGATCGTTCGTCGGATCCTCGCAGGACGAAATGATGAAGCAGCAGCAGGACGCCGAGGACGCAAGTGACCAGGAGCCAGAAAACCCTGAGGTTTAGCGTGTACACACTCATCCTCCTGTTCCAGTCCAGTTCCTCTGAGCTCTCGCAGGCATGGGACGGGGGTGGTTAGCCCATGCTGAGTCAGTCTCCCAGATGTTCAGGATTATCCCGAGTTCTCCTCGCTGGCCTAAACTCTCTGAAAGAAGTTCTTCTAACCTCAGAGGCACGATGAGTTTACACGATGATCACCACGAGTCCGCTCATTCAGGATGTTTGAAAATCCCCCTCTCTCGTACTGTCGAGCGCTGTGTGAAACGAGAGAGCAGCCGCTTGAGTTTGTGTGTGTGTGTGTGTGTGTGTGTGTGTGTGTGAGCTCAGAGGAAATGCCAAACTCTTGAGAGAGGAATTTCTGTTTAAAAAAAAAAAAAAAAAAGAGTCACACTCCTCCCCTTCACCCTTCCCCCTGCGCTTAAAGAGACACGGAGGAAGAAAACTGACTTCCTGCTTCGTGTTGTGTTGAACACAGCTGACTCCTGCTGAGCCTCTGGATTTCAGTGCATATGTATATAACACGTTTAAAAATGCAAAGACTTTCTGTAGACATATCGATAGAAATAGAAATAGAAATATAAATATAAATATATATATTGTCTGTGAGACAAACAGGAACGCTTCCAGAATTAATGACAAGGCATGATGTCAGACAGGGAGTGGACGTGTTCACTAAACTAAAATAAACAAAAGCTCATTGAGGGACTGAGAAACTCCAGGCCTCACACACACACACACACACACACACACACACACACACACACACACACACACACACACACACACACACACACACACACACACACACACACACACACACACACACACACACACACACACACACACACACACACACACACACTCATCCCCATGCCCTGTCACTACAATACATCCCCAGTTCCAGCACAGGCCATGTTAACACTTCCTGACCTCCTCCTGCTCCACGTTTGACCCGACAAACCCGACCCCAGAGGTTTTGCATGCGAATGCTGAATTTTCATATCGCCATAGCGCACAGTGAAGCCGTTGAGAAGCTCGGCTCGTTCCAGCGTCACGCTGTGGAGCTCACGTGTGACGTGTTAATCCTGCACAATTCCTCCATCAACGTCTTCATTTGGATTAAACAAAGGAGCCGCACAGCCGCAGACGTCCGCCTGCGGGCCGCATCGGCTTCAGCAGCTCAGCAAAACTGACTAAACTGACTAAACTGAGTGCTTGCAGAACGTAACCCGATATACACCAATATAGGTCAATATGCAAAAGTTTGCACCCCCTCAGGGCAAAATAGGGTGTTCGGTTTCATGCGCAATTCCTTCACTGTCATCATAAATAATTAAATAGTGTAAAGTCGAGTGGCTTTTTTTATCGTCATTCCTCTATACAGCCAGTACACATCAGAACGAAATGTCGTTTCTACAGGACAGGAGAGTTGTACGGTACAGCACTAAGTACCCAGGACAGGAGATACACAGTGCGGAGACATCAGAACCGTGTTGTGTGGGAAAGTCCAGATTCTGGATAAAGTCCAGAATATACCGCCATAGTGTATGCTTTCGATTATAAATTATTATCAGCCTTCCCTCACGTCGTGCCTGGAGCCTGACGGAGTCGATGGTCCTACAGTTGTTCTCTTGTTGCAGGATAAACCAATATTACATTTCATGACTCGCTGCAGCACGCGTCTCATACACAGCTGAACACCTGTACACACTCACAAACCAACACCTGTAGACCTTCACATTCATGCAATTATCCAATCAGCCAATCAGAGTTTGAGTTAATGTTCACATCAAATATCAGAAAGGGGGGGTTGGGGGGGGTCTCAGTGATCTCAGCGGGGGGATTTTCACACACAATTGTCTCTAGAGTTTACACAGAATGGTGCGAAAAACAAAAAACATCCAGAGTTAATGAGAGAGGTCAGAGGAGAATGAATGGGCAGACCGGGTCAAGTTGACTGGAAGACCACGGGAAATCAAATAATCGCTCTGTACAGCCGTGGTGAGCAGAAAAGCATCTCGTAACGCACACCATGTCGAACCTTGAGGCAGACGAGCTACAAAACACACCGGGTTCCTCTCCTGCCAGCCAAGAACAGGAATCTGAGGCTACAGTGGGCATAGACTCACCAACACTGGACAGTTAGAGGAGACATTTTTCCAACCCCGCCCCTAACTCCAACCAAAACTGAGTACAAACTGAGTTGAGTGACTTGAGTTGTGTATTTGCGTGAAGTCCAGACTTCAAATGTAAGCTAAATCATTTCCCTTTTTTTAACTTTCAAATTCCTGACTTCATTTAAGTGTGAACTTTTTTTAGTGTAAACAATCAGGAGACGATTTCCTTGGTGCATTTTCACACCGAATTTACTTCAAGCAGCGAAGCCGAATCAGCGAAGCGACAACGATTTCTACAGATCACTGCAAGTTTCATTTACAACGTTGTAGTTCAGAACCTACCTGATAGCCTGAGTGAGCTAATTAACTATCTAATCTAACTAATTAACTATCTAATCTAACTGTCTAAACATATATAAATGTTATATATGATATTTGAAATGTTCTGGGTGTGCCTTTCTGATTAAACGTCGCCACAAAATGGCGGAAAAATAGTAACTACATAGAAATGCCGGTCAAAATACGGATCATTCAGGATGGAGCAGCAGCACCTCGGCGACGATCTGAACAGATCCTGAGGGATTTTCGGGCGCCAGCGGGGCCACGGGGTCTGAGGAAGGAAGTGCTGTTTATTCTAAAGCGAAGATAAAACTCAAGGCAGAGGGAGCCTCATCGACCAAACTCCCATCACCTCCTTATCAAAACGCCTCCGGCTTAAAATACCGGCTCTAAAAATACACAGGGTCCTTTACTGAGTGCGACAACACAGGGGTCATTATTTCAGGTCATTATTAACATGAATAACTGGTTCCTCAACACAGGGTGTGATTTAACTTCGGCCTCCAGGAAGCATCATGTGGTAGAAAACACGAGGGGACGAGCTGGCATGACCTTGTGATCACAAGTCACTATTAACCACACATTTGGGAGAAAAATGGGTTCCTAAGGGTTCTCTGTATGGGTTACGGCTAACACAAAAAAGTACAACTTCAGGGTAGCTAGCTTGACATGTTGAGTCTAATGTTTACCTTAATCTGTTAGCCAAGATGATAAAAGTAGAGAAATGACTTGTTACATAGAACATAGCACTGATGGTGTGGATTTCTGATTCGTCTATTTATTCTGGGTAAAATCACGTTAAATGCAGGAATGGTCACGTACGCGAAATTATATAAATCTAAAAAACACTAAACCACCATCTACTACAACTATCCGGACTAAATTAACAGATAGATACGATCTATTATCCAGATAATCATATAAAATAAATAATCAAATAAAAAAAATATTGTGCCTGTAGTGGTGCAAAACGGACAAATTCTACGTTAGTGTCTTTATATAAGCACTTGGTTAGACATTATGATCTATTAAAGCAGCTGTTTGTGATTTTTAACGCCCTCTGCTGTCTGTGAGGTGAACTTCAAATTCCAATTCAAATGAACATTAACAACTCTTCACCTTTCCCCTTAATCAGTTTTGTTGAAACTATGTCTCCGACGTTTGTGTGCCTTTTAAAGAAAAGGGGTGGAGCTGAGCAGTTCTGTTCTTCTGTTCTAGATAGAGGCGGAGCTAATTTCAGGGCCAGAAAAATGTAAACAGAAGGCTGAAGTAAAACAAACTAGTGGAATCCCCTGCATGGAAAAATGACAAATGTGTGTTTATTATTATTATTATTATTATTATTATTATTATTATTACTTTAATGACTTCATTTGGACCGTGCCACGTTTTTATCTGCGTGTTTGAAGAGTTTAAACGTGGCTCATTTCCTCAAACCCGGGTGACTCACGCTGCATCTGCTGATGTGTCAGCGTCCTCTCCGACCCGCTGGTGTACGATCGACTGAGTCTCCTGGACACCACAGTTTCCAAAAAAATTTTTTAAAAAAACAAACCAGGCTCACGTGTCAGGACGAATCTGTTCTTCCTCTCGATTCCTTACTACACGTCATCACAGAACGTGTGTTTCAGCACGGCAGCCATTTGCGTTCCAGACTAAAGTGATCATATCTCAAACAACTTTACTCCTGAGCGTCCTTCATATCAGTCCTTTTCATATAGAACATCTGACCGACACGTCGGACTTTCATTCGTTACACTGTTCTTAATAAAAATGTACATGTTTATAAAATGGCTGCCAAAAACCAACAGGTTCACCTACCGATAAATATAGGTCAAGTTCACGTATATTATATTGTATTTAGTCAGATTAAATCTTAACCAAAGTAAATAAAACATCTGAAAATGCACTCTAAATAATTTCAAATAAGAGTTCTTTGTTCCTCAGGGAGAACTCTTATATATATATATATATATATATATATACACAAAAGTGTTTCTAACTAGAACCCTTTTTGGAAGCTAAGAACCTTTAGTTATAAAATAAACCCTCAAAGAACCCTTACACTCAAAAATTTAAACCCTTAAGTGCTATTTGGTTGTCCCCCTGGGAGAACCCTTAAAGGTTCTCTGTAGAGCCCTATAAGGGTGATTCCCTGTCAGAAAGAGTTGCAAGAGGAATGTTTTTGGAGAGCTACGACCCCCGATTTATTCAATAAACACTTCAAGATCCATTAAAAAGAGTGTACACTCACACTTGTTTCTAAAAGTGTGCACTCAAAATGTAAAGCCATTAAGTGATCTTTCCTCTGGGAGAACCCTTAAATGTTCTACGTAGAGCCCTACAACAGAGTGGTTCACTATCAAACAAGGTACCAAGTAGAACTATTTTAGTAAGCTAAGGACCCTTATTTATAAAGTAGACCCTTAAGGAACCCTTGAAATTCCCTTTTTTTCTAAGAGTGTACACTTGTGGAAAAATTCTTAAGGGTTCTTCAGCTGTCCCTCTAGGGGAACCCTTATGCAGAACTCCAGACAGGGTTCCAACTAAAACCCTGTATAAAAAGCTGAGAACCCTTAAATATAAAATCAACCCTTAAAGAGCCCCTTTTTTTCTAAGAGTGTACACTCTTAGGTTGTCCCTCTGGGTGGACCTCAAAGGTTCTACATAGAACCTTATAACATTGTGTGTCCCTGTCAAAAAAAAAGTAGAACCCTTGCACGTAGCTACAATATGTAAATTACCAAATGGACCCTTTAAGAACCACCGAAGAACCATTTAAAACCCTTAAGTGATCTTTGGTTGTACATATGTGAGAACCCTTAAAAGGTTCTATGCACGGGAGAGCGGTTCTCTATTAGTAGGAGTCCCAAGTAGGATGAGAGGATTAAAAACTCTTATACAATGAACCCTTAAAGAACCCTACAGAACCCTACAGTAACACCTCAACAGTGTACACTTGTTGAAAATATGGAATCCTTAAGGATCATTTAGTTGTCTGTCTCAGGGAACCCGTAAAGGTTCTATGTAGAGCCCAATCAGAAGGGAAATTAAGAACCCTTAAGTATCCAATGCACCCTAATTAAATGTTAAACTCCTGACAGGTTCTAGATATGAAGAAGAAATAATCTGGAGTGTTTACCGCACACATACCCAGTTAATACACACACACACACACACACACACACACACACACACTCTTAGAAAAATGGGTTCTTCATGGGTTCTTTAAGGATTCACTGGATAATTAACAGTTCTTAGTAAAACAGTGAAAGTTAAAGTTTAGTAAGAACTTTACAAAAATATTTACACATCATGAAACGCTACAAAATGAAAAGCAGGACGACTGAGGAACTGATCCCACACCACACAACCGTTAGTTACACAGAGATTGCATCAGTCTGTCTTACTCTCTCTCTCCCTGTCTCTCTCTCTCCCTGTCTCTCTCTCTCCCTGTCTCTCTCCCTGTCTCTCTCTCTCCCTGTCTCTCTCTCTCTCTTTCTCTCTCTCTCTCCAATGTCAAAACCCCTCAGACATCCAGTGTTTACTGGACAGTGGTGTAGTTTTGATTTCTCACACACACACACACACACACACACACACACACACACACACACACACACACACACACACAGTGTGGTCATCCTCCCAAAATAACCTACTGAGCATAACATTAGTGTTGATATAAATACAAACCAAGAATAAACACAACATTGAATATAGCAGCGTTTACACAGCTTACACCCAAAATAAGTACAGAACCAAAAATCTGAAAATCTTTATAACTAAAAGAAAAATGTCTTTAAACAACTGGAATCATTTTTAAACAAATAAACAACCGTGTAAAATAGCAGTGATGCTGTGGATCATATTTACACATTAAAGTTCAAAGTTCCACGTCACCTCCATCTTTCTGCTACATTTCAACCTTTAAACATCAGGGAGTGGGGCTTGTTGGGGTGTGGTCCAAAGGGGGGGGGCGTGGAGTTCTGTTGGGGGCATGGCGCCTGTTGGGGCGGGGACTGTTGACACTGTGTGAGACATACTCTTACAGCATTTACAGAGCAGTCTCCGTCAAAAACCTCCTCATGCTAGTACCAAAGAAATCAGGACCCAAGTGTGCTGAGATGCTTTTCAGATCACCGTGGTTGTACAGAGTGGTTATTTGAGTTACTGTAGCCTTCGTGTCAGATGGAACCAGTCTCCTCTGACCCCTCTCATCAACAAGGCATTTCCGGCCACAGAACTGACGCGCACTGGATGATGGTTTGTTGTTTTCCGCTCCGTTCTGTGTAAACTCTAGAAAATCTCCCAGGAAATCAGCGGTTTCTGAAACACTCAAATCAACAACCCTGCCAGAGTCACTGAAATAAACTCTGAAATGTTGCTGGTATCTGGGTCTGAATTTTGAAACAGGTTAGGTCCTAAGTGTTTTGAAAAGTGCTAGATAACTGGATGAAGAAAACACGAATAACCGTAAACACACACTAAAAGTGGGAATGGAAATTTAAAATGAACTCCGAACTAAAATGGGCCAAAGAAGACTCAGAGCTGGACTTGATGATTTCGATGAAATAAGACTTCCTTCTGGGACTCAAACACTCATAATGGATGTGTGAGTTAGTCATGTGCAGTACTGTGCAAAACCCTGCATGTGGAAAGAAATGCTGTAAAGCAAAGATGCCTTCAAAAATAATTTAATTAAATGTTTCAACATTTAAAGAAATACTATAAAGGGCAGTAAACAGTACTAAACTAAACAAAGTCAGTATTTAGTGTGACAATCCTTTGCTTTAAAGAAAACTTCCAGTCCCAACTACACGAGGTGGTAAGTTTTATTGTTGGAGTATCTGCCGGAGTTCTTCTGGAGACTTTTACTGTCAAATTCACTTCTTTTTTGCAAAACCCAGCAGCATTCGTTATGTTTCTTGTCTGAAAAGTGGTCTTTTACGTAATATGTTGGTCAATAATATTATAAGGCAGGGCAAGGTGCAGTGGAGGTGGGGTGGGGTGGGGTGGGGCAGGGTGTGTTGTGGTGGTGGAGCAGACAGGGCACAATGGTGGTGGGGTGAGGCTGGGCGAGTCAAGTTGCGGGGCGGGGCAGGGCACACTGGGGCGGGGCGGGGCGGGGCAGTATGCAGTGGTAGCTCAGTGGTTAAGACGTTGGGCTATTGATCGGGAGGTTGTGAGTTCAAATCCCAACACCGCAAAGTTGCCACTGTTGGGCCCTTGAGCGAGGCCCTTAACCCTCAACTGCTCAGATGTATAAATTAAATAAATGTAAGTCTCTCTGGATAAGGGCGTCTGCTAAATGCCGTGAATGTGGTGAGGCAGGGCGCGGTGGTGTGGTGGTTAGTTCTGTATCGATTATAAAATACTGCAACTTACCTATAAAGCCCTAAACGGCCACGCCCCTTTGTATTTAACCAATCTTCTATCATGTTACAATCCATCACGCTCTTTAAGATCGCAAAACTCTGAACTTTTGATAATACCGAGGATATCAAAGTCTACCAAAGGAGAGCTTTTTCACACTTAGATCC
The DNA here is from genome assembly GCA_023630585.1 of Cranoglanis bouderius. Taxonomy (NCBI): domain Eukaryota; kingdom Metazoa; phylum Chordata; class Actinopteri; order Siluriformes; family Cranoglanididae; genus Cranoglanis; species Cranoglanis bouderius. The sequence continues at coordinate 20,356,437 of CM042554.1, forward strand.
TAAACTCTGGATTAGCCTTCCTGATAATGTTCGGGGTTCAGACACACTCTCTCAGTTTAAATCCAGAATAAAGACACATTTCTTTGGCCTAACATTCACTTCATCGCATCTCATGACCTTGTACTCCTATCATCTCTGATAAAATGATAACAAATGCACATGGTCATCTCTGCCTGAAATGCAATGAACAGCAGCTATGCTAATTCTTCTCCATTTGCTTCCTGTTCCAGATGACGCCAATGCCTGCGAAGACTTAGGATGATACCAACGTCTAATCGTCAGTAGTACAAGCTCTACACGTGTTGCTCCTGGGGTAGCAGCGGGCCTGACCCGTTCTGCTCTCTGGGCCGGCCTGGTGTCCGGCTGTCATTTCCTCCTTCTCACTGGGTTTTCTGGCCAAATGAAAAAACTCATTCTCCCTCTTATGGACGGTGAGGAACATGCGCTTAGTGGCAGAGACAATTCCAGAAATTCCTGGTGCCCTGCTTCTGGAGTTCTCATCGCTTGGAGGCCACCTGCTGTTGCTGAGGATGGCCCCATACGGACAGCCTGGGGACACACTTGGAAGCCGTGAAGATGGCATTGGACTGCAATTGATGCGAGCAGTTTTGGTGCGGTTGCGATGACGGTTTTGGGACTGAAACTGCCACAAACAACTGCACAAACAGACTTTGTGCTTGGGTCTCCATCGTTGGACAGTTCATGATTTCAGCAGAATAGACTTCATGTTGAGACTGTGGTGAATTTCCTGTTTACACAGTTGCACTTTTTTGTTTTATCATCTAGCACACAGTTATAGAAGGGAGTTATTTATAATCGCACTATCCGGTGTCACCCAGATGAGGATGGGTTCCCTTTTGAGTCTGGTTCCTCTCAAGGTTTCTTCCTCATATCGTCTCAGGGAGTTTTTCCTCACCACCGTCGCCTCTGGCTGCTCATTAGGGATAAATTCATACATTTAAAATCTATATCCTGAATTTATATATTTATATAAAGCTGCTTTGGGACAATGTCCAGTGTTAAAAGTGCTATACAAATAAAACTGAATTGAATTGAATTGAATTGATGGAGCGGGGCATTGCGTGATCATGGTGTGTCCCTGAGTGCAGGTCTCTATAGTATCCATGTGAGATTATCTACAGCAGAAAAGACATTAGTCGTATGTGTAGAAAGCTTCGAGATGAAGAAGCAGGAACTGCAGAAATGGGTTTATAGCTAAGAGGATCAATCAGACAAAACCACAGGGTACAAGCAGCTGCATCACAACATCAAAGCAACCTGCATCTCATCAGGCAGCAGGAGTACAGGAGGGTAGGTGTGGATGGAGGGCACTAGAGTAGGGTAGGTGTGGATGGAGGGCACTAGAGTAGGGTAGGTGTGGATGGAGGGCACTAGAGTAGGGTAAGTGTGGATGGAGGGCAATACAGTAGGGTAGGTGTGGATGGAGGGCACTAGTGTAGGGTAAGTGTGGATGGAGGGCAATACAGTAGGGTAGGTGTGGATGGAGGGCACTAGTGTAGGGTAAGTGTGGATAGAGGGCAGTACAGTAGGGTAGGTGTGGATGGAGGGCACAAGAGAAGGGTAGGTGTGGATGGAGGGCAAAAGAGTAGGGTAGGTGTGGATGGAGGGCAATACAGTAGGGTAGGTGTGGATGGAGGGCACAAGAGTAGGGTAGGTGTGGATGGAGGGCAATACAGTAGGGTAGGTGTGGATGGAGGGCACTACAGTAGGCTAAGTGTGGATGGAGGGCACTAGAGTAGGGTAGGTGTGGATGGAGGGCAATACAGTAGGGTAGGTGTGGATGGAGGGCACTAGAGTAGGGTAGGTGTGGATGGAGGGCAATACAGTAGGGTAGGTGTGGATGGAGGGCACTAGAGTAGGGTAGGAGTGGATGGAGGGCACTAGTGTAGGGTGAGTGTGGATGGAGGGCAATACAGTAGGGTAGGTGAGGATGGAGGGCAGGAGAGTAGGGTAGGTGTGGATGGAGGGCAATACAGTAGGCTAAGTGTGGATGGACGGCACTAGAGTAGGGTAGGTGTGGATGGAGGGCACTAGAGTAGGGTAAGTGTTGATGGAGGGCAATACAGTAGGGTAGGTGTGGATGGAGGGCACTAGAGTATGGTAGGTGTGGATGGAGGGCACTAGAGTAGGGTAAGTGTTGATGGAGGGCAATACAGTAGGGTAGGTGTGGATGGAGGGCACTAGAGTAGGGTAAGTGTTGATGGAGGGCAATACAGTAGGGTAGGTGTGGATGGAGGGCACTAGAGTAGGGTAAGTGTTGATGGAGGGCAATACAGTAGGGTAGGTGTGGATGGAGGGCACTAGAGTAGGGTAGAAGCAACCATCAGACACTACACACCAACACTCAGCTGATTGACTGGATTTGGGTTAAAGGGGAACATGGTGGACAGTTGAGTTTACATCAGACTGTCACTTTATTATACTTAAATTTATTATACAATATTTCTACACATTACACCAACAATAAAAAACTTTTACTGCACCACTGAATTATTGATGTTTATCACTAAAGATCAGACCTGTAACTACTTGAGATGAAACATATTAGCTGAAACTACACTAAAACCTGCAGCTGGTCGTTTGGGCTGTGAATAAAAGTTGCATTATACCGCCACCTCGTGTCTCAAAATAGAATAACAACTCCATTTAACTTTGTCCTGCAATTAAATTTGTTTATTTGTTTGTTTGTTTTTTTTTAGTTAGTTCGTTACTATCTATTTATTTGTTTAACTCACACTGCATGCATGTAGAAGCTCAATGTATTTTAAGGCAACATTCGTCATATTTAATGCAAATGTTTAGAGAACTATTTACAAGCTATTAATCTTTTCCTGCATAAACTACATCAACCTGACTCAAGATTTTTTTTTCTCTGTAAAATTGTATTTTAACACTTTTACACTCTGGAGTATTACAGTAACAACAACAGCGACTACAGTCCACTGACCCGAGAAAATATTGTATATTTGTAATCAAACCCCCAACCAAACCCCAAGAAAACAACAACAACAACAGCAACAACAACAACAAACTATAACCAGTGCATTCCATGGGCTGAACCAAATCTCTGTAGATCAGAACCAGGGGCCTTTTTTTTCCTTTTATTTCTTGAAAGCATTGTAAAGTATTGAACTATAACAGATAAATACTTATTTGCAAAGCAAATATAAATAAAGAATAAACATTTTCACCCAAACATGCACTTATACTTTAACCTGAGTGTTAACTGGCAATATTACTAGGATGCATGATGTCCAGTTTAGTGGACATCATATTTACTGCTTACACGAAAACAATATTGTAAAAACATGACAGTTATATGGTTCCTTAGATGTTACTTGTTGTGATCATAATTTATTTACCTGCAAGGGTCTTTTCCTGTAGACGTATTGAACAGAAATCCCTGGAGTAATTAGTGATTCTGAACTGGAGTCTGCCAGGTTTGTTCAAGATGTCTTTTGTATTTTGTCTACTTACCACTAGATGGCGATGTATGGTGTCTTCATCCACTGAAGAGGCCAGCATTAAAACCCATACCTATATAAAATAATGACATTTAAAATAACTGTCCACTGTAGTGATCACCATGAATAAATCTCTTATTTGTTTAGTAGAAACCTTTATTTTTAAAAATCGATTGTCCACTCTGAAACAAAGGTATGCATTTTATTAACTGATATCTCGTACCACCTGCATCACACCAACAAACATTTTATTAAAACAAAAATAATGAAAACATCATTAACATTTTTATTCAGATCAACATTTTCACTGAATAAATTAAAAGAAAGATTGACCAACCAGAGGAATGATAGAAACCACAGGCTGTATGTACTAAACAACCAAACAAATACATAATATTATAAATCCTTGATAAAGTGTAATTAGAGATATTTTAATCACTGGTTATAAATACATTCATGTACATCAGCAGATCGTTGAGTTGCTTTGGGTCATCTTTCTCAGAGCTGTGGCCCTCCATCACGTCCAGTACGGCCATCTTGATCTTACCCGTGACGCTTCATTCACAATAAACATCTTATTTCCAGTCACCTCATCGTCCACAGCGAGAGAGCTTCTGCCTTCAGCTGAGAGATTCTACATTGTTTACTACTGAAGGTTAAAGCGATTCGGTCAACTTCAGAAATATTCTAGAAGTTTCTCTCACCAAATACTCAAACCCTTACACCATTACAGTGCCTTAGCACAATTTAAGGTGAAAGAGTGAGTGAGAGTGATATACCGAATGACCAGGAGGTGGCGCTCTGACACTCCATATTCATGGCCTGATGAGCGTTATATGAGTGTCAGATGAACATTATATGAGCGTTAGCTAAAGGTTAGAGAGATAATAAGTGTTTAATGTTAGATGAATGTTAGGGTTTAGATGAGAGATGGATGAGTGTTACATGATTGATTGATTGATAAACATTAGAGGATTGTTAGGTGTCACTTAATTTCACATTTCTCTAACACTCATCTAACACTCAGTTAACATTCATGTAACGTTAAAGTTTATCTAGCATTATTCTGTTGTACCTAATCTCCATACAGCATTCTTTGAGCACTCATAATGTTCATCTAACATTCTTATTTAACATTATTACGCCGTTTCGTTCCGATGTATACAAGCTATACAGAGGAATGACAATAAAAACCTTACTTGACTTGACTTATTTAACATTTTAGCATTTATTTACTTATAAATAAGTCAGAGGCGATGGTGGTGAGGAAAAACTCCCTGAGACGATATGAGGAAGAAACCTTGAGAGGAACCGGACTCAAAAGGGAACCCATCCTCATCTGGGTGACACCGGATATTGTGATTATAAATAAATAAATAAATCCCTTCTATAAATGTGCTAATGCTACATGTTCAAATAGTGCAGTCGTGTAACCAGGAAAATTCATTACACTTTTCATATGAAGTCTGTTTTGTTGAACTTCTCCACTGTTCACTGATGGAGACTTGAGTGTAAAACTGTTTGTGGTAATTGTAGTCCTAAAGCCATCATAGCATAACTGTTCATATGAATTGAGGTCCAAAGCTCCATCTTTATGGTTTTTAAGTGGCACCATCCTCAGTAATCTCAGTGATCTTTAGGCTGCACCGTGTGGGGCCTCAGCAGCAGCATGGGACTTCCAATTGATGAGATCTCCAACCAGAAGTAGGGCATCAGGATGGATCAGGCAGGTCCGGAGAGCAGAAGGGGTCGGGATCACTGGCATCTCAGGAGTATCATGTGTAGCTCGACAGAGAGAGAGAGAGAGACAGAGAGAGAGAGAGAGAGAGAGAGAGAGAGAGATTATTAGGTATGCTTATTGTCCCGTAATGGTTAAGGACAGTGTACTTTGCGTGAGTGAAAGCAGGGACTCCGGCAGGACTAGCTATGACAGCATAACTAAAAGGGAGAGCCAGAAGGTAACACAGACATGACGGCTCCCTGGGACATAAGGCAGCCAGCCACTCCACCATCAACAACCTGGGTGAACACGTGAAGGTGGGGGGGTGACAGCATCCAAACATCCCAGTTCACCACAACACTCTATGCCCGTGAGACCTCTAGATCTGCTCCTTTACCTAAGAACAGTGGAAGCTAATGCCATGTTTACAAATAATTTGACCCAGAGGTAGCATATATAAAGAAAAGAGCAGTGGGCCTAAAACAGAACCTTGAGGAACACCAAACTTTACCTCAGTATGAATAGAGAAGTCACCATTTACATCTACAAACTGATAACGATCAGTCAAATAAGACCTGAGCCAGGAGAGGGCCGTTCCCTTAATGCCAACAACGTTTTCTAGTCTATTAAGGAGAATAATATGATCAATTGTATCAAAAGCTGCACTAAGGTCAAACAACACAAGCATGGAGACACAACCCTGATCAGTAGGTCATTTACCACTTTAACCAGTGCTGTCTCTGTGCTATGATGAGGCCTAAATCCTGACTGATATATTTCATGAATGTTATTCCTATTTAGGTACGAGCATAGCTGCTGTGCTACATCCTTTTCTAAGATCTTGGAGATAAAGGGGAGATTTGATATTGGCCTATAGCTGGACAGTTGACAGGGGTCGAGGTCAGGTTTTTTAATCAGAGGTTTGATAACTGCTCATTTAAATGATTTAGGTAGGACATAGCCAGTGCTAAGGGAAGAATTGATTATTTTTAGAAGAGGTTCGATTACTTTTGGAATAATCTGTTTGAAGAAACATGTAGGTAGGGGATCTAGTATACAAGCTGATGATTTCGATGAAGAAATTAATGAAATTAGTTCGGTCTCTCTAAGGGGAGTAAAACGTTCTAATCGTTTATCTAACGCTCTTCTAGTTAACTTATGAGTGTTAGATGAGTGTTATATGAACGTTAGATGAACGTTAGACTGAGTGACAGTTTGTGGTGCCGTGCCTCAGTGATTTGCCTGTTTGTATTTGTGAACGAGTAAAAGGAAAATAAATCCCAGATAAAATATCGATCACGAAAAGAGAAAAATATGAGACATCGATTCAGTGAGTGAGTTAGATGGTCGTTAAACGAGCGTTAAATTAGCACTGAATAAATGATAAATAATAAATGAATGTGAAGTGAGTGTATGTAAGGGTTAGATGAGCAGTGCATAAATGTTAGCTATAATTTGAACAAAACAAAAGAACACAAAGTGCTCGACTCGCCACCTGCAAATAATTACCACACGGAGTTAAAGGATTCTTATACATATAGAACTTGGTTGAAGTGTTGTGTTTGAATTACTTTAAGGAAGTTTGGGTTATTTATTTAAGTCTTGTGTACAACTCTCAAGTCCATGTATTTATTTATTTATTTATTTATATTAATATATTATTTTTGTATTTTCTCCTTCTATTATCGCAGAGCCTCGTAAATTAAAGCTCTTCTTGGAGACTCTCTTAGTGGAAAAGCATCATTATTGTGTGTTGAAACCAAGGCAGTGTAACAACACACAATGTTTCCTACACACACACACACACACACACACACACACACACACACACACACACACACACAGATGGAGAGAGTTTAATCATAAAAATCAAACAGTTTCTCTGTTTCTGTGTCTGTGGTCTGTGGTTTAATACAGATGATTCAGATTTCCTCTCCGACTTACTCTCAATATTTTTGCGTAACCATAGAAATGTCGTGGGAGTGGCAGGGAACTCCTTCCGAATCTGATTCAGGGGGTTCCCTCATCTCAGAACACTTCTCCTCAGGGGCTTTCATGTAATTACCCCACTTTAAAGTTCTTTTTCCTTCCAAACATGTGAAGTGAATTACAGGAACACAGGCACACACTGCACAGAATCTCCCTACAGAACCACATAGAACCAAACAGAACCAAACAGGACTAACAGGAACTAAGAGGAACTAACAGGAACATGGTCTTACTGTATGTTTACAGTTTAGTGATCAGGGTGTGTGATCAGTGTGAGCTGAAACATTTCTGCACGTCCACAATGATCCTCTTAGTCTGTTACGTTTTTATTTTTATTATTATTTTGTGGTTTTTTTTTTATTTATTTGTTGTTATGTTGTGTTTTTTTGTTTGTTTGTTTATCTAAAGTGACCTTGTGCTCGTTGTACAAAACAATCAAAACATTATTATTACCGTCTTCAGCAGTAAAAACAAATACAAGAACTAAATGAATTTAAAAATTCAGTTTAAAAAAATAATTAATTAAAAAACTAAGTAATTTTTTATTTATTTTTTTTTTAAGAAATAAATTGTTTGGTTGTTTCATGTTTCCTGGAGAACCTGCTGTTCTTCTGCCTCTTCAGGCCTCAATGATTTGTGTATTTTTATTGATTTATTTATTGATTTATTTATTAATTAAATCAGATATTTAATTAAATATATTTTTTTATTTGTTTGGTTTTTTTTTAATGCAATTTTTGGAAATCCTTTTTTTTTCTTCTTTTTTTCCTCCCTGTTAAGCAGATCTATACTTCTTTAAATCTATATAATAAGTATGCAAATTTATATAAATGTTTTATTAGAAATGTGGACGATTACTTTTTTTTTTTTTTTTTTTTTTTTTTTATGCAACGTTTGGAAAAAAAATCCCCCCCCCATGTACAGCACTGTGCAAACGTTTTACACACCATATTTTTATTTTAGTACAAACTCTGTTATAGAAGTTTTATTTTATGGCGTCTACATGATCGAGTCGGTACAATAAACATTTTAGATTCCCAAACATTAGTTTTCTAGCACAGAATGAAATGTTACAGAAAAATGTTTGTATGTGATTAAAGAAAGCAGCGTATTACAGTAAGAGACACTTTTCAGACAGTAAACACAATGAAGGCTGCTGGGTTTCGCTGCAAAAATAAGAAGCGAGTGCGAAAGTCAAAGTGTCCAGAAGAACTGTGTCTGGTTCTGCAAGATGCTCAATAAAACTTACCAGCTCATTTCCTTATAAAACTGCACACATTGTACCGGAGACTATTTTTATTTTTATTTGTATTTTTTTTCACACCAAATATTGACTTTGTTTCATTTACTACTGTTTACTGCTCTTTATGGTGTTTTTTTAATGTAGAAACATTTAATTTCATTATTTTGAAGGCATCTTTGCTCTACAGCATTTCTTTGCATGTGTCTAAAACTTTTGCACAGTCCTGTATATATGTATATATACACAGACACACACACACACACACACACACACACACACACACACATATACATATATATATATATATATATATATATAATGTGTAACATTTTATGTAATCTGAACTTTAATACGCCATGGGTTTTTTATTTTATAATTATTCTGAAGGTTTGATTGATGTGCTTATTTCCATATTGTAACTGATGTACACATTTTCATAAACATTGCTGGCTTGTATTTATCATTTACACGTTAAATGTTTTGCTGCTGTTTATATAGAGTGCTGCAGGGAGGAGGTATTTTTTGGAGGCCAACCCGGAAGTTCGCATCACCCCGGTTCCCTCGACAAAAAAAAATACAATAGCATTTTTCCACTGGCTTTTGGATTATCGCAGAAAATAAGATCTGTGACCAACAAACGTTTATGATTATTACATGTTTTGTTCATCAAGATAATCTTCACAAATAAACACAACTTTTATGAATTCTGAAGCCTAAATACAAATCACCAGAAGTAAAAAGTTAGGCTATAAATGAGCTACACCACGGTCACATGACTTCAACGTCACCACCACTAAACCTCCGACAGGATTTATAACGACATCGGAAAATACCATAAACTGATAAATGTAAAAGTTGGAAAGTTTGAGTTGGAACAGTTTGCAGGAGCGCGAGTATAAACACAACGAGGCCGTAGGAGATGACAATCTCTGTAGTTCGGTTTAGCCACTCGTTAGCAACCACCTTTCTTCAAGACACGGAAAAGCTTAACGAAATCACGAGTGAGGTATCACTGACGTATTTTATGTCGTAGAATAAAACGTGAAAACATCTTGAGCTTGTGTTAACCACAGACCACGGATAGAGGACCGAGTACTGAGCCCTGAGGGACACCGTGTAGACCTCCTCCTTGTCTCTCCGGGTAGGAAAACAAACGACCACCATGTTGAGACCCAGCGAATAAACTGTAATGGTTGGAAAATTGCTGTTGTATAAGAGAAACAAAACCACCACGTCAGTGTTTAAGTGTTTTACTGTGAAAGTTCAAGAGTCACTCTGCGCACGTCTGAAGCGTTCAGTCATGCGTTTTAGTTAAGAGTGCAGGACCTGATTACTCATCTTCAGCCATGGATTTCCCCAGTCGTTCCTCTGTAGAATAAACAGATACAAATACAGATAAAAAAAAATGATTAAATTGTATGTTCATTGCAGATGTTTCTCGTTCTTCATCGTTATTAGATTAAAATCATATGGACACTAGAATTAATTTGTTGTTATACAGTATATTGGCTCTTTCCAGTGGTCCTGTGGCATAGTGCTCGGGTTACCTTCATTTATATTTTTTTTATTTTTCGAGAAGGGGATTTTCCCCATTTTCTCCTTAATTTAGTCTTGATGAATTCCCACCCACCAGCCAGCTCTGCCCTATCATAAGACACCTAGCAGCGTGATTGACATGGACGAGAGAGTATGCCCCTCCCACTAATTTTTAAAAAGTTTAGGCCACACCCACTTCTGGTTTAAATACAAATACAGGAAAGGAACCTGACCACGAGTAAACACAGTCTAATGAAAATCTATATTTTGTACATCGACTCCCTTTGAACATCCTGCTCTTCATTCGATTAAATGACAGCACAGTTTATTTTAATCTCTTACTATCAGTGTCATCTCAGTTAAAAAAATAATAAAATAACACAAACTGACTCAAACACCATGACGATCAGGTCAGGAAGATGAGTGTGGGATATTTAAAAAAACCCTGAGTTTTGGAGCATTTATTCTCAGAACAGGAGAGTGTTACTGAAAACAGAGTTGCGCTTCATTACTTCTGATACGGATCAGATCCCAGATAATGTTCTGTTCAGGCCCCAGAGCAGTTCATGTGGAACCAAACAGCACCGTGAGTCGGGCATAACACACCCACACACCCACACACACACACACTCAGTCACTCACACACCTGAAAAAACAATGGTCTTATTTATTTACAGAGTTAGACTAGTGAGCCTAATGTATTCATTTCTGTCCATGTTTCTATCTAGAGTTTTCTCAAGTCTTCAGTCAGAGTCTCGAGTCAGAGTCGAGCTTTCCCACCTGTCAGGCCGTGTGTTGACTCTGAATCAAATTCAAAATGATTCTTTTGGACTTGGTTTTGCTATTCGGTTCGATTTCTCACTGCACGTAATTAAACGCACCAAACTGAAAAAGCCAAAAGGCAGAAAATGTCTTCCGAAAAGCTGTAAAGGTCCTCGTGAAGGTCTTTCATTTGTCTTTCTTTCATGTTAAACTGTATGTGAATTCAGTTCTCTGTGCAGTCTGTGTGTTCGTCCATCAGTTCGATTCAATTCAGTTTTATTTGTATAGCGCTTTTAACAAGGGACATTGTCCCAAAGCAGCTTTACAGAAATATATACAGTGGGGGGGAAAAAGTATTTGATCCCCTGCTGATTTTGTACGTTTGCCCACTGACAAAGAAATGATCAGTCTATAATTTTAATGGTAGGTGTATTTTAACAGTGAGAGACAGAATAACAACAAAAAAAATCCAGAAAAACACATTTCAAAAAAGTTATAAATTGATTTGCATTTTAATGAGTGAAATAAGTATTTGATCCCCTATCAATCAGCAAGATTTCTGGCTCCCAGGTGTCTTTTACACAGGTAATGAGCTGAGATTAGGAGATCCCTCTTAAAGGGAGTGCTCCTAATCTCAGTTTGTTACCTGTATAAAAGACACCTGTCCACAGAAGCAATCAATCAATCACATTCCAAATTCTCCACCATGGCCAAGACCAAAGAGCTGTCCAAGGATGTCAGGGACAAGATTGTAGACCTACACAAGGCTGGAATGGGCTACAAGACCATCGCCAAGCAGCTTGGTGAGAAGGTGACAACAGTTGGTGCGATTATTCACAAATGGAAGAAACCGTCAGTCTCCCTCGGTCTGGGGCTCCATAAGTCCACAAGATCTCACCTCGTGGAGTTTCAATGATCATGAGAACGGTGAGGAATCGGCCCAGAACTACACGGGAGGATCTTGTTAATGATCTCAAGGCAGCTGGGACCATAGTCACCAAGAAAACAATCGGTAACACACTACGCCGTGAAGGACTGAAAACCTGCAGCGCCTGTAAGGTCCCCCTGCTCAAGAAAGCACATGTACAGGCCCGTCTGAAGTTTGCCTGAATGATTCAGAGGAGAACTGGGTGAAAGTGTTGTGGTCAGGTGTGGTCAGATCTCTTTTGGCATCGACTCAACTCGCCGTGTTTGGAGGAGGAGGAATGCTGCCTATGACCCCAAGTCATAACACCATCCCCACCGTCAAATATGGAGGTGGGAACATTATGCTTTGGGGGTGTTTTTCTGCTAAGGGGACAGGACAACTGCACCGCATCAAAGGGACGATGGACGGGGCCATGTACCGTCAAATCTTGGGTGAGAACCTCCTTCCCTCAGCCAGGGCATTGAAAATGACCTTAATGACTTGGAGAGGATCTGCAAAGAGGAGTGGGACAAAATCCCTCCTGAGATGTGTGCAAACCTGGTGGCCAACTACAAGAAACGTCTGACCTCTGTGATTGCCAACAAGGGTTTTGCCACCAAGTACTAAGTCGAAGGGGTCAAATACTTATTTCCCTCATTAAAATACAAATCAATTTATAACTTTTTTGAAATGTGTTTTTCTGGATGTTTTTGTTGTTATTCTGTCTCTCACTGTTAAAATACACCTACCATTAAAATTATACACTGATCATTTCTTTGTCAGTGGGCAAACGTACAAAATCAGCAGGGGATCAAATACTTTTCCCCCCTCACTGTAAATTCAGGATATAGATGAACGTGAAAGTGGGGGGGTGACAGCATCCAGACATCCCAGTTCACCACAACACTCTATGCCTGTGAGACCTCTAGATCTGATCCTTTACCTAAGAAAAAAATATTCACAAAAAGCTTGACTAAACAAATATGTTTTCAGCCTGGACTTAAACACTGAGACTGTGTCTGAGTCCCGAACACTAATTGGAAGGTTAATGGACTAATTTTTCTGCATCATGTAGTGACATTATATTTCTTATCTTAGCAATATTTCTGAGGTGAAAGAAGGCTATCCTAGTAATATTATCTACATGGGCGTCAAAGGAAAGACTGGAGTCAATGATCACACCAAGATCTTTTACTGCTGCACATGATGAAACAGAAAGGACATCCAGAGTTACTGTGGAATCAGAAAACTTACTTCTAGCTGCATGTGGTCCTAGTATAAGTACTTCTGTCTTGTCAGAATTTAGTAAGAGGAAGTTAATAAGCATCCAGACCATCAGTGGCCAGTTTGCGGTAAAAGAGTTTTAATATCTTGATAAATGCAAATGAAATAAATCCAAAGTAAAATTACACACACCACACAATTCCTTCAGTCAGGTGAGACTGGTCTGTTCTATTCATTTAGAGTTTTATTTACTTGGCTCCTGAGTCAGAGGCTTTTATTTGAACCTGGTGCTCTTCAGTCTGCAGTAAATCAGGACTGAGCTGTGTTTTAGCGTCTTTAAAACATAATAACGTCTTTCGTTATTCTACTGCATGAGTACAACATAAAAATATGAGAAATTATGATGGGCGAGACGGAGTTGGGCGAAGTTACCGTGGCGGTTTAATTTAATCCCAGATTAGAGCAGACTAAGATCAAACCTGACAGATCGCAGGAGCCTGGAAAAAGTATTTATTTAAAAATATATATATTTTTAAAAAAGGACAGAGTTTCCACATACAGTTTGTGGAAGCTGGATTTGTTTTCCTCGAATCTAAAACCGCAGAAGCACGGACACGGACTCATAAATAACCTGGCATGCGGGTGTTATTTTCTCTGATGCAGTTCAGATTCCTAGCAACAAACAGTATTTGTGTCATTCCTGTGGTCTGAGAGCTGGCATGGAGAGAGAGAGAGAGAGAGAGAGAGAGAGAGAGAGAGAGAGAGACTGCAAATAGATCTTGAAAAATGCAAGTGGAAAAATTTCATCCTGGTATCAAACTGCTGTTTTGCTCCCCAGTTAAAAGCATGTTTGAATCCTCGCCAGAAACACGTCAAAGAGTGAGTCATTATAGTGAACATATCACAATCACGAGTGTGTGTTCGAGTCAGAGCAGAATGCTCGTGATGTCTTCTGAAAACTGTTATAAATGAAAGAAGAAGAACAATTTCAGCTTGTTTATGTGTATCGGGATTCTGCTGTAGGAAAGGAAACAGTAAGACAGCGTGTAATGACTGAAAAATCATGTTGTGTGTGTGTGTGTGTGTGTGTGTGTGTGTGTGTGTGTGTGTGTGTGTGTGGGTGTGTGGGTGTGTGTGTGTGTGTGTGGGTGTGTGTTGCACATTTTATTTCCTTGATTTATAATGAGTGCATGTCAGTCTGACATTAATTCATCTCCATAATCAGGGAGTGTCTTCCCGGGCTTATTACTGTGTCCCAAGTATCTCACAAGTGAGCGTCAATCCAATCCAATCCAATCTAATCTAAAACCCTTATGGAAAAAATCATTTCTGATCGTCTTTTTTTACGTGTGTGTACACCAATCAGCCTTAGCACTAAAGCCACTGACAGGTGATATGAATAACACTGATTATCTCGTTACATTGAGACCTGTCAGGGGGTGGGATATACAGGTACATCTCAATAAATTAGAATGTCGTGGAAAAGTTCATTTATTTCAGTAATTCAACTCAAATTGTGAAACTCGTGTATTAAATAAATTCAATGCACACAGACTGAAGTAGTTTAAGTCTTTGGTTCTTTTAATTGTGATGATTTTGGCTCACATTTAACAAAAACCCACCAATTCACTATCTCAACAAATTAGAATACTTCATAAGACCAATAAAAAAACATTTTTAGTGAATCGTTGGCCTTCTGGAAAGTATGTTCATTTACTGTACATGTACTCAATACTTGGTAGGGGCTCCTTTTGCTTTAATTGCTGCCTCAATTCGGCGTGGCATGGAGGTGATCAGTTTGTGGCACTGCTGAGGTGGTATGGAAGCCCAGGTTTCTTTGACAGTGGCCTTCAGCTCATCTGCATTTTTTGGTCTCTTGTTTCTCATTTTCCTCTTGACAATACCCCATAGATTCTCTATGGGGTTCAGGTGTGGTGAGTTTGCTGGCCAGTCAAGCATACCAACACCATGGTCATTTAACCAACTTTTGGTGCTTTTGGCAGTGTGGGCAGGTGCCAAATCCTGCTGGAAAATGAAATCAGCATCTTCAAAAAGCTGGTCAGCAGAAGGAAGCATGAAGTGCTCCAAAATTTCTTGGTAAACGGGTGAAGTGACTTTGGTTTTCAAAAAACACAATGGACCAACACCAGCAGATGACATTGCACCCCAAATCATCACAGACTGTGGAAACTTAACACTGGACTTTAAGCAACTTGGGCTATGAGCTTCTCCACCCTTCCTCCAGACTCTAGGACCTTGGTTTCCAAATGAAATACAAAACTTGCTCTCATCTGAAAAGAGGACTTTGGACCACTGGGCAACAGTCCAGTTCTTCTTCTCCTTAGCCCAGGTAAGACGCCTCTGACGTTGTCTGTGGTTCAGGAGTGGCTTAACAAGAGGAATACGACAACTGTAGCCAAATTCCTTGACACGTCTGTGTGTGGTGGCTCTTGATGCCTTGACCCCAGCCTCAGTCCATTCCTTGTGAAGTTCACTCAAATTCTTGAATCGATTTTGCTTGACAATCCTCATAAGGCTGCGGTTCTCTCGGTTGGTTGTGCATCTTTTTCTTCCACACTTTTTCCTTCCACTCAACTTTCTGTTAACATGCTTGGATACAGCACTCTGTGAACAGCCAGCTTCTTTGGCAATGAATGTTTGTGGCTTACCTAGTGAACCAAACTGAGACCATTTTGAAGGCTCAGGAAACCTTTGCAGGTGTTTTGAGTTGATTAGCTGATTGGCATGTCACCATATTCTAATTTGTTGAGATAGTGAATTGGTGGGTTTTTGTTAAATGTGAGCCAAAATCATCACAATTAAAAGAACCAAAGACTTAAACTACTTCAGTCTGTGTGCATTGAATTTATTTAATACACGAGTTTCACAATTTGAGTTGAATTACTGAAATAAATGAACTTTTCCACGACATTCTAATTTATTGAGATGCACCTGTATTAGGCAGCAAGTGAACAGTCAGGTCTCGAAGTCGATGTGTTGGAAGCAGGAAAAATGGGCAAGTGTAAGGATCTGAGCAACTCTGACAAGGGGCAAATTATGATGGCTAGACGACTGGGTCAGAGCATCTCCAAAACAGCAGGTATTGTGAGGTGTTCCCGGTATGCAGGGGTTAGTACCTACCAAAAGTGGTCCAAGGAAGGAGAACCGGTGAACCGGCAACAGGGTTATGGGCAGTAGGTCAGTACAGTACGTCCGATCCATTAACGTCTTGGTGCCAGATACCACAGCACACCTTCAGAGGTCTCGTGGAGTCCACGCCTCGACGGGTCAGAGCTGTTTCGAGGGCACAAGGAAGGGGGATCTACACAGTATTGGGCAGGTGGTTTTAATGTTATGGCTGTAAAGAAAGGCGTGTGATCAAAGACGGAAAAATGTAAGGAGAACATTGTTATACCCTGAAATTGCACATCATGTGACGTCACGTGAATAATATGCGACGAATCAGGTGTCCTGCATGTCAGAAAAATAAACATTTCCACATGAGACCACAAACAAATCCCAGACGGAGTGGAAACCCCAAGGAGTGACTTAAAGCGAGTGTTTAATCTGTAGCTAAGCATCAGTGAAGTGAAATAAACAGGAAGTCCATTTTAATCCACTGCACACGGAATCTAAGTAGAACAGGAAATTATAGATTTCAGGGAACTGCAAAGAAGTTTGCATAGAAATATTATGGAATTTGTCAAGCATCACATTTATCAACCATTAACTTTTTTTTTTATTCATTAAAGAACAAACATGTCATACTTTTTTTTTTTCCCCTTTTCGTAATTGCATTTAATGTTGCGGAACGTCACCATAACAAGTTGGTTCCTGTTCTTGAAGTTATGAAGACAAAAAAACAACAACACGCAGCTCGTTACATCGCGTTACCGAGAAACCGCAAAAGGAGCGTAAACACGTCCGTCCTGAAGATGTGGGAAAACTTCGAGTTACAGCTTTTACCTCTGACTGTACCTCTGACAAAGCGCTGACACTGGAGACTCCTTCCATATGTTCCACAATAAACATCTCCTGTTAATGATTTTTAAAAATCATTTGTTTATTATCAGTGGAGCGTCCGCTGTACCAGTCCCTGTGAATGAGCCGTTACTATGGAAACGATAACATATTAGAACAAATATGTTATTTACAAATAAAGCTAAAAAAAAACAAAAAACAAAAAAACCCTAATCAACACCTTCTGACCAATCACAATCCAGAATTCAACAAAACAGTTTCATCCAATAAATGCGGTCGCGATGCGTCATTCGTCGAAATGAATCGACTCTTTTGAACGAACGCAGAGAGCCGATTCTCGTTCTGTATACGACCTGTAGTTTTGTTTCTTGTCTCTTTTTTTTTTAAATCTTTTTTTCTTTTGTTAGATGTCGGCAATTGCGATACCCTTTCAGTGACACAGAATGCTTTCATGGAAACATCTGTCCAACATCCGAGGGGTTCGTTACCGCGTAAACGAGTCGTGAGTCGTAAAATACAATTAACGATTATAATTTATTGTGATCATTAGAAGGAAGAATGAGATTTTTTGAAATAGTTTCAGCGAGGCAAAGAGAAATCACAGTCACTGCTCAAGACATCTAAAATTTTAGAGAGGAACAAAAAAAAAGGCAATGAGTCATTTGGGATATTGAATCATTGGTGAGTCGACTCTACTGAAAAGAGTCGGGATTCCCATCACTAGAACGCACCAAATCCGTGTGTATATTTGTGTAATATGATTAACAGCAAGGATTCCACCGCAGACACCACACCCACTCCACATGCACTCATTAACCCGCAGACACCACACCCACTCCACATGCACTCATTAACCCGCAGACACCACACCCACTCCACATGCACTCATTAACCCGCAGACACCACACCCACTCCACATGCACTCATTAACCCGCAGACACCACACCCACTCCACATGCACTCATTAACACACACACACACACACACCTCCAACCTGCTTCTGCTCTGTGTCAGGACGTGTCATTTGATGTGTATCTGAGATACTTGTTGCTATGTTTTGCTGCTTGTTTCCCAAAATTATCCTAAAAGCTATTTATAATGAATCTACACACAGTGACTAAACCCGACAACCCAAATAAACAGAGCACATACCTTCCTTGTCCTCCTGCATGAGACTACAGCAAGACAGAGTAAACACTGCTGAAGTCAGCAGGGTAACACCTTAAACAATTTCTGAGTCAATAAAATCTGAATATTGTTTTATTCCAGTGGAAATGATCCGTTTGTGTCACATTAAGCTAACCCTGCTAGTTTGGAGCTAGCATGAATGCAGTTTAAATGTACAGGAAGTAAAACTGCAGCTTGTGTACTTGTTTACTCTTTGACTCCACCTCCAAGCCACGCCCATCTCAGTCGCTGGTTAATTAATGGTAGCATTAATTTATTTGCCTTGCGTTCAGTCTTATACAGTGCATCCGGAAAGTTTTCCCAGCGCTTCACTTTTCCCACATTTTGTTATGTTACAGCCTTATTCCAAAGTGGATTAAATTCATTATTTTTCTCTCAAAATTCTACAAACAATAAACAATACCCCATAATGACAGCGTGAAAGAAGCTGCAAGGTTTTTTTCCTCGTTTCTCGTATTCCATATGTAAACATCAGCACGTGGATTCACACAAATCTGTCCAGATGTTTGCCTTTCTGACGACTCAGAAGGGGGCGGAGTCTTGAGTGTCCGTTACATAACAAGCATAAGGTATGCACAGCACTGAACCTTTTCCAACGTCCCCCCCTTCCCCCCCCTCCCCCTCCCCCTCCCCCTCAGTCATGTGGTTTACTGTAGGATAATAATATCTTAATATAATTTAACAATGATATTTCATCATGTTTTACATACATTTACAGACTATTTGCAAAAGTAAAGAGACTAAAAATATTGTTTATTGCACTTTAATGACATTCAGAATACTTTTACATTATGCAAATAAATATTCATATAATTACACTGTTTTAATTACAGATAAGTAAGAGTAATAAATATTTTTTTTTGAAATGATTTAAGCTTTAATTTTTTTTTTTTTTCTGCCAGGTCAAACAACTGACAACACGTAATAATTTCAAATGATTAGTAAAGTAAAAGTGGTTAAATGATACAGATGGAGAGAAAGAGGTAGAAAGAGGTTTTGTTTTCCTTCTTGTGCTTAACGTGTGAAAAGTGTAAATGCTGTCTGTTAGAACCTGCGGAGTTAATATCTGTTATAAAGACACGGATTAATGCGAACACACGAATATATCTGAGAAACGTTAGCAAAAGTGAAACGACGATTTGAGTGTAGCTCGAAATATCCGAGTTCTCCAGAAACACCTGTTAATATCGGTTCCATCGGAGATGGTCCGTGTGCAATGTCTTTTTGTGCAATTTATTAAGCTCTTCTATATTAATGATAAAAGAATAATAGTAATAAAATGATTTTTAAAAATTGCTTCCTTGCTTGTTTTCTTGTTCCTGTGTTGTTGTTTTTTTTTTTTTTTTGTCTTTAGATTTAGGTGTTGTTCAGGAGAACGTCTCCACCCACTTATTATTAGGCACGGAATAAAAGCTAAGGCCGCACGCTGGTATAGAACAACGATCAGCACCTTCTGACCAATCAGCATCCAGAACGCTACATCTCTACAACGTACTACAACATTTCTGTTGCAGACAAACGGATCCAAACTAACTCCGTTCACAAGTCCACGACTTTAACATCCTTCTCACCCTCATTCCAGAGTTGTTGTTTTTTTGTGATTGTTGCGGCCAAAAATGCTTGATTTTGCTGCGACTTTTTTACTTTTAATTTTTCAAAATATGTGATGCGACTCGCGGAGTTTTTTGTGCTTTTTTTTCCACGGAAAATGACTTGAACTGGCGAAATCGCAGTCTTTCACAGTGATGTTTGTCGGTAAATGAGAGGTTTTAGCTGGGCTCATGTTCGCCGCACGTGAATCGAAGAGGGCGTTGCGATGACGTCACACGACGCGTCTCGGCCCGAGTCTGCGGTAAAATTTGCGGTAATTTTGAAAAATTGCGAGCTCCACCGAATATTGCGGAGTTTCCTCGTTTCTGCGTTAATTTCTGCAGAATCGCAAAATGGCGAAATCCTGAAGGGACCGACATAATGATAATGTATATATTGTGGAGTTGATGATCAAATAACAAGCTAACAGTTAGGCGATATCAGTCACTACGCAGATATCGGGGGTTAATACGTCCAGCTGGTTAGAGTAATAAACCCGTTTGAAACAGTGTGATCAGTTTTTAAATAGTAATGTCTGATTAATCTGGTTATTCTCTTAAAAACTCTTGACACCCCACCTTCCCCCCTCCCCCAACTAACACCGTTTACATTCTTGTTGATTAAAAGTGGGCGTGTCCACACAGCGATTACAAATCCTTTGGCAGCGGGTCGATAATCATATCACAAATATTTTAAACAGGAAACAGGCCTAAAAGACAAAGACACTAAGACACGACTCCCTTCTTGTGTCACTGGTCTCTGTGTGTACATGTGTCCACTCTGTGTGTTATGTGTATGTTTGTGTGTGTGTGTGTGTGTATAGAATGATGATGATGACGATGACGATCATCATCATGGTCTTGATTATAATTATTACATCAGGTGATGACTCCGTCTCCATCCGTCCTCGTGTCTCCCGATGCGCCCCGTCGTCACAAGTCCTTGCCGCCGGTGTCCAGAGGGAACGTGTCCACCCACTTCTGCGTGCGAGCTCGGCACTGCTGCCAGTCGTACAGCGGGCGGTACTGGAAGTGGCGCAGCGCCTTGTCCGAGCGCACGGTGAAGGAGGTGCAGGCGACGGCCAGCGTGTAGCGGTTCAGCATCGGCGTGAAGTCGCACACGGGCTTCAGCAGCCAGTGCAGCAGCTCGTTGAGACACGCCATCATCCAGAGCACGCAGAGCGGCATGCGCAGGGAGCGGAAGTTAAACCCAGACAGGAACTGCATGTTGAACGCCTCGTAGCTCTTGTAGGGAGATTCATCGTAGCAGAAGTAGACTTCGCCGCCGAGTCGCTCGGGACGCTCGCGTAAAGCCCGCGCTGCCAACACGTGCATCCACGCTACGTTTCCTGTCGACGAAAACACGAGTTGCTGAGTTGAGCTCCGGTTCAAAGCATGCAGCATAAATAAGATCAAATGAATTGTTTTTATTCCAATTTTTAGGCCAAGACAACACACCTGACAGTGAATAGATTTAATATATATATAAAAAACCTATTCAGTAAACCTGTAATGGGTAATAAAAATAAATATTCTTGATCATATCTGTACAATCTGTGAATAAACACGTCTAGTTGGAAAAGTATTTACACCGAGATTTCACGGCGCTACTGACGAGCAGGCCTACGGAACACACACGTCACAAGCAGGTTTGTGTGTGTGTGTGTGTGTGTGTGTGTGTGTGTGTGTGTGTGTGTGTGTGTGGAATATTAGTGATGAAATATTTCTTCACCAACCAGGCACCTTGTCCTCTGTGTTTGTTGCTATAGCTTTTCCAACCGTGGAAGCTCAGCAGTGATGGAAGCCAGAAATCTGTTCTAACATCAGGCCAGAGGCGGGTCGTGTTGGCTCTGATTTCCTTAGAAGTTTTATGATGTTTCCGTCATGCTTTCCTCGGTTTTGTCGTCTGACTCACTGCACAGTGATGATGTATAATCACGTATAACAGTATAAACATGTGCTGCGGAGCTTCAGTGCAACGCTCAGGGCCGTAACCACAAGTTTAGTGAGGTCCACGGTGCAGAAACGTGCTCCACACCCGTGTCCACCCCTGGCCAAATAACACATTTTGTTGATTTTTGAAGGGAAATTAAGTTACTTTACATTTTATGAACTTATGACAAAATAGAAATGAATGAAATAATAACTGTGGCCCTACTAAGACAGGCTTGTGGTCATCTAGGAGTCTCTCTCTCTTCTCGTTTTCAACTGGAATTTTCACCCACTCCTCCATGCGAACGTTTCTAGCACGAAACACACAGATTTTCAGTGATGTTTAAGTCAGGGGGCTGTGAAAGCCGTTCCATCAGCTCCAGCTTGCGTTTCTTGAAGTAGCTCATGGTGGATCTTGAGGTATGTTTTGGAGCTGCGTCCGAAGTCGCATACTGTGACGGTACGTACTGAATTCGATGAGGTACCCATCGCACGGCCGTTGAAACAGTACGTACTAATAAGTATGTGTGTGTATCATGACTACATCCGCCGTGTCGGCACTGTCACGTGACCTTCGATGTCATCATAAACACAAAAATCTTAAACAAGTTAAGAATTTATTTGGGTATTGTTAAACAAGTCCTGTTTAACCAAGGTTTAATACCTAAAAACAGCCGACGCTGTCTTCCGCAATTTTCTGAGCCCGTCCACACCGGTCCCGTTGCATCATGGGATTGTTTGACTCGCATAGTGTCCAGGTATTTCTCCCCTACTGAGAATTCGGACATACTACCCCTCTGAAGTACTGCTTTTCGCCTACTATATAGTAGGTAAGTATGCGGTTTCGGACATGTGTTGTTCTGCGTACTTCGTAGCATGTTGACTTTTGTGATGAGATCACAGGTAAGGTTTCCTTCTGATGACTCTTCCATGCAGATCCATGAGGATGTTAGTGCTAGCAATGCTGTAGAGTAGAACTGTGCACCACCACTGCTGTGTCAGATAAACCTTAGTGTCATATAGGGGTTTTGCTTTTCCTTTCAGCATACAGGAAGTTCTACCTGAGGGTTTTGGGGGTTTTATTTTGGTCTTTCAGATCTTTCCTTGACTTCCACAGTTCACCTTCACTGCCAATGTTTAATGAAATTTCAGACAGAGGGAAATTGTGATCTGGAAACACTTTGATAAAGTAAAAAAAAACAATCTTTTGAAGGTCCGGACCTCGGTGTCCTCATGACACGACGATACATTTGTTGTTTAAATGGATAATGTTTCTGACCACTAAGGGAGGCTTAGGACCACTAATTTATCATCATGCATGCCGAACTGCATGTCTACACCATCATCACCACACACTCGCTTCAAACGTCTTGTGTTGACTCTGATGTGGTTTCTGACTATCAGGTTATCTATAAACACAGACAAAAGGAAGGGTTTGAATAATGCTAAACAGGTAGCCTGGCTAGCCTAGCCTCATCTCGGTGGATCTGGGGTTAGTGTAGGATCGTGTACCTTTGGTTAAACTTTAAACTCGTATACCTGCGTAAACACGCCCGTGCTCGGTGTCCTGTGGAACTCCTTTAATGAGCCAGCCGCCTGTACGAACACCCATCATGTAGAACTCCTTCATCAGCTGGTGGTTTTCACCGTAAATCCCCGTGGGACGCAGAGCGCACGTGTAGAGAGTCGCACCGCCTGCAACCTGCACGCAGAGAAACAAACAGGAAATGAAGAAAAACAAGTCAGTAACTAACACTGTGTGTGTGTGTGTGTGTGTGTGTGTGTGTTTTCCTGTAACAGCACGTCCCCGAGTGTTTTATTCCTCTTACACCACATTTCCTCTTACACCACATTCTTTCACTACATAGTTCCTGTTCTCGCTTACGTTATAGCAGCTATAAACAGTCGCTCCTCACCAGCTTCTCTTTTCTTTTTCGCAGCTTGCTACATCATGTTACTGAGAAACCACAAAGAAGCTTAAACTCCTGTGTCCTGAAGATGTCGGAAACGTTTTGGGTTGACTGTTACAAAGTGCCGACACTGGAGACTCCTTCCACAAACGTTACATAAACGTCTCTTTACAGGATCGGTGACTACACACGTTTCTAAAAAAAAAAAAAAAAAAACGTCTATTATTAGCGGCGCGTCCGAGCGTCCGAGTCCCTGCGAGTGAGCTGTTGCTATAGAAACGAGCAGAACCAGGTATCAGAACGAGCGCATTAATGAGAAACGAAGAGCTGCTCTTATAGAGAATTAATCAGCACCTTCTGACCAATCGCGATCCAGTATTCAGGACTGAACCTCGCTGTGGTGTAAAATGAGGTATGTAATGAGACGCTGTTACGCCGGGAGACAGCAATGTTCAGTATAAATGATAAAAGTGAACACAGTGTGTCTCTGGCAGGAGAAAGCGAACAGCCCTCAGTAATAATCAGCTCATTGTTTTGTTCGTTAAAAGCAGTCAGTCAGAGAGTGGGGATGAATAACGCTGTCAGACGGATGGCGTGTTAAAAATCCGTGCCTGTGGGGCGCAGACGGCTAATTATATAACCGAGTTAAGACTCGATGATGGAAGACTCGTGTTTCTTATTATCTCACACGGTGATGCAGGTGTGGATTGTTTTGGTTAGCATCAGGGACACGAGGAACACTGAGGACAGCTCCAACCTCCACCCACGCACTTTTTAATCAAGAAAAAAAAAAAAAAAACATGCTAGGTATAGTCCCTTTGCACAGAAGTGCAGTAACGGGATGCAAGAAAAAAGAAATTCCCCATCAGCATCTTGTTACCGTGAGAAACATCTTATTTACGAGAAACGCGTCTCTTCATCGAGACACAATGAGTCATATTATACTTCATGCTTCTCCTAAACCACACCGAGTTTACAAAAACGCAGTGTAGACGGTATTGTTTTTGGTAAAAACACACCTCACGAAGGATTGTTTGACTGTTTGCGGATGCGGGAGAGCGTAGAGTCCGCCTCCACGGAGAAGGTCCCGTTCCAGAGCGAACGTGAAACACAACCTGCAGAAGCTGAAAACCTTCATCAAAAACTCATCATTCAACACTTTGAATGCATTGTGTTTTGTTTTTTTGTTTGTTTTTTTGCACTTTCATCACTGTGTTACAGTCGTGTTGCGCTGAAATGCAATCGCATCGCACCCAAGTTGTACTTGTGGGCGTGGCTAGGATTTGAGTGACGCTTTGATATTTTTGGTCTGTTTGTCAAGCAGAGGCAATAGAAAAGCTGCTTAAAGTGCAACAAAAATATTATACAGTGTACAAAATATAATTAATTAATAAATTAATTAATTAATTAATAAATAAACAGGGAGTGAAACAAAGTTCGTCACGGACGCACCGGGTGGAAAAAGAGCAGAGAGTGATTTAAAAACAAAAACGAAAAATTCTTGGCTTGAATCAGGGACATTCAATCAGAAAAGAAAGAGTGTGTGTGTGTGTGTGTGTGTGTGTGTGTGTGTGTGTGTGTGTGTGTGTGTGTGTGTGTGTGTTTTCATGTCTACATGCTGTGGTGCTGAGATCATCCAGTATAATTAAATATTGATGTATGGTGAACAACATACTGTAATTTCTGACGTAATGTTTGTTTTTCATGTGTGCGCGCGCATATGTGTGTGTGTGTGTGGGCGCGTGTGTGTGTGTGTGCACGTGTGTGTGTGTGTGTGTGTGCGCGTGTGTGTGTGTGTGTGCGTGTGTGTGTGTGTGTGTGCACGTGTGTGTGTGTGCGTGTGTGTGTGTGTGTGTGCACGTGTGTGTGTGTGTGTGTGTGTGTTTCCATGCCTACGTGCTGTTGCGTTGAGATCATCCAGTGAAATATTGATGTCAGGTGAACAATAATGCTGTTATTGTTTTTTTTATTCTGCTGATAAAATCACCGCTATAGAGGTGAAATGTTTTGTTTTTGTTGTTGTTGTTTTTTATTTTATTTTTCATGCAAATGAATTCATTTCATTGGGTGAATTTGATTCACGTTCAGTCTGAACCGCTCCTGACTTCTAATAGTGTAAAAGCAGGCAGACGAAACGCCACAGAGGAGATTAAAAGTAAAATATCAAATGACTGTTTTATTTATTCTTATGGGAGGCTCTTGGGAAATGTTGTGGGTGGGTAAACACAGATATAACAGCAGGTGGGCGTGGTCAGAGTGTCTGTGAAAGCAGGTGAATGCAGCCAAATCTCAAGTCTGTGGGTGTGATCAGAGGGTCTGTGGGAGTGGCCAAAGTGTCTGTGGCAGTGGCCAGAGTGTCTATGGATGTAGTCAGATATTCTGTCTGAGTGGTCAGAGTGTTTGTGGGTGTGGTCAGAGTGACTGGCCAGGTGGGTGTGGTCAAATGTCTGTGGGAGGAGACAGACATAATTGGACTGTTTGTGGGAGTGACCAAGGTGTATATGGGCGTGGTCAGGGTGTATGTAGAAACTAATGGACGTGGTCAGTGCATCTGCGGGGAAAGGTGGGTGTGGTCAAACCATCTGCGGGGAAAGGTGGGTGTGGTCAAAGTATCTGCAGGGAAAGGTGGGCATGGTCAAATCATCTGCGGGGAAAAGTTGGGCATGGTCAAAGCACCTGCGTGGAAAGATGGGTGTGGTCAAAGCATCTGCGGGGAAAGGTGGGTGTGGTCAAAGCACCTGCGTGGAAAGGTGGGTGTGGTCAGAGCATCTGCGGAGGAAAGTTGGACGTGGTCAAAGCACCCGCAGCGGAATGTGGGCGTGGTCAGCAGAACCGCTGGGAAAGGTGGGTGTGGTCAAAGCATCTGTGTGGAAAGGTAGGTGTGGTCAAAGCATCTGCAGGGGAATGTGGGCGTGGTCAACGCATCTGCGGGGGAAAAGGTGAGTGTGGTCAGAGTGTACGAAGAAACGTCCATGTGGCTGATGCATCTGTAGAAACAGGTGGGTGTGGTCAGAGTGTCTGTGGGAACATGTAGGTGTGGTCAGTATGTCTGTAGAAACAGGTGGGCGTGGTCATTCCCACTCATTTACAGCTCTACCATATAGTGAGGTGAAAGTGAGGTATTGTTATGCATTTGCCATCTAATTTTTATACATTTTCATTTTTAGTGGTGCTACAGGAAAACAACTGTGTGTGTGTGTGTGTGTGTGTGTGTGTGTGTGTGTGTGTGGGAGCAGTACCTTGGTACCATTGGCTTCCAGCACCAGTTTCTCTGCCTCAGCTTTACTCCTGGGATACGGCATTTCGTGACACACGTTATAAGGCGTGTCCTCGTCTCCCCTGTGTTAAAGAGACGGTCAGGACAGTTAGGGTTTATACACACCGTCACACACAGAGGAGACAAACAGGAAGCTGGAACACGCCCTGTTCACTTCATAGTGCACTATTCAGGAAGCTTTGACATTCTGACTTGTAAGTCATTAATGACTGTGTGATGTAGGATCTCCAGCATCATCCAGCAGGACAGCGTTCCAACCTCTGACTGATACAAAGCACTGACACTGGAGACTCCTTCCATAAATGTTAAATAAGTGTCTCCATATCAATCATTTTTTAAAACACATAATTTTTTACATATTAATATAAATCCAGAATTCAACAGCGCTGCGTATATAGTTATATACACTATACGGCCAAAAGTATGTGCACCCCTGACCATCATACCCATACGTGGTTCTTCTTTAAAAGTTTAAAGCGCACAGTTGTATAGAACGTCTCTGTACGCTGTAGCATTATTTACAGTTTCCCTTCACTGGAACTACGAGACCCGAACCTGTTCCAGCACCACACAAAGTGCACAAAGCGAGCTCCATGAAGACGTGGTGTGTGAAGGCTGGAAGAAGGTAGAAGAACTGGAGTGTCCTGCACAGAGCCCTGACCCCAACCCCCACCGAACACCTTCGGG
The DNA here is from genome assembly GCA_023630585.1 of Cranoglanis bouderius. Taxonomy (NCBI): domain Eukaryota; kingdom Metazoa; phylum Chordata; class Actinopteri; order Siluriformes; family Cranoglanididae; genus Cranoglanis; species Cranoglanis bouderius. The sequence goes on from CM042554.1 coordinate 20,383,867, forward strand.
ATGAACTGGAACTGGAGCCTCCTCACATCAACATCAGCGCCTGACCTCGACCTCACTAACGCTCTTGTAGCTGAATGAACACAAATCCCCAACAGCCACGCCCAAAAAAATCTAGTGGAAAGCCTTCCCAGAAGAGAGACTGGAGCGCATTATAACAGCATAGAGGGGAATAAATCCTTTTTCTTTGTTTCTCTGGAACATTCCTGGAACATTCCAGTCATAGCGTTCCGACTCCACGGCGGGGTTTCTGCAGTGCAGTGTTTTATTATTGCTCTCGCACAGAACATTCGACACTTCGAATAATTTCTCATCGTTTAATTTCATCTGAAGGTTCAGTTCGGAGCTGTAACGCAGATCTACACTGTATGCTTTTATTCTTTACAAAAATTAAAATAGACCGTTCTTCACCTTCATCCCTGGTTTATAAAAAAAAAAAAAAGTCTCTAAATGATTATCTCTGATTATCTCTTATATTCCTTTGGCCAGTGCGAGAGAGAGAGAGAGAGAGAGAGAGAGAGAGAGAGAGAGAGAGAGAGAGAGAGAGAGAGAGCGAGATCATTAAAACCAGAGCCCTGGTGTTTGCCAGCACATTTTCATGCTGTGCCACGTGCTCGAGATGTTTAATACGCCTCATATGTCCCTGGAGAATTAAACTGAGGGAGGGAGAGAGATAGAGAGAGATAGATAGAGAGAGATAGATGGAAGGCAGGAGGTTTAAATATTTGTGCAGCTTTTTACTCCCTAGAGAGAAAACTGATTGAATTTCTCTACACGGTCTCAAGAAACACGGTCACAGCTGCTTTTCCGTTTCTGTGTCCAGGACTTGTGTATAAATTGAGATTAATGTAGTCATGTAGTCAGAACCAAGTTTCCAAGTTTCCGTGCTGCACTTTGGTGGTTATTAAGCGTGCGGGACAACTTTTCCTTCTTTCATGGGACCAGAAACGCATCCCTTCTTCATCTTCACTGCACTTCTAGCTCTCAGCTTCACACCAGCTCATTAAACACTGTTACACCACAGCGCTGCTGAGTTCTGGACTGTGACTGGTGCAGAAGGTGTTGATTAACTCTCTATAACGACAGGAGCGCAGCTGCACACCACAGCTTTATTCATGATTAATGCGCTCGTTCCGATACCGTTATCGTTCCTATAGCAACAAAGCCAAAGTCACCGTCTAGATCCAGACTGTGGGCGAGTTTACCCCAAAATACCATCAGTCGTCCAAGACGTGCTTCGTTATCTCGGAGTTATCTCTTTAAGAGGCTTAAAAAGGATTATGACTCGAATGCTGGATTGTTTTAATGAGTTATTTTCGTGTTATTAGTTATGTTCATTTTTTTTATTTCATGTTATTCCTAAATCTAGCTACACTGACTAGTTTTTTTGTGGGTGTTGCGGCCAAAAATGCTTGATTTTACTGAGGCTTTTTCGGAAATCTGCGATGCAACTTGCGGAGTTTTTTCGTGCTTTTTTGGTTTTGCAGAAAACTACTCGAACCGGCGAAATCGCAGTCGCACGAAATAGTCGTGCACGCTCTTTCACAGTGATGTTTGTTGGTAAATGAGGCCTTTCAGCCGTACTCGTGTTCGGCGCATGTGAACCGAAGAGGGTTTTGTCTGAAGTTCCTCCGAATATTGTAGAGTTTCCTTGATTTTGTGTTAATTTCTGCGATCGCAAACATCCTGGAGGGACTGAGTTTTAGAACAGTCCAGGAAAATGCTGGAAACGTTTAACAGAAAAAAAAAAAAGAGTAGGAATGAGTAGTAGTCTGGTAGCTAGCTGGAGAAGAATGGTGCGCGCTAGTCACTTAATGCTATGCTAGTTTAAGTCTCGGGCCAGACGAGCGTAGCCATGTCGCAAATATGTCTTCCTGTCAGTCTGACATTTCACAGAAAAGGGACTTTTTAAAAATTGTTTTCTGTAAGGAGACATTTATTTATGTAACGTTAATGGAAGGAGTCTCCAGTGTCAGCGCTTGTGTAACAGTCAGAGGTGAAGCTGTAACCAAGTTTTCTGACATCTTCACACTTTGCCGTTTCTCTGTAACATGTAACAAGCTGCGTTTGTTTATTTTTTTTTTTGTCTTATTAACTTCAGGAGAGAGAATAAAGAGGCTGGAGAGGGAACGTCTGTTTATAGCTGCTAGAACGTAAGTGATAAAAAGTGTGTGTTCTTCTTTAATCAGTTAAAAGTTGTAACTGGAACGTTACCGTGGTGCAAGAGGAATAAAACACTCGGTGACGTGCTGTTATCGGAAACTTGTGCTGGATTATTCGGGCCGCATCACGCCACCACGTCGTGTTTTAGTCATTTTGGTTATAATGGGCGGAGTATTAAAGTTAGCAGAACGAACCCACCTGATGAAAGCGTCTCCCTTCACGTTGGGTCCGACCACCTCCATACTGCTGGTGTAGACCAGGTGCTGAATCCCGAGCTCCTTACACGCCTTAATCACGTTTTCTGTTCCTGTAGATGAGAGCGGAGACAGAAAAGCGACGTGTGAACTCACGTTCCTGTGCTTTCACACAACAAGTGATCTGATTTTTTTTCTCATTTTGTGACGGATCATTAAACAGATTACTGGACATTAATTGCCTGAATTAGCAGATCATTTGGTTTACTTATGAGAAATTAAGAAATGCTTGAAATGTGCAAAAATATTACATTATTAGAAAGTAAAAATGTATCGGCTATCTCTAACATGGGGAAATTTACCTACATTTGATCTATATATCTATTTATCTGTTTTATATATTTATAAAGCACTATACAAATAAAATTGAATTTTAATATTAAACCTACAGTATTTCTACTTTAAAGCTTGAAACTTTTTATGTACACATATATACAGTAGTGTGTAGAAGTCTTAGACACATGCAAAGAAATGCTGTAGAGCAAAGATGCCTTCAGAATAATGAAATTAAATGTTTCTACATTTTAAAAAATATACAGTAAAGAGCAGTAAACAGTAGTAAATAAAACAAAGTCAATATTTGGTGACAAAAAACTAAAAATTTAAATAAAAATAGTAGTCTCCGGTACAATGTGTGCAGTTTTATAAGGAAATGAGCTGGTAAGTTTTATTGAGCATCTTGCAGAACCAGACACAGTTCTTCTGGACACTTTGACTTTCGCACTCGCTTCTTATTTCTGCAGCGAAACCCAGCAGCCTTCATTGTGTTTACTGTCTGAAAAGTGTCTCTTACACACACACACATATATATATATATATAAAATGAGATACATTTTGCTCTTTTGGAGCAAGCTCAAGTTTGACATGAGTAATAAACTTTGAGAAATGGATTTAATACAACAAACATATAACATTACTGTAATGTCACAACGAGAAACATGACATCAGTTTAGCCAGGTTTATGTTTGAGATATTTTTACTTGCTAAGGTTGCTTTGTTTTTTCGCAGTGTACTCTACAGAAAGGTGTGTTTGGTAAAAAGTAGACGGTCCAAAAAGATTAAACACTTGCTGGAAAGTCAGTTTTTAAAACATGACCATGACCCCGTGAGTGAATCCAATTCCTCGACACATTTTGTGATGACGCTTCTGCGGCACAGATCTTTACATTAACTCTGTATTTTTTAATTCATTCTTCAGTCTGGTGGATTAATTCTGGGGTCGATCCAGGACATTTATTCAAACTTTCATTTTCCTCTGCCTCCCAGAATGTTCTCACACATCTCCAAGGTGTGCCTCAGCGTTATGATAGATGTTATAATGTTGGATGAGATGGTCGTGAGCCTGGCCAAGATCTTCCACAGTGTCATCAGTACAGAATCTCAGTATAATACCACAGCATGTTTTTTTTTTTACTTCATAAGTGAGTGGTGAATAAAGACTTATTAAGACTTTTGTTTTTCTTGTCAAGATGAGTCTTTTGCTTTTACTGGACGCAGTCCAAAGCTCTACACAAGCCTCCTCCATTCCCGGATCCGACCTTCTCCTGCCTGTCATCCGGGAATGGGTGGGGTTTTATTCCTATAAGTGATAAGATAATAAAAAGCACTAATACAAAACGAATAAGTGGTGTGATGAAGCTACTGTTCCACCCTGAATTTGATTATTTTCCCATAACAGCACGTCCCTGAGTGCTTTATTCCTCTTACACCACAGCAATTTACCAACGATTACAATGTGTTATTTATTAAAGAACAACACGTCATACTTTTATCGATCTGTAGTTACATTAAATGTTTGAGAAACGAGTCAGTTCCTGTTCTCACTTACGTTATAGCAGCTATAAACAGTCGTTCCTTCACCAGCCCTGTCTTTATTCTCTCTCTCAAAGTTAATAAAACAAAAACAAAAAAGCATAAGAAGCATAAACTCCTCTGTCCTGAAGACGTCAGAAAACTTAAAGTTACAGCTTCAACCTCTGACTGTTACAAAGCGCTGACACTGGAGACTCCTTCCATAAACGTTACACAAACACTTTTCTCCTTACAGAAACATCTGTCGCGCTCCTCAGCCACTCGTTTGAGATGTTTAATACGTCCATGGGGAATTAAACGAAAAGAGGAAGAGTGAGGGAGGGAGAGAGCGATAGATGGAGGGCAGGAGGTTTAAATATTTGAGAGGGGATTTTTTCCACTGTTGTTCCTGGAGAGAAAACTGATTTAATGTCTCTAAATTGTTTCAAGATAAACAGCTAGCTTTTCCATTTCTGTGTCCAGGACTTGTGTATAAAGTGGGTTCTAAGTCTGTCATGGAGTCAGAATTAAGTTTCCATTTTACATCTACACCATTATCTTGTCTGCAGTGTTGCACTTTGGTGCTTAATGTCCGAACAGTAAGCTTTAGCTCAGTGGTGACTGGTTCATCTTCCTGGTCCGTCTTTAAGCGTGTGATGTAGTATATAAACCTGCAACATCCTTCCATCATGTCCTCGCAGAGGGGGGGTCATAAACCATCAATTTGGAAACCTGCATTCATGAACTCTCAGTGAGAGACGAATACGCCGGCTCTCTGAGTCTGCAGTGATGCGCTTAACTTATCCTGATGAACTCGTCTTTATCTCTCCTCTTTGCATGCTGTATTTATTCTGTTTGAAGCGAGAGCTCTCGCTAAACATGGCTTTCATCTCACCAGCGTAAACACTGCGATAGCACAGCGAGTGCAGAGCAAAGCAAACAAGACCACCGGTGAGGAAGATCTAACCCCAGTTCGGGAGACGAGGTGAACGTGCCGTGTGTGAGGGAGCACAGCTTTTTACGTCAGAGATCGAGTGGAAAAAAAGAAAAAGAAAAAGGACCTGGATGAAGTTCAGAGAGAAAACGACGCTGTTAAATTGTTTATTTATATTCATCGTTTAAGCTTTATCATCAGCTCCATCCGGGTTCTCCACGCTCAGCCGGTTTTTATGATTTCTACACACACACACACACACACACACACACACACACACACACACAACACACATCTAAGCAAAAATGCAGAGCATCTGGAGGGGGCTGAGGAATGAAGATAGACGGGATTCTATGACTGCGTCACCGTCTGATTCAACTATGATTGGATCACCATCTTGATCAGGCGACTGAATGCTTAGAGTCAATGTTCCTCTACACGTTAGATAAGGTAGCTCCACTTAAAAGAAAAGTAATTAGAGAGAAAAAGCTAGCACCCTGGTATAATGATCACACACGCACCTTAAAACAGATCACTCCACAATTAGAACGTAAATGGCGTCAAACCAAATTGGTAGTATTTCAAACAGCGTGGAAGGAGAACCTCCTGAACTATAGGAAATCTCTTAGTGCTGCTAGATCAGTCTATCTCTCTACCTTAACTGAAGATAACAAAAATAATCCTAGATTCTTATTTAATACTATAGCAAAATTAACTAGGAATAAAACCCCCACAGAAACAGGCACACAATCATTTTATAGCAGCGATGATGTCATGAATTCTTTCGTTGGCATTGAACCAGACAGTCTTATAACTTATTATTAGTCTTATAACCCTGTAGATAATAATATAGCAATATCAGATCAACGATTAGAAAATTTACTCCCCTTCCTCAAACATCAGCTTGTATACTAGATCCCTTACCTACTGTACATGTTTCTTCAAACAGATTACTCCAGAAATAATCAAACCCCTTCTAAAAATAATCAAATCTTCCCTTAGCACTGGCTATGTACCTAAATCATTTAAACTAGCAGTTATCAAACCCCTGATTAAAAAACCTGACCTCGACCCCTGTCAACTGTCCAGCTATAGGCCAATATCAAATCTCCCCTTTATCTCCAAGATCTTAGAAAAGGTTGTAGCACAGCAGCTCTGCTCGTACCTAAATAGGAATAACATTCATGAAATGTATCAGTCAGGATTTAGGCCTCATCATAGCACAGAGACAGCGCTGGTTAAAGTGGTAAATGACTTACTACTGGCCTCTGATCAGGGTTGTGTCTCCATGCTTGTGTTGTTTGACCTTAGTGCAGCTTTTGATACAATTGATCATTCTATTCTCCTTGATAGACTAGAAAACGTTGTTGGCATTAAGGGAACGGCCCTCTCCTGGCTCAGGTCTTATTTGACTGATCGTTATCAGTTCGTAGATGTAAATGGTGACTTCTCTATGCATACTGAGGTAAAGTGTGGTGATCCTCAAGGTTCTGTTTTAGGCCCACTGCTCTTTTCTTTATATATGTTACCTCTGGGTTAAATTATTCGTAAACATGGAATTAGCTTCCACTGTTATGCTGATGACACACAGTTGTATGTTTCACCAAAGTCAGATGACAGACACCAGTTTAATAAAGTTGAGGAATGTGTAAAGGACATTAGACACTGGATGCTTATTAACTTCCTCTTACTAAATTCTGACAAGACAGAAGTACTTATAGTAGGACCACATGCAGCGAGAAGTAAGTTTTCTGATTACATAGTAACTCTGGATGGCCTTTCTGTTTCATCATGTGCAGCAGTAAAAGATCTTGGTGTGATTATTGACTCCAGTCTTTCCTTTGATGCCCATGTAGGTAATATTACTAGGATAGCCTTCTTTCACCTCAGAAATATTGCTAAGATAAGAAATATATTGTCACTACATGATGCAGAAAAATTAGTCCATGTTTTCGTCACCTCTAGGTTGGATTATTGTAATGCCTTACTGTCTGGATGTTCCAGTAGGAGCATAAACAAACTCCAGTTAGTCCAGAATGCAGCTGCAAGAGTCCTCACTAGAACCAGAAGATATGACCACATCACCCCTATCTTATCCACACTGCATTGGCTCCCAGTGAAATTTCACATTTATTATAAAATACTATTATTGACCTATAAAGCTCTAAATGGTCTCGCGCCACAGTACCTAAGTGAACTTTTGGTCTTTTATGATCCGCCACGCCTACTTCGATCAAAAGGTGCAGGCTATTTGTTGGTACCTCGAATACAACCGCATTATTTGAGCATATTATAGAAGGGATTTATTTATTTATTTATAATCGCACTATCCGGTGTCACCCAGATGAGGATGGGTTCCCTTTCGAGTCCGGTTCCTCTCAAGGTTCCTTCCTCGTGTCGTCTCAGGGAGTTTTTCCTCACCGCCGTCACCTCTGGCTGCTCATTAGGGATAAATTCATACATTTAAAATCTATATCCTGAATTTATACATTTCTGTAAAGCTGCTTTGGGACAATGAACATTGTTAAAAGCGCTATACAAATAAACTGAACTGAATTGATTCTTTTCTTTGTGTGACGTCTGTACAAACATTTTACACATTTCCTTCTTGATAAATCTCGCTTTATCGGCGTTTGTATTGACGCAGGAGGGAAGAATTTCTGCAAGTTGTTTTTTTCCAAGAACCTGAATGATTGTCACGCATGGCCTTGATTATTTGGCATGTGTTTACACTATGTATTTTATCGTTTCTATAACAACAGCTCGTTCAAAGGGGCTAGAATGGATTTTTTTTTTAAATGTTGATGTGGTGAAGTTTTCTGTAGGGGAAAGTGTGTTTATATAACATTTATGGAAGGAGTCTCCAGTGTCAGCGCTTTGTAACAGTCAGAGGTTAAAGCTGTAGCTTTAAGTTTTCCGCCATCTTCTTCAGGACAGAGGAGTTTACGCTTCTTTGCGTTTTCTCAGTGACTCCACTTCATCACACCACCCTGTTTACTACAGTATATTACTGTAACACACACACACACACACACACACACACACAAACACACACACACACACACACACACAGTATTTATTACTTATATATATATATATATATATAAAATGAAAGTAGGAAGATTGTTGTATCCGTTTTAAATGTGAAACGTAAAGGTAATCGCTTTGTTATTCTGTGAGCTTGCGCAGTAAACAATTTAAATAATAACTGTTTAATCAAAGGATAAACATGAAGTGCCAGGAGATGCAGAGAGAGAGAGAGAGAGAGAGAGAGAGAGAGAGAGAGAGAGAGAGAGAGAGAGAGGCATGTGTCACATTGTCAGGTTCGTGACAGTGGTCTCAGAAAGATTGTAAACAGGAAACTTTCCAGAGAACAGAAGTATCCGGGCTGCGTTCAATCATCAGGGACGGGGTGGTGATGACAAACGAGTTCCACATCAGGACATCAGATGCACTCATAGGGGTGGAAAACAAAATAAAAAGGTAATATCAAAAGGAAGATAATGAAAGCATATCTAAATCTACATCAAAAGGTCTTATCTGTCTACCTTGCTCGTTTACTCTCCTTCAGTCATGTACAGTGTACCTTGCAAAAGTATTCACCCCCGCTTGGCGTTTATCCAGTTTTGTAATGGACCTAACAAAATAGTCCAACAAAACTGAAACGTTGTGTGAGTGCGAATGTTTTCACCCGCTTTGAGGTGGTATGAAACCCCTCAATAAGATCTGATCCAACCGATTAACTTCAGAAGTCACATAATTACCTGATTAAGGTTCACCTGTGTGTGTTTGCAATCAAAGTGTCACATGACCCGTCACATGATGTCAGTATAAATACACCGGTTCTGAACTATGGATTATACTAAATACAGGGCAATTACTGAGGAAAACTTTCAGTCTGCCAGAGATTTGAGACTGGGACGGAGATTACACTGGAGTGGCTTAAAGGGAAACGTTTAAATGTCTTGGAATGGCCTACTAAAAGACCTCAATCTGGGAATCTGTGGCATGACTTGAAGATTGGCTAGAAGTGGTACTGTAGGCATGTTGTGTGTGAATCAAGTGGTACAAAAAAAATCCATTTTAATTCCAGGTTGTAATGCAACAAAACAGGAAAAACACCAAAGCCTTTAAGCTTTGAATGTCTTTATCAAAGTGTTTTATTTTCAGCCAGAACAACCAAATTAGGAGCAATGCAACGATGCCAGGCACAGGAGAAGGTCATGAAGCCAGAAACAACTAAACTAAATGTTTATAATGATGAAGTGTAACGAGGAACGCGTTCCTGTTTATTCTGAAACATTCAGCTGGACAAACGTAAATGATCTGGATTCAGTTACTGAAGTTATTTCATTTGAGGTACTTTTGCACACACACACACACACACACACACACACACACACACACACACACACACATTTGTCGTACTATCTTTGTAAGGACCTTCCATTGACATAATAATTAATGCCGATCATTAATGTTACGCTAGACCTGAATCTAACCCCAACCTTAACCTCGGGAAACCTCTCAGGTCAAAACTTTCATGTATTCCTGTCCTTGTGGGGACATACAGTATGGTCCTCGCCAAGATATAAAACATGACCACACCCCCATACACACACACACACACACACACACACACACACACACACACACACACACACACACACACACACACACACACACACACACACACACAGCTGTTTGGATCACAGTTGTCTAATTCAGGCCTTCCTGCAGCCAGGCAATCCACAAGCATGTCTTCATTCACCTGAATTTCTTTGGAACTCCCTGCTGCATCATATTTCCTGTTAGGTTCATAATTTATCGCGATCTGCCAACAGCTTCTCGACTGCCCATAGCGCTAAAACGTGATGAAGTTTATTATCATCGAGTTGCCAGCTGTGGACCACAGCATGACGCTCCAGGAAGGGAGAGGTGGCAGGGTTGTGCAGAGGAAATACATGAGTCGAGTTACTTACTGGCAGGAAAGCTGAATTTGACACCTAGGCTTGCGTCACGGTCATAAAGTCTGGCCTTGAGTGAAATTCATTTCTAAATATTTTGTCAGGCCTGGTATAGCCATGTCCACAACCCAGGGAAGGCGGGGGACACCCAGGATGGCGTGCCAACCCATCACAAGGCACAAACTCAAACACACTCACAAACTACAGACAATTTGGAGCTCAGCCTACAGCGCTCATGTGTTTGGACTTGGGGAGGAAGCCGGAATATATACAGCCAAGCAAATGTCGAGGTAACAGAAGAAAAATGTCTCCCGTTTCCAATTCCTGGATTTTTGGGATAGTGTCAGGTCTTTTGGGAAGGAGCTGAAACCTGGCAATCCTGGTTAATGATATTATCTCCAACACAGTTGAACAGAAGTACTCTATTACTCTTAAAAATTCACCAGATAGTACCCTATAGCATACGTCGAGTGCGACATCCTCTCCACTCATTTTGTAGGCGTCTGTGTCATTATTAACGTCGTCCCGCGACACCGACATCCAAAGTCATGAGCCGCTGCTTCCCAGCACTAAACATCCTGTTTATTTGTAATGCATTTCATACTTTTGTGCATTCTCTCTCTACACCTGAATACCGTAACGATTAATAATCACGCTTACACATTTACCGTCACTTCTCTTACATTAAGGATCTAAATCTTCATCCTGAAGAAGAGCTAAACTAAAGCGTGCTTGTATTGGAGACTCCGTGCCGCTAGGGGGCGCTGGCTGAGTAATTCTGAGAAGGTGACGTGAACGAATGGAGAACGAATAAATAAAACGGCAGCGGTGACCGCGAGATGTAGTTTTGGTTTATTTTTGGAAAGGAAAGGTTACGACGACGTGATCCCTCGACCGAGTTCATTTAATACAGTTGTGTAATATTTGGACCAATCGCAGAGAGGGGGCGGCGGTCTAATAACCAATGACACGGTGTTTCAGAGCCTACAATACACCCGAAGAAAAAACAACAACCTCAAACTAGGAACGTCTCTCTTTCATCTTTTTTTAATTTAAAGTCAACAGCTGGTTTTAATAAAAACGGAGAGGAACCACGCTCAGCGACCTAGAACATCTCACTCCTAAAACTCGGCTCTTCTCCCATCCTTCCTCGATGTTCCATCACTCTTTCCATTTTCCATGGTCCCTCCTTTCCTACACCTTTCCAAAATCTGATTTGGAAACACTGATGCGTTTCCTCAGAGATGATGGATTCCTGCTGGTGATGGAATTAAAGTTTAAAAGTTCAAGATGAAATAGAGCGTTAAAATGAAAAGCTCCGGAGTTCAGGGGATTTGCAGGTCCTCACTCTTTGAAGGTGGTTCTACTGAAAGTGGAACCCTATCAAGAAAACACTTTATGGTTCTAGAGGGAACCTTTTTTGTAAGTATAGCATCCTAGATCGATGACAGAGTGAACAGACTCCACCGTTTTAGACTCCAGCGGTGCAAACTTTCATTTCGTGAAATCTCGTACTTACTGTAGACCAGACAGGAAATCATAAACGTGTGTACGTGATGACATCATCACTCATCCTGCTCTCTGATATATAGATCTGTGTTTCGGATCCTTTCTCACCTCCTACGTTGACGGTGTGGATGGTTTTCTCCGGAACTCTGTACCACACATCCACCAGACTGGCTGAGTGAACCACCAGATCAGCTCCACGACACGCCTCCAAAA
>CM042554.1:20398194-20415694 GCA_023630585.1 Cranoglanis bouderius
ACATTAATAAGCCTATAGGGTTACACACTCTTCTCTGTCCACTAGGGGGCAGGACAGACAAACCTCTCTCAACAAAACGATCTGATGAACAGTGTTATCGGTCTCATGTCGTATCATCCACCCGGTAAACTGCAATTTTTAAAAATTTTTATTTCTATTTCTCTTTTAACAAAAGTAATATATCGTGATATGAAACACGCCTCTCGATCTTCAGCATTTCTGACGGAACCCGTAAAGGTTATACGTATGTAGGTTCTCCTCTTTACAGAAGGTTCTATGTAGAAACAACTCCAGATGAACCCTCCCCCCCCCCCCAGCCCCCAGCCCCCAGCCCAAATAGTTCCCGAAAAGGTTTTACGGAGAACCCTTTCCGACAGGTAAACCTTATTTGGGTAGCTAAGTACCTCTTAAGTATCCCAAAGAACCCCTTGAAGAACCCTTTGTTTCTAAGAGCGTATGTATAATCGCTTGTTTTCTTCTTAACACCTAGAACCCGTCAGCAGTTTCACTTTCAGCCTCTTGAGGGGTTAATCTGGATCGCCGGTGGTTCTACTGGGAACCCTTTCTGATAGGGGAACCCTCTGAACACGCGTAGAAGGTTTAAGGGTTCTGTGTTTTCGATGTATTTGATGGAAACATTGCTGTACAACCTTTCATGTTTGGAATTGGGTTCTTTCTGGGTTCTTTCATCACACGGACGCTGGTAATCCCACGGTTCTGCTGAGTATATTTAACCCCCCCAACCCCTCCAACTCCCTCCCACACCCACACCCAACCCCCACCTGTGGTGTGGCCTGGAGATTTTATACAAATGCGTGCTTTTAAGTGGGTTTTTTTCCCCTCATGATTGGATTTTTTCGGCTCGACGTTTGCAAAACAAAAGAGGAATTTGAGTCTCATTTGCATTTACACTGGAGGTGGTGTAATAAGTTCCTCGTATGCAATGGGTCGGTGATGAACTGTGCGATGAAGAAAAGACGTTTAACGATGTAACAATGAGTGTGTTATTCAATCAGGTCATCTCTTAACATTATAAAGCAACAGATCTGTAGAACTCCCACTGCACCTCATCCTTGTGTCTGGGGAAGATATTAATGCTGTAAAGAATCCCGATGATGATAAAACCATAAAGCTCCCGTCTCATGCTCTACTGAACTCAAATTAGAGGCACGTTTTTACACATTTTGGGGTTTATTTTGTGAGAAGAAACGTCTAAGTTCTGCTCTACTGTCCCTCTGAAAAAAAAAACAACAAAACTTCAGTATCTCACTTCGATTCCTTTCTGTAAAGATCTTTTCCTCCTCTCACCTTCACACTGCTCGGTTCACTAAGCTTCGGAATCAACTTTGATTGTGATTCTTCTGAATCAGAGTTGGATTTGTTTAACACAATTGTTTAGCAGTTTGTTTGTTTTTTACTCTCGTATTTGATTCTGATTCTTTCGCACAGGTTGCGTCGTACTGAAGTGTCGATTCCTCAAGGCAGATTTTATTTTATTTTTTTTTTTACTCTTATTCTTAAGAGTCGATTCCACTCTGTAGTTTTTTCGACTCCGATTCAGATTCTTTCGCAATCGACATTCTAATACTGAATTCCACATGATAGTTCTGACACTGATTCCGATTCTTCCAAACGGAAAGAGTCGGTTCCTCAAAGCAGAATTTCTACTCTGATTCAATTTTTTTTTTTCCTGAATCGGTGGAGTCGATTCTAACCGATTCGGATGTTCCATGAGTCAATTCGAAGTGTCGATTCCTCACAGCAGTTTTTCACCCCTGAATTCCAAGAGTCAGTTTCACACGACAGTTTTTGAGGTTTGCATGTCGATGACGATGAACCCAAAGAGCTTTTTGATTAATTCATGATAAACGTCTGCCTAGTTTAGTCATCAACATAATTTGTAGAATTATGTTAAAGGATATCCAAATGAACTTGTCTGGCTAACGGTGGCAACTTATTTGGTTGGGAAACTACGAATCTGTGCAGTAATTTGAGCATGACTAGACTTTAATTGTTTAATTTACACCTAAATGACACCAAACTGTATTTTAGCTTTTATGGGTTGAGATTTTGAAGATGAACTTGATTAACTTTTAATGCATGTCTGAACAGAGCTCTCCGTTTCAGCGGCTGTGGAACTGGAACATTATCACCTTTCACTCAACCTTCCTGTGCTCTTAAGGTCAGCTTTAGAGATCTAACCTGGAGGATTAACGCTTGCTGGATTAATCTATCCGGCTAACAGGAGGATAAACCTGCAGCAGACTCTCTAAGATGATTTAGCGTTAGTGTTCAGGTTAATCATCGATACTGCTAACTATAAAATAAAGAACTTAATATGTAATATTTGGGAGTTGTCTTTATTTGATTCTTTTGAATCAGTTCAAAGACTCAATGCAATAGTTTTTTTTGACCGATTCTAATTTATATGATTCGGTGGCTTCAGTTCTAAGTGTCTGTTTCACACAGTAGTTGTTCGACTCCGAGTCCGATTCTTCCGAATTGATGGATTAGTTTTTGATTTTTTTTTTTTCATTATTATTTTTTTTTTTTTGTATTTCTTCTTCTTTTATCCCTGAGAATATTTTCAAAGTAAAAACTTCAGTAACTCTCTCTAACCCTTTTCTGAAAAAAGCTCGTTTCCTTCCTTCTAAATCAGAAGTGAACCGATGAAGAGTGAATCCCACGCAAAAAATCTTTTTGACTCTTGATTTTTATTCTGATTCTTCTGAATCGATTAATTCGTACTGAAGTGTCGATTCCTTACAGCAGATTTTCTACTCTGATTAAAATGTTCCTGAATCAGTAAAGTTAATTCCACATTCTAGTTTTTCTTTCTTAATAAACGACGTCTCTTCTCACTGTGAATTCCACATGATAGTTTTGAAGAATAGACCCCGATTCTTCCGAATTGTTGGAGTCGTATTCTTCTGAATCAGGTTCTAAGAGTCAACTGAATAGTTCTCCGTCTCTGATGATAATTTTCCTGTTTTTTTTCTGAGAGACAGTTCAACACAATGATTGTTCGACTCCGATTTTGATTCTTCCGAATTGATTTGCGCCGATTCCACACAATAGTTTTTCGGTCTGTGTGCAGTCTAGAGTGAAAGTATTTTACCATTAAAAATTAATGTTTAAACCTGACTCTGATGCTATAATGGTATAGCGCCTGTGCTCTAGTAAATCATCTGTATTATTAACTACGATTTCATATTTTTAGACTGATCGTCCGTGAGTTGACCCTTAATGGCGTCCCATTCCGCCAGCGAACGGAAATCGACTTATCTGACACTTTCAAACAGTATAAACAAACTAATTATTTTTATTGTGTGCAAGTCTGTAGATTAGTCAGGGCGCTGTTGGGTTTCTGTGTGTAGAGTATCATGACTCCGTGTTTAGCTGCTGGTGAGCAGGGTGATGGGAAAGGGGAAGGGTGCTACAATAAAATGATAAAAACATTTAAACACTGTGGTACGCTGGGTAAAAGAAAGAAATGCTTTTTAAAAGAAAGAAATGCTTATGAAAAACTGCAAATAAATTGAATGCAAAACACGGGCACACCCGAAACAGGCACAAATTCCACTTCTTGGCCTTTGTTAAAAAAATTTTTAAAAAGTTAAAAAGGAAAATAACTATGGATTTGTGCAGTAAAAAAAAAAAAATAGATTTATGTCTAATGATTCTATTGAATCATATTGTAGCTTATTTTATTTTGCATATAAAATGAGAAATATGAATGTCACACCCTCTTTTTTGGCAAAACTGTTGCTTATTACATGTGAGATGTCTGATGTAATGCTTTGAATCTGGACAAATAAATGCAGTGAGATGTCTGATGTTAATAAAGTGGGATGTCTGATGTTAGTTATATAAGCACTCGCCTGTAGCACAGATCGGGTGGAGAGCTACGGATCTGCATGTTTTACCAAAACACCTCATTTAGATGGAAACCACCGAAACCCTTTAATCACCTGCTTCAGGTGTGTTTACAGCACTGACATGTCTAACACACCTGGGGTCTGGAGTGCAGAGTCAACGTGAACTCTCAGGAGAAAGAGTCCAGTTCTGATTCTGTCAGCTGATGTGTACAAAGTACAAGGTTCAGCAGTTTATTCTCCACTCCAGCTTTCTGCACTTTCATGAGAAAGGGTACTAAACTGTATTTCCATCCCTTGTCTTCGCAGTGGTACCATCATCTTAGCACGTATCATATTTGACCCAAAAACATGCACGTGTAGCGTAATGTATGTTTAAAGCTTTACGCCCCATCCAGGTTTCCAGCTGAAAGAGGTACAGAAGATAACGGTGCCTCTCCAGCGACAAGTAAAAGGGTACTCGGGTTTCCCCTGAGAGTACGACCAAACCTCGAACCCCACAAATCCTCCAACCCTGTCCCCGTCTCACCTGTGCTGAAGTCCTCCAGGCTGGAGTCGATGTGCTTATCGAAGAGCCGGATCTCCTTCACCTTCTCCTCTTTCTCCAGCAGGACCTTCAGCAGGTGCTGCCCCAGAAATCCACATCCTCCTGTCAGAAGGTAAACCAGCCCGGGATTCTCTCTGCTCATGTTGTCTTCCTCCATGGAGCCGCTGGAAACGAGGTTCTGTCTCGGAGCGCGAGGAGGGTTCCGTGTTCCTCTGTGCGCGTGCAGTTGTGCTTCTGAGGAGCATTTGAGAACGTGACACATGGGGAGAGGAGTGGCTACACTAATCTCTCACACACACTCACACACACCGCACGCGCGATAGAGAGATGTTCGTCCCGATGCTAGAGTTTATACGCAGTCTTTTTTTTTTTGGTTTTGTTTTGATATCAGATTAAACCCGTTCACATTAAGTGTTTGTTAAACTGTTAAATGTAATTAAATCGGATTATTATGTGCTGGTCTGGTGTACAAACCGCTCCAGCGTGTTTCTGTTATTAAATTAAAAAAATAAAATAATAACCTGTAAAGCAAAAACACCGCACTGGAGAAACGAGCGAATAAAGGAATGAATTAGTTCGAGTCTTCTTTGAACTGAACCGACTCCTCTATTGATTCACTGGCTGACAGACTCAGTCAGCAGCGTTAGGCAATGTAGAGAGGAAACAGGCTGTAGCCTACATGTTGTGTTTATTTACACCACCGCGCTGCTGAGTTCTGGACTGTGATTAATCAGAAGGTGTTGATTAATTCTCTATAACAGCAGGTCTGACAGCAGTGCAGATGTGTTTATTTATCATTTATGCGCTCGTTCTGATACGTTACGCTTTTGATACCACTGATCACACTATTCTCCTCGGTAGACTGGAAAACGTTGTTGGCATTAAGGGAACGGCCCTCTCCTGGCTCAGGTCTCTATGTATACTGAGGTAAAGTTTGGTGTTCCGCAAGGTTCTGTTTTAGGCCCACGGCTTTTTTTCTTTATATAACAATAAGAAGAATAAGAATACGTTTTATTTCTATAGCACCTTTCCACAGCTCAAGGACACTTTACAGTCAGGAACAAACAACAATCGAACATACAGACAAAGAAATTCCAGAAAGTCAGGCATCAGAAGTAGAGAAAATATCAGAAATATTGCTAAGATAAGAAATATATTGTCACTACATGATGCAGAAAAATTAGTCCATGCTTTCATCACCTTTAGGTTGGATTATTGTAATGCCTTACTGTCTGGCTGTTCCAGTAGGAGCATAAACAAACTCCAGTTAGTCCAGAATGCAGCTGCAAGAGTCCTTACTAGAACCAGAAGATATGACCACATCACCCCTATCTTATCCACACTGCATTGGCTCCCAGTGAAATTTCACATTTATTATAAAATACTATTATTGACCTATAAAGCTCTAAATGGTCTCATGCCACAGTACCTAAGCGAACTTTTGGTCTTTTATGATCCGCCACGCCTACTTCGATCAAAAGGTGCAGGCTATTTGTTGGTACCTCGAATACAACCGCACTATTTGAGCATATTATAGAAGGGATTTATTTATTTATTTATAATCGCACTATCCGGTGTCACCCAGATGAGGATGGGCTCCCTTTCGAGTCCGGTTCCTCTCAAGGTTTCTTCCTCGTGTCGTCTCAGGGAGTTTTTCCTCACCGCCGTCACCTCTGGCTGCTCATTAGGGATAAATTCATACATTTAAAATCTATATCCTGAATTTATACATTTCTGTAAAGCTGCTTTGGGACAATGAACATTGTTAAAAGCGCTATACAAATAAAACTGAACTGAATTGATTCTTTTCTTTGTGTGACGTCTGTACAAACATTTTACACATTTCCTTCTTGATAAATCTCGCTTTATCGGCGCGTTTGTATTGACGCAGGAGGGAAGAATTTCTGCAAGTTGTTTTTTTCCCAAGAACCTGAATGATTGTCACGCATGGCCTTGATTATTTGGCATGGAGATAAGTTAGCTCCACTTAAAAGAAAAGTAATTAGAGAGAAAAAGCTAGCACCCTGGTATAACGATCACATACGTACCTTAAAACAGATCACTCGACAATTAGAACGTAAATGGCGTCAAACCAAATTGGTAGCATTTCAAACAGCGTGGAAGGAGAACCTCCTGAACTATAGGAAATCTCTTAGTGCTGCTAGATCAGTCTATCTCTCTACCTTAACTGAAGATAACAAAAATAATCCTAGATTCTCATTTAATACTATAGCAAAATTAACTAGGAATAAAACCCCCACAGAAACAGGCACACAATCATTATATAGCAGCGATGATTTCATGAATTCTTTCATTGGCATTGAACCAGACAGTCTTATAACTTATTATTAGTCTTATAACCCTGTAGATAATAATATAGCAATATCAGATCAACGATTAGAAAATTTACTCCCCTTCCTCAAACATCAGCTTGTATACTAGATCCCTTACCTACTGTACATGTTTCTTCAAACAGATTACTCCAGAAATAATCAAACCCCTTCTAAAAATAATCAGTTCTTCCCTTAGCACTGGCTATGTACCTAAATCATTTAAATTAGCAGTTATCAAATCCCTGATTAAAAAACCTGACCTCGACCTCTGTCAACTGTCCAGCTATAGACCAATATCAAATCTCCCCTTTATCTCCAAGATCTTAGAAAAGGTTGTAGCACAGCAGCTATGCTCGTACCTAAATAGGAATAACATTCATGAAATGTATCAGTCAGGATTTAGGCCTCATCATAGCACAGAGACAGCATTGGTTAAAGTGGTAAATGACTTACTACTGGCCTCTGATCAGGGTTGTGTCTCCATGCTTGTGTTGTTTGACCTTAGTTCAGCTTTTGATACAATTGATCATACTATTCTCCTTGATAGACTACAAAACGTTGTTGGCATTAAGGGAATGGCTCTCTCCTGGCTCAGGTCATATTTGACTGATCGTTATCAGTTCGTTGATGTAAATGGTGAATTCTCTATGCATACTGAGGTAAAGTGTGGTGTTCTGCAAGGTTCTGTTTTAGGCTCACTGCTTTTTTCTTTATATATGTTACCTCTGGGTTAAATTATTCGTAAACATGGAATTAGCTTCCACTGTTATGCTGATGACACACAGTTGTATGTTTCAGCAAAGCCAGATGACAGACACCAGTTTAATAAAGTTGAGGAATGTGTAAAGAACATTAGACAGTGGATGCTCATTAACTTCCTCTTACTAAATTCTGACAAGACAGAAGTACTTATACTAGGACCACATGCAGCGAGAAGTAAGTTTTCTGATTACACAGTAACTCTGGATGTCCTTTCTGTTTCATCATGTGCAGCAGTAAAAGACCTTGGTGTGATTATTGACTCCAGTCTTTCATTTGAAGCCCATGTAGATAATATTACTAGGATAGCCTTCTTTCACCTCAGAAATATTGCTAAGATAAGAAATATAATGTCACTACATGATGCAGAAAAATTAGTCCATGTTTTCGTCACCTCTAGGTTGGATTATTGTAATGCCTTACTGTCTGGATGTTCCAGTAGGAGCATAAACAAACTCCAGTTAGTCCAGAATGCAGCTGCAAGAGTCCTTACTAGAACCAGAAGATATGACCACATCACCCCTATCTTATCCACACTGCATTGGCTCCCAGTCAAATTTCACATTTATTATAAAATACTATTATTGACTTATAAAGCGCTAAATGGTGATATGATCCGCCACGCCTACTTCGATCAAAAGGTGCAGGCTATTTGTTGGTACCTGGAATAGTGAAGGCTACAGCAGGGGGAAGAGCTTTCTCTTACAAAGCCCCACAGTTATGGAACAGCCTTCCAATTAGTGTTCGGGACTCAGACACAGTCTCAGTGTTTAAGTCCAGGCTGAAAACATATTTGTTTAATCAAGCTTTTTGTGAATATTTTTTTCTTAGGTAAAGGAGCAGATCTAGAGGCTCACAGGTATAGAGTGTTGTGGTGAACTGGGATGTTTGGATGCTGTCGCCCCCCCACCTTCACACCTTCACCCAGGTGTGTTGATGGTGGAGTGGCTGGCTGCCTTATGTCCCAGGGAGCCCTCATGTCTGTGTTACCTTCTGGCTCTCCCTTTTAGTTATGCTGTCATAGCTAGTCCTGCCGGAGTCCCTGCTTTCACTGACGCAAAGTACACTGTCCTTAACCATTACGGGATAATAAGCGCTCTCTCTCTCTCTCTCTCTCTCGAGCTACACATGATACTCCTGAGATGCCAGTGATCCTGACCCCTTCTGCTCTCCGGACCTGCCTGATCCATCCTGATGCCCTACTTCTGGTTGGAGTTCTCATCAACTGGAAGTCACATGCTGCTGCTGAGGCCCCACACGGTGCAGCCTAAAGATCATTGAGATTACTGAGGATGGTGCCACTTAAAAACCATAAAGATGGCTTTGGACCTCAATTCATATGAACAGTTATGCTATGATGGCTTTAGGACTGTAATTACCACAAACAGTTTTACATTCAAGTCTCCATCAGTGAACAGTGGAGAAGTTCAACAAAACAGACTTCATATAAAAACTGTAATGAATTTTCATGGTTACACAACTGCACTATCTGACCATGTAGCATTAGCACATTTATAAAAGGGATTTATTTATTTATAATCACACTATCCGGTGTCACCCAGATGAGGATGGGTTCCCTTTTGTGTCTGGTTCCTCTCAAGGTTTCTTCCTCGTGTCGTCTCAGGGAGTTTTTCCTCACCACCATCGCCTCTGGCTGCTCATTAGGGATAAATTCATACATTTAAAATCTATATCCTGAATTTATATATTTCTGTAAAGCTGCTTTGGGACAATGAACATTGTTAAAAGCGCTATACAAATAAAACTGAACTGAACTGAATTGAATATGTTATCGTTTCTATAGTAACAGCTCATTCGCAGAGACGAATGTACATCATCATTGATTTGTAAGGGGACGTTTTTTTTTTTTTTCAGCGTTTATGGAAGGAGTCTCCAGTGTCAGCGCTTTGTAACAGTCAGAGGTAAAGCTGTAACTTTAAGTTTTATTGTTTGAGCATGTGCCTCTTTGCACATTCCTGATTGTTTTTCCCCCCAAATTATCAAGAGGCGAAGATTCAATTAATAAATAATTAATTAAGCTGCCACCTGTCATTTGGTGTCATGTGACCAGCCACACCCCACACCCCACACCCCACACCCAACACCTCACACCCTGGCGTTTATAAAGGAATTCTGGCCTGTGTGCATGCTGCCATGTTTTATTTATAGAGCAGTAAGCAGTGCAAACAGGCTTAACACCTTCTGACTGTTTGCTCGTTTGGGTGCATGCTGGAGTTCGTGTTCAGGTTGAAATTGGACATGTGTTGTATTATGTGCATCATTTTCTCTCATGTGTCATTATGTAAGATATTAAAAGAGGGATCGTTTCTACAGCAGTGAGGATGAACATGTCTCGGGGGGAAAACATCCATCCATCTATTCTCTGTACCGTTTATCCTACACGGGGTCTCGGGGAGCCTGGAGTCTATCCCAGGGAGCTCGGGGCACGAGGCGGGGGACACCCTGGACGGGTTGAGAACACATCGCAGGGCACAATCACGCACACACACACACACACACACACACACACACCACGGACAATTTGGAAATGCCAATCAGCCTACAACGCATGTCTTTGGTCTGCGGGAGGAAACCGGAGTACCCGGGGGAAACCCCCGAAGCATGGGGAGAACATGCAAACTCTGCACAGACAGGGAGGAGACAGGGATCAAACCCCAACCCCGGAGGTGCGAGGTAAAGGTGCTGACCACTAGGCCACCAAGGGGGGAAACAGAGAACACAAAAAGGGACAACAAAAGGAACGAGAGCAGCACATCAGGTAACACGTGCCCAAGACGTGTACATCACAAAAGCCATCAGTTATCAGACAGTACAGCCGAAGATGACGATGACATCAGATTTTTATTTAAGTGTTACAGAAGCATGATGGGAAGAGTAGAAAGGTAGAATAAATAAATAAATAGAAACATGACAGTAGCACTGTTGATATAATTAGTATACAAAATGAATGTGATCATATTTTTGGAAACAATTTCCTTTATTCTCTCTCTTTACTCTCTCTCTTTACTCTCTCTCTTTATTCTCTCTCTTTACTCTCTCTCTTATTTCACGTTACTGAGAAACTGCGAAGAAGAAGCGTAAACTCCTCTGTCCTGAAGGTTTTTTTCACTTGTGTCACTCAGGAGCTGTATAAACATGTTTTATATACAGAAATATATCCTGCCACATTATTCCATCATTATTAACACTTTCTGAAGCCGCTGCTTTCTTCTCCCCAATCCAAACACGTCAGACTGCTACAGTTAGAAAAGAATTAAACAGATTAAACACGTGGACTGTGACGAAAAGCCTGACCTTTCGTTAGACGTGGATCTGGAGTGCTTACTAACACAGGTCTATTCTGTGAGGTCTCAGTGGATTATTGTTCGCTGTTGTCCTGCTCTGATTCATCCCCCCCCCCCCCCCCACCACATTTCCCTGGTTTTGTTCTAGCTCGTCCATCACCATGGGTTATTGGGAGAGTAGCACTGACTGGTGCAGAGCTGGCATCAAAGAAACAATACAAAAACAGCCCAGAAATTTTTACTGATGATTCGTACGGCTCCTCTCGACGGGACACAAAACGACCGAACCGGTTCTGAGTTCCGAGCGCACTTCATCGCCATCACCAGACATCTAATCCAGAAAAAGCATATCCGATACTGAGTCGGACATCGGGTCTGTCGGATCGAGTCACATTCTCTCTGATGGGAAATGCGACCGTTCTGTAGAAGCCAATCTGCTGGAACTGACCATGTCTGATCTCCAGTTACCCAGCAAGCTGAAACTGAAGCGTGGCCTCACCGTGTTCAGACCTGCTCCATGACATTATCGTCCGTAGCTGGCGGTGAAGTCTGAGACGAGATTTCTGTGTGGTTAAGCGAATAGTTTAGAAAGTTCACGGTGAGCTGTGCTTGTGGAAATGTCCCTCCTAGGTTTCCGTAACACGGAACAGATTCTCATTAACACGATATCTCAAGAGCGAGTGGTTAAATATTGTGTTGATTAGATTTTAGAACTGATCCAAACAGGTTAAATGTCACAGCACAGTCAAATATCTCATGTGCGGGAATCATTTCGTCCATCCATCTCATTAGAGTCTCATTAGAGATTGTTTTTCTTTAATAGCTTCCTTCCTGCCTGAAGGGTATTTTAAGGGTATTTATTAATACCACACACATCAGTAACAAGAAGGTCTAGACGCGTTGGTGGCGGAGGCGTACCCCGGTGTGTTCTTCTCCTCTATGAACTCGAGCGAGGAAGCGATTTGAATCTGAATTGAATCAAACGCAGGAAGGAAGTGAATCGAACATGGCGTGTTTTTGGGTTTGGCACCGAACTGAAACATGAGCTGCAGAAATACTTTGTGTTCTGGAGATTCGGACCAGAAGATAATAAACTAGTTATTTATATAATGATCTAATCATTTATTTAGTGAATTTTCCATGCTTTTTGTGATTTGTACACACCACACCATGACAGAGAGAGAAGAGTAGTAGAGGCAAATATTGTTGAGCAGGAAGTAGAAAGGATTAGCAAGGGTGAAGTTAGGAGAGCTTTGAAGAGGATGAAGAGAGGAAAGGCGGTTGGTCCTGATGACATACCAGTGGAGGTATGGAAGTGTCTAGGAGAGATGGCAGTAGAGTTTTTAACTAGGTTGTTCAACGAGGTCTTAGAGAGTGAGAGGATGCCTGAGGAATGGAGGAGAAGTGTTTTGGTGCCGATTTTTAAGAACAAGGGAGATGTGCAGAGTTGTGGAAACTACAGAGGTATTAAGCTGATGAGCCATACAATGAAGTTGTGGGAAAGAGTAGTGGAAGCAAGGCTAAGGGGAGAAGTGAGCATTTGTGAGCAGCAGTATGGTTTCATGCCAAGAAAGAGCACTACAGATGCGATATTTGCTTTGAGAATGTTGATGGAGAAGTACAGAGAGGGTCAGAAAGAGCTGCATTGTGTCTTTGTAGATTTAGAGAAAGCATATGACAGGGTGCCAAGAGAGGAGCTGTGGTATTGTATGAGGAGGTCTGGAGTGGCAGAGAAGTATGTTAGAGTGGTGCAGGATATGTATGAGAGCAGTAGGACAGTGGTAAGGTGTGCGGTAGGTGTGACAGAGGAGTTCACGGTGAAGGTGGGACTGCATCAAGGATCGGCTCCGAGCCCCTTCTTGTTTGCGGTGGTGATGGACAGGCTGACAGATGAGGTCAGACAGGAATCTCCATGGACTATGATGTTTGCGGATGACATCGTGATCTGTAGTGAGAGCAGGGAGCAGGTGGAGGAAACTCTAGAGAGGTGGAGGTTTGCTCTGGAGAGAAGAGGAATGAAGGTTAGTCGCAGCAAAACAGAATACATGTGTGTGAATGAGAGGGATCCAGGTGGAACAGTGAGGTTACAGGGAGAAGAGGTAAAGAAGGTGCAGTATTTTAAGTACTTAGGGTCAACAGTCCAGAGCAACGGGGAGTGTGGAAAAGAGGTGAAGAAGCGTGTGCAGGCAGGTTGGAATGGGTGGAGAAAAGTGTCAGGTCTGTTGTGTGATAAAAGAGTACCAGCAAGAATGAAAGGAAAGGTGTACAGGACAGTAGTGAGACCAGCGATGTTGTATGGTTTGGAGACAGTTGCACTGAGGAAAAGACAGGAGGAAGAGTTAGAGGTAGCAGAGCTGAAGATGTTGAGGTTCTCTTTGGGCGTGACGAGGATGGATAGGATCAGGAATGAGTACATCAGGGGGACAGCACATGTGAGATGTTTTGGAGACAAAGTTAGAGAGGCCAGGTTGAGATGGTTTGGACATGTTCAGAGGAGGGAGAGTGAATATATCGGTAAAAGGATGCTGAGGTTAGAGCTGCCAGGCAGGAGGCCGAGAGGAAGACCAAAGAGGAGGTTTATGGATGTAGTGAAGGAGGACATGAAGGTAGTCGGTCTGAGAGAAGAGGATGCAGGGGATAGGGCTAGATGGAGGCAGATGATTCGCTGTGGCGACCCCTGAAGGGAACAGCCGAAAGGAACAGAAGACACTTGCAGGGAATATATGTATAAAGAAAAAAAAAGATTGAGAGAGAGAGAGAGAGAGAGAGAGAGAGAGAGAGAGAGAGAGAGAGAGAGAGAGAGAGCACTGTGTGATTGAGTTCACTGCACTAACCTTATATATATATATATATATATATATATATATATATATATATATATATATATATATATATATATATATATATATATATATATATATATATATATAGCTAATCTACTTGGCTTGCTATTTAGCAGAGCTGACTAAGCCCCAAGCACCAGAAGCCTGTACACAGCGAGTCTCACTTCCATCACTCAACTTTCTTCAAAGAGATCTATGCCTCCTCACTCCTCCTTTTCTCTCTCTTCCATCTCCTTTTAGAGAAAAGTAGCCCACGCGTGCTCCTCATGGACTAATTTGCATGTTCACTGATTCATCATCATCATTTGCATACCAGAGTAGGTTACTGTATATATAAATCAGGAATATTTTCTGAAGACTTTAGGGGAAGCGAGTGGAACATTACTCTCACCTCCAACACGTCAGCTCTGAGCCGGAATTAGGATCTGTCTCCGTCACGCATCGAGTCGGATAAAACTCCTCCAAGTTCAAGTTCAAGTTCAGTTTTATTTGTATAGCGCTTTTAACACTGGACATTGTCCCAAAGCAGCTTCACAGAAATATATAAATTCAGGATATAGATTTTAAATGTATGAATTTATCCCTAATGAGCAACCAGAGGTGACGGTGGTGAGGAAGAACTCCCTGAGACGATATGAGGAAGGAACCTTGAGAGGAACCGGACTCGAAAGGGAACCCATCCTCATCTGGGTGACACCGGATAGTGCGATTATAAATAAATAAATAAATCCCTTCTATAAATGTACCAGTACCACATGGTCAGATAGCAGTTGTGAGACCATGAAAAATTCATTACAGTTTTTATATGAAGTCTGTTTTGTTGAACTTCACCTCCGGCAGACGTTAAATGTTAATGTCATTTAAATAAGCAGACACGCAGGTTCCTCTTACAGTATGGAAATAAAGACTTTCAACACACACACACACACACACACACACACACACACACACACACACACACACACACACACACACACACACTCATCTCAGACTCACGTGACATCCAGATAACGTGGAGAGTTGAACTTGATGTCTCAATAAAACACACACTGACATCAGTCCACGGTCAAAGTACACACAAAGTGTGTGTGTGTGTGTGTGTGTGTGTGTTTCTCTACATAAACCTCATTCTCTGGTTCCAAACTCAAGGCCAACGTCAAGGCCACGTTTTATAGATCACGGGCCGTTACAGGGACAGCAGAACCTCTTCTTTAAAAAGTTCAGAGACGTGTCCGGGACACAGAACTGTTCATTAACACACTAATCATCGACTCCATCTCCAGCGTCTGGAAACGAGAGCGGATTTCTTAGTAAAGCCTTACGTCACACTTTTAGTTTTAACTGAGCAGAGTTTTTCTTCTTAAACACAAGCGTCCAGGACACACTCGTGCTCGAGAAGAAACCACACCTTCTTTTGTGTTTTTCTCTTTAATCGTGTTCTCAGGATGATTACTGAGGAAATGGTTCGACACCGATTACAAATTACACACGTGAAAGCTGTTTTTATTTAAACTGAAATAATTTAGAGATTAAAACATACAGAAGTAGACTTTAACGACCAATCAAACATTTCTCAAAAGCTGCTTGCAGTACAAACACGTGTCGCAACAACAGAGGGGGAATGTAGTGTTGGTACTGTGTGTAAAGGTTATACGCACAAAAAAAACAAACCCCTAACATCTAGCTGCAATTATGGGGCAAAGCACAACAGAGGCAAGTTAAATGGTCTTCATGTATGTAGGTCTTTTTTAACCTTCACGGTTCTTCAAAGCGCTTTACACCGTGCCTCATTCACCCATCAATGGCAGCAGAGATACTATGCAAGGCCATAGAGAGCAACTTGGGGTTCAGTGTCTTGCCCAAGGATACTTCAGCACGTGGTGTCACGTGGGCCGGGAATCGAACCGCCAGCTCTACCACCTGAGCCACAGCCGGCCCAAGCAAGGAGGTAAGCAAGCATCAGAGGACGGTCACAATTGTACAGATCAAGTTTCAGTGCAGTCGGCAGAAGTGTTGCTAAGATACTGAATAAAGCACGATAAAGTTATACGGAAATGTATTTATTTATTTATTTTGCCAGCATGCTCTGATGATCTGTGTGAAATTTGGTGAAGACTGGATAAATGGTCTAGGAGGACTAGGAATCAGGTTTATGACATGACTCAAAATAGCGGTCAGACAAAATGGTCTACCGTGTAAACATGTACATCACTGGTTTCGGAACCGACAGTTCGGTTTGGTCCACCAACACGAAATCCATAACTTAAAGCTGCCATGGACTGAAGATGATCTGAGTGGAATTTGGTGAAAATCGAACGAACGGTTCAAAAAAAAAAAAAAATCATTTTTCATATCTCGTGAACACTAGGCGGCGCTGTTCCGAAACTCAGGTCATGATGGCTATGACATATACTAAGTTGGGTCTGAATACGCTAAAGCGTTACGGAGACATAGCCTCACGTCTGTTTCGGCGCGCTCGCCGTCAAATTTGTTTCCGTGTTATTCGAGGACGAATCGGTACGGATACCGTTACCACAGGATATTTTTGTAAGGGTCAAAATGGCGGAAAATGACGTCATAGGGACTGCGTTCGACTCGGCACGAGCCAAGAAATTATTTTGTTTCTAGCTCTTACGGTTCAAAAGTTAGAGGCATAACTATGAGTGCAAATCTGAGCTGTTGGTGGCGCTAGAGGGTTTGAGACTCCAAATTTGCTATGGTAACAATTCAGACTGTCCTCTATCTGTGTGCCAAATTTCATAACCTTCCTCTGTACTGTTCTATGGACTGCCATAGACTCAAGAGCGAAAGAAGAAGAAGAAGAAGAAGAAGAAAACAGTAGGTGCCTATGAATCTGCGGTGCTTGGCCCATAATAAAGAAATAAAAAAAGAAAGAAAACTCAGGCCTCATCTTGTCGATTGCGAGGATTTGGACATGAAACAACACACTCACACACACACTCACACACACACTCACACACACACTCACACTCACACTCCCACTACAGACAATTTGGAAATACCAATCAGTGCATGTCTTTGGCCTGTGGGAGGAAACCAGAGAACCCGGAAGTTATCATGGCAGTGTAATGTAACGCAGAGATGATGATATCGTTATATTGCACAAGCCCACTGAGAAATGTGACCTGATGTAACACCAAAGCCAGCCACAATGTGAAAATGAAAAAAATAATCATTTAAAAAACACTACTAATGAGGCTCGGTCACGTTTAATGCGAATCGTTTGACTCACCGATAAAGAGTCGACTCTTTCTTTCGGCTCCCACGCGACCGTATTTTGCCCAGCGATCGTTCTTCTTGCTTCCAGCTTCTCACATTACTTCACCATAGATTTCTAAAATATGGAGTGGCTCCTTCCTGTCACACTGGTCACATGACTCAACATTATTCAGACAGCTCAGATGCTGAAAGAGTTTTCCATGGAAGTGTTTGGATCTAATTTAAATTACCTCTAATTTAGAGGAAGACCATTGCCTAGAGTGGATATAAAAAGTTTACACACCCCTGTTCAAATGGCAGGTTTTTGTGAAGTAAAAGAATTCCTACTCTAGATCCGTCAGATGGTGAGGGCATCTCCTGTGCACCGCCCGCTTCAGGCCACCACACAGATATTTAATTGGGTTCAGGTCTGGGTTCTGGCTCGGTCATTCAGAAACATTGATCTTATTAGGATGTAGGCTTTGGGTCGTTGACCTGCTGAAAGGTGAAATTCCTTTTCATCTTCAGCTCACTAGCAGACACCTGAAGGTTCTGCACTAAAATCGACTGGTATTTGTAGCTGTTCATGATTCCCTCCACCTTGATAAAAGCCTCAGTT